>JAGFMF010012202.1:629710-687090 GCA_019455555.1 Galemys pyrenaicus
CCCCCCCACACCTCTGGCCTGTACCCCAGTGCTTGTATGCATAAATAAATAAATCTTTAAAAAAAAAAAAACTTCTTCTAAGAGCACTGAGAAATCAAGAAAGCTTTTGAGTAGGAGAGGGTAACATCACATTTCAACAAATGTTTTTTTGGAAATACTATACTTCCATATGCCAAAAAATATGAACTTCAACCTCAATCATATATATAAATGTAAAATCTAGCACTATGAAACTTTAAAAAAAAAGACAAAACATATGTGACAGGCAATTTGGCAATGAATTCATAAACATGGCAGCAAAAGCACAATTCATCAAAGAAAAAAATTGTGAGATTTTTCTTCAAAATGAAAAACTTTTGCTCTGCAAAAGACACTGTTAAGAGAATGAAAAAGAAAGTTAGACCTGAGAAAGTACTCACATATAACTATCTGACAAAGGACGTATACCAAGAATATACAAATCATTCTTAAAACTCAGTAAGAAAGCAATCAGCATAACTTTAAAAACAGGAAGAAAATCTGAAAATTCAAATGACAAAAAGACCCTCAATATCTTTAGTAATTACAGTTAAATACAAATTTATTTAGTAATTTAGTAAATACAAATTAGAACCATAAGCCAATAGCCTAGAGAAACGAAAGGAAAACTTACATGCAACAAAAACTTGTATATAAATACGTTAGCAACTTTATTAGTAACTGCCAAAACCTAACTACCCAGATGCCACGCAACAGGTCAGTGAAAACCGCACTACGCCCATTACAGTGAAATGCAACTTAGCGATATAAAGTGCTGGTGCCCAGATCGACCCCAGTGAACGTTAAAGGAATGATACTGAGAGGAATTACAGTAAGAGTGGCCTGGGCAGAAGCAGACTACCTCTAAAGGAAACCCCATAAGGCTGCCAACAAACTTCTTGGAGGAAACCCTATGGGCAAGGAGAATGGAATGGCCTAGTCAATGGGCTGAACATACTGACTATAACATTTTAGTATTTGTCAACAAAAAACAGAGGCAAAGTTAAGTGAATATATGAACAGAAAGCCATCCAAAAGCATCAGCAAGCAGCCATACAGTAAAAAAGGACGACGATTAATTCTTTAAAGACAGTAAGATGCTGTAGTTAACAGTTCCTATACAAGAGTTACCAACACCAGATCTCCCCTACAAGAAATGTAGAGAAGAAAACCACAAAAATCTGAACGAGAAAATGCCAGTGGTAAATCCTCATACATCAATAATCACCTTCATTGTAAACAGATTAAATTCATCAATCAAAAGGCATAGAATGGCCATTTGAACCGAAAAACTAAATCCAACTTTCTATTGTTGTCTGGAAACTCACCAGAGTTCCAAAGATAAATACAGACTGCAAGCACATGGGCTCAGAAAACAGAAGGGGCAGGCATATGATATAAGAAAAGGCAGACTTACTGCAAAAAGAGGTAGCAAGAGACAGAGATGAACACTGCATCATGATTAAGGGACCAATACATGAGGAAAACATAATACTCACCAGTAATTACGCACCAAGTGAAGGAATACCAAAGCGCATAAGGCAACTATTATCAAATACGAAGTCAGACATTGGCCATCACAAAACAGGAATTTCAAGTTTCAAAATGGGAATTTCAACACCCCACTTTCACCAACGGACAGCTCAACCAGACAAAACATCAACAAGGAAACAATAGCTGTGAATGAGTGTAACTGGACCACATGGGCTTAACAGACATTTACAGGACACTGCACCGCAAAAAACTGAGCACACATTCTCCTCAAGTACACAATGAATGTTCTAGAGCATAGAGCACATGCTGAGTCACAAAACAAGTGTCAATAAATTCATGATACTGAAATCATGTCAAGTGCGTTCTCTGATCACAGTGGTAGGGAAGTAGAAATTAACCACAAAAGGAAAGGTGCAAACCCCACTAATATATGGAAATGGAACAACACAATGCTGCACAACAACTGGATAGACTAGGAAATCAAAGAGAAATTTAAAAATGCCTGCAAACAAAAATGAATACAGAACCTATTAGAACCTATGGGACATAGCAAAAGCAGTACTTACAGGAAAGTATATATAGACCATCCAGGAACAAGAAAATACTCAAACAATTTTACCTGCCACCTTAAGATATTAGAAAAAGAGCAAAATCAAAAATCAATAAAAGGAATAATAAAAATTAGAGCTGAAATTAAAAAAAATAGAAATCAAAAAGAAAATTCAAAGTATCAGTAAAACCAAAAGTGATTCTTGGACTACATCTACAAAATAGACGAACCTCTAACTAGACTCCATGGCAAAAGAAGCTATCAGTAAAACGAAAGACACCTTACTGAATGGTAGAATATATTTGTCCATCATACACCTGACAACGGTCTGATAACCAAAATATGAAAGAACTCACACACATCAATAGAGAAAGCAAATAACCCAATAAAAAAACGACAAAAGAGGTAAGCAAACACTTCTCCAAAGAACACAGATGGCCCACAGGCACATGGGAAAAAATGCTCATTTATCATCAGGGAAATAAATGCAAATCAGAATCACAAGGAGATACACCGCACACCTGTGAGAATGGCTCATTTCAAACAGATCAGAAACAGCAAGTACTGGTGAGGATGTGAAGGAAAAGTAACCCTAGTACACTGCTGGTGAGAATGTGAGCTTGTCTAGTCCCTACAGAAAACATTAGGGCTATTTCTCAAAACAATAAAAAAAAAACTCTATCATATGATGCTGCAATTGCACTCTTAGGTATTCTGCAAAAACACTAACATGAAGGGACATGTGCACTCCTTTGCTCACTGCAGCACTACTGTCAATAGCCAAGTTATGGGAACAATTTAAGTGTCCTAGGGCAGAGGAACAGATCAGAAAAGTTGCGCATGTGTACAAGTGATGCTACTCAGCTATGAAAAGAAGATGAACTCTTGTCATCTGCAACCACACGGATGGAACTAGAGAGGACTATGCAAGGTAAAATAAGACAGAAGATGGCAAATACCAGATTATTTCACTTGTATGAGAAGTAGAGAGAAACAAAACAAAGGTCAGACAAAACCAAACCAATAATACACCCTTGACACCTGACTGTAAAACTAAGGCAACAAGAAGGGGAGGACGGCCAGGTAGGAGTGTGGCCAAAGGTAGCATGGTAGACAACTACTGGGGCTTTGTGGTGGGTTGGGTGTGATTATCACACATTTGCAGAGGTCAGAATCTGTAACTCCTAGAACAAATACAATGATGTAAACCAAACTCTACCTCAATAAACATAACTGGAAAAAAAAGTCTATCACACATACAGAAAGAAAGATTACATTATTGTAGATTCCACACATAGAAGATACTAAGTTTGATTTACAACATTATATTGAATACTAAAAAGAAATGAAAAACTTATTTGTTGAACAAATAAGATTTTTAATAATTTTACTAAAAAACTTTTTAATGATAATATGTCCACAAAATACACCTGTAAGAAATGTTCATTGCAACCTAATTTATGGTAATCAAAACTAGAAAATAAATGTCCACTAAAAAGAAAATGCTTATTGTGTATTTCCAAAGACTAAAATATTTAGCGACAATGAACTTTGATATGTAGGACAAGGGTGACTCTCAGAGACATTATTATATAGAGTTTAAGAAGGCAGATTTAACAGAGAATGTATTATATAGTTCCACTTCTATGAAGTTCTAGTAAAGGAAAAACTAATCTACAGTGAAAAATATCACAACGGTAATGGCTTCTAAGTAGAGGGATTAACAGGGAAGGGGAACAAGAAAGCTGTTCAGTGTGTCGAAAATACTGTCTTGAAAGCAATGTGTGTTGAATGAGTTTGTGCATTTGTCAAAGCTCATGGAATGATACACCTAGGATCTGTGCATTTCATTATACTGTTGACCTTAAAGATGTAAGCAATACCAAACTCATTTGAGGAGGCTTGCTTTACATAATGACATGAGTTGGCAAACCCGAAACCAGAAACTGATTTTTGTGCACTGAAGATTTGAGCAAATGAGTACATACACTGAGGACAGTGGAGACCAGGCATCTCTGACTACTGGAGCAGAGCACTGCGAACATGGAAACAGGGGTACTATAATGAACCCCGAAGAGCTGGTTTAGAAATTAGAAATTTGGGGTTTGTATTATTTATAGATACACAAAGGTACACATATAGATAGGTAAATATGGAAATAAATATAAAGATCTTTAAGTCTACTGTATGTCTCCTATTTCTGAAAACACCTGGAAGGAGTAACAAACCAGTAACAATGAACACGACGAATACCCAGATCTTGGTTTCTGAATATCTCCACATAAAGAAGTCCGGTTTCCTTTCACTGAGGCTTAGAGAACCAGCTAATTCCATGGCTGAGGCAGAAAACACACAAAATGAACCTGAAACATTATGTAGTGACAGGTAATAAAGAATGTTCCAAGACTGGTGGCATGTAGCAAAAAGACACCAAGAACCAGGTTAAAGAAGCTGTTTGCTCATCTCTGGGAAATCTGAACATTAAAATAAGTAACAGCAGCAAAACATTATAATCCAGTGAATAAACAATCAAACGAGCAAATGAGTGACTGACTGAATGAATGAGACAGAAGGGGCACTTTCTGACCATAAATGCCAATCAATGAATGTTAGAAGAAAGAAATGATGGTGTTAGAAAGTCATCGATGGATACTAAAGTTATTGGGTGGATATTTGTGGAGGAACAGGATCGTTATGTAGTCTCAAAGTCCTTTCCTATAAGTTACTTCTAACTTACAAAGTGAGATAATACTTTACAAGGTAATAACTTGTTGGCTATCTCTTCAATGATGCTGAGCAAGAGTCACATCAGGATGAGCCATACAAACATCGGGTACTGCTTGACCAGGCATACTGAGACTAGAACTCTTCTTCTGTGGCATTCCTGACTGCCACACACAACTTGAATCTGGTCAAAATAGCAGACAATCCCAAAGTGAGGGGTGCCTACAATATAGTCTGTCCTCTTTCACAAATATCAATAAAGTCAAAGAAAGTCTGCCAAACTGTTCGAGATTAGTAACTTAAAAGCACAGGAAAACAAAATGCAGTGCATTATCCTTAACTGAACCTTGGGCCAGCTGGACAGGACATCTCATTGAGATAACTGATAGATAGACAAATGGACAGTACAGACAGGCAGAGACAGACGGATGGCACAGAAGGGGAGAGGTGAAGAAGAGAGAAGAGTTGAAGAGAGGAAGAGAATAATATTAAAGCAAACAAGGCAAAATGTAACGTCAACAGCTGTGAGTATGGTTAGAGTTAGGGCTAGCACACTTACTATAGTTCCTACCAATGTTCATATAAAAGTAAAAGAAAATTAATGGAACCAAAGTAAATTAATATCCCAAGCTTAAAAAAAAATAAAGTGAATCGCTTAAGTCAAAAGAGAGCTGGAGCCGCTGTCACCTCTTCCGCACCTAATGCTCAGACAGCAGCAGTACAGGGTAACAGAAGAACAGCAGGGGAATCGCCCCTAACTGAGTATGAAAAGCAGCTGCTAGCATATTTATCACAAACTACTTTTCACCCAGCAGGCTAATACACAGATAATTCAGCCCAGATTTTTCTAAACTTTGATATTACACTTCTCTTCATTAGTAGCTAAATCCTTAGTGATTTCAGGGTTGCTTCAATGAGTTTTGAGTACAAACCCTTAGAGCTTTTAAAAAATATGTATCAGCAACAAAATGGTTCTTATCAACCATAAATCCAGTAAGACAGTCTAATGATTTTATCCTTTTAGATGACCACAAACGCGTCATATGTAGCTGAAGATGAAGGAAGGTTGGCTAGAGGTCACAGAAACACAGTGACACACACAAACCCAGAATCCCGAGACAGTTATCTATCAGCCCCCCCCCCTTTTTTTGGATGTTTGCCCTTTTCAAGGACCATACCCCGTATTTACCAACAAGACAAAATAAATGGAAACCGAGAGTTTGGCTGCAAATCTAACAACTACAGCTACTGAGGAGCGGACTCGTGGGTAATCTCCTTAGATGCCAGGCTGCCCAAAAACCCTGACTGCTTTCGCTGTTAGTAGCAGATACTAACAAGTAGCAAGGAGCACCTATCTGGCAGCTGCGGGAGCATGCTCATCCTACTGGGTGGGTGAGCCTTCCTAGACAGAAACGCATGCCGTTCAGATTCGGCCGTAACCCCCCACCAGCAGGGCAGGCAGGGACACTGTTCACAGAGCGATTCAGGTGCCAGCAGCTGCAGAACCATCTCCTAAGAGTGGAGATTTGAAATCTTCTGGCTTTAAACAGAAAATGGAGAACTGCCTTAAACGAATAGAAAAATATAAGAGTAGTAAGAAATCACCAGACTCAGGCCCTGGACCGTGATCATGAGCTGGGTTCGCACGTAGCCCTTTGCAGGGAGAACTTAACAGTTAAGTTACATTTGGAAGCGCTCCTCACTGATGACTCTGCACAGCATTTTACAAAGCACGCAGATGCTGCGTCTCAAAACAAACAGACGTCTCTGGCACGCACTCACCCTGCAGTATGAATGTCACCATTTATGCAGGACAGGCAATTTGACAAGCCTTCTCCAAGGTCCCAAAACTGAATGACTGGGCTGAAAACTGAAAGCCAAATATCATCGTATTACCGACCCCAACCCTGAACTGTTGTCCGCAGCTATAAAGGTACCACAGCCCTCCACAACCCCTGCCGAAGGCGACAGAGACAGTGCACTGTGGCAGAAGACCAGGGTCCCTGACTGAACTTCACGTGACATGTCCACCGAGCCCAGCGCGGCAGTGTCCCGGGTATTCCACAAAGGCGGGGGAGCGTCAGAGCCCTGGCTCCTCCCGCAGTCACTCTCACCGTTCTGGCCAGTGCTGTGCTCTGAGCCTCTGCTCCTCTCTGCCCCTTCCCATCAGTCGTCCCTGCTGGCTCTGCTCCAGCCACATGCATTTCTCAACTCACCGTCTCAGGGACGTTTAGTTCTTCCTTCTGTCTTGGAGATTTCCTCCAAAATCCACATGGTCCACTCCTCCATGTTACCAACTTTCAGCTATTAACTCCAAAATCACCCTTTCTTGAGGTCCTTTTTTGCCACCCAGTGTGTTATAAACCAAGGTGAATTGCCACTACGCACAATCTCTTAGCCTACACAATTCTGATTGTACATACGACGAAAGCTCACACAATCTCATCTCTTCACACAACATTCCCTAGCCCTCTTCATTGGTGATTTTTCTTGGCCTTCCCCATCACCTAACCTCCTCTAGTCTCCTGACTTCCTTACTACCTTTCTCCTCCTCTAGAATGCAAGTTGCAGGAAGATGAGGGTTTCTGCTCCATCCTCAGAGCTTGCTCACGACAGGACCCTCGGACCCCAGGACAGAACCTCCCACACAGCACGCACTAAGTAGTCACCTCCCCACCTCTGAGCGGGAGCCCTCTTCACTGAAACATGCTGATGGGGGGGTTAGCAGTAACATTCCTTTGGGGCAGCTCCTAATAGCCGAGTCTCCCAAGGGACCAATTCCAGCACAGCAACACAGTTTCTGAAGTCCGAGGGCGGAGAGCGCCACTAGAGCCCTTGGAAACACTTTGCGTTTTATTTTCCAGCTTGCTCTCTCTCTCTCTCTCTCTCTGGGTGAAAAGATGCCGTCTTTGTAAAAATTTTACAGCTAACCAATGCAGTCTCCTATAAATCTTCCCTTCCTCCAAATTTAAGGTGAAATTAATGAGAAAAGGTTTCCTCTCAGTAACATCTCCCATCAAGTACTCCTCGAAGAGTTTTCTCTTTGGAATCCCAGACCAGCGACAGCTCCTGAAACTGGGTCCTGACAGGAATGGACCCAGGATAACCTGGGAATCTGGATCCAATTCCAGCTTGACTGCTGCTTTACCAAGTATGTGAGTTTGGGCAGATCTTCTATAGCCCCACCTTCTTTTACAATGGGTCTATAATTGACCTTTGACATTTGTGGAATAATTAGGTTAAAAAACATGAAATCACAACCTGAAGGAGAAAAGATAAAATGCGTTTCTGTTAAGATGATGCTGTGAGCCTCTGTTGAATCCTCTATAATCTGCTCTTAGAGATTTGGAAAACATCCTTGACTGACAACCTCTCATGCAAAAAATTCCCAGTGCTTTCCCATTCTCCAGGGTTTTTCTAGCAGAGAATAAGCAAACAAATTAAATTTTTTTAAAAAATGATGCTGTGACAGAAATCAGGGCCTTACCTCTACATACATTTGGCCAAACTAAAAGTAAACAGTTGCTTCCTTCTGCCTCAAGCAGCAGTAAGCCAGGAGAGGAGGCCACAGTATTCAATTCTCTGCCTGCCCCTCACCAGCTCCCAAATACACCTTATTTCTTTCTACTTTCAACAGTCCAAGCAAGACCTTCCGCTCCTGTGTATCTGTGACTTTAGTGGGAAATAACCCAGCTGTTGAGTCCCTCTCCTGAAATGGAAGGTTCTTTTGCTTCAAGTCATAAACATACATGGACAAGACATCCTACATGGAAATAGCCTTCCTTCTAAGCATTTAAAATTCCCCTTTGTTCCTTTCATTAGCACAAAGTGTTCAAGCTTCTTAACAGAATTCTCCTTATCTTTCAAAGAACGTGTAGAATTACCAAGTAAGTTCCAGAAGGATTTGGTAGCCCTAGGTCCCTAGGACCTTTTTGCCTAAATGACTTTTCTACCCATGCCTCAAACTGTAAATGGGGGATTATATTACTGTAACTGCTCAGGATGCCTACAAGCCACGAGCCTGGCATGCTGCAATCTCTGCTTTCTGTCTTAAAATATTCTTAGGACAAGGTACAAGTATACCAAAAAATAGTAAGGCACTACTGGTTTGTGCTTATTTGTAACAGGACTACATTATGTTTGAGAGGTCTTTTGACATTTTGATAGGAATAATCCATCAGTCCCTGAGCAAATGTTCCTTTCTGCCAACTCAAAGTCAGTCTCTGTGCTAGACAGGGATGAGGCTGACCATCCTTCACTGACAGACCTCAGGCTACTGGCCCACCGTATGAGGCCTGAGGTGGCTGAAGCCAAGCAGGGCCGTGACGTTGAAGGAGAGGGGAGGGGTGTGAAAGGCATGGGGAAGGGGATTCTTCATCAGATTCACCAGTTCTTTCCTAAATATGTCATTTTGCCATCTTACTGTCTACATGGTCCAACAATCCACTGCCTAATCTTTGAATGAAGTTCGGTAATATTTTATGAAAGTACAAAACGTATGAAGCTGTAATATGTTCATCACACTGGAGTGGTAATTTCTTATATTTTAGAAAGGGAGTTTAAAGACTTAAGAAAGCATCTTTTTAACATTCTATGAAGGTCAGTGGAATTTTACTTGAAAGTAAAATGCAGGTCTCCTCGCTCTGAATTCTTAGTATCTGAAGATTTACTATAGCGATCTTCTGACATAGAACTCATTACACAAACCTGCTAAATAAATCTGTTTTAGGCTGCATGCAGGAGTATGTTTAAATGGTGCACGCCTAAGCAAGAAGAAGATGGTATCTCGAGTTTACACTGCTCACACACGTTACATTTTACAGATACCCTCTTCCTCTACTCCATCATTAGTGGAAACACCAATGAAGGAAATGGGCAAGGCTAAGAGGCCTAAATATGCCCATTCAGTAGAAAAGGTGAGTAGTAAAACACATTCAGAGAGCTGAAAAACTATTAAGTCTTCAGCTTGGCCAGACAATGTGCCCAACTCTCATGAATACAAATACAATGTGGAATATTACCAAGAAATTTGAGATTCTGCAGAAAAAAATCTTGCTGGTACAAGTGACCCTGGCATGAACCGATCACCACATTCAAGACAGCGCTACAAACGCAGTCTTCTGTAAGAGACAGCCGTAAAATGCCAAACAAAGGGAGTGCAAACTGCCTGCCGCCACAAACTCAGGTTTTCATCCACTGCTCCAAACAATGGTTCACATTTACACTCTGAGCTCTCCTGGCCAGGAAGGAAGATTCTCCCGGGATCTTTAAATCCTGACATAGATGAACCTCAGACATTTCCTGTTTAAGTCATTTCTTCATCAGCTCTTTCCTGCTTACCTCCTTCTACGCCCAAACAGTAACAATGACCACAGTGCGCCCTCCTGCCACCAGACCTCACACAAACATGCTTCAATCATGAAAAACCGCTCAAAAAATGATCTTGCTTATTTTACATTACTATTACTGGCCTGTAGTATTTACTTTTAATGTGTTCATTTACACATGTGTGTCAAATAGAAGGAAACTGCAAGCCACACTCAGTACTAGTGCACAGTACTACGTCTTACTAGAGGTAAACATACTCCTGAGTTTATCATGTATCACATAACTTGTGTTATCACATAACTATATGTATACACATCATTTCTACTTTGCAGAAGTTCATCATGGTTTGTTAAGTAGGTGTACCTAGGGGCTTTGCTGAGAGTTGGCAAACTGACTGGCATTTTCTTATGAGTTAGAAATCCATTTTTATTTTTCCCACCAAAAATAATGGAATATTGACTTCTGTTCTCTGAATATAAGTTACCAAATTCTTAAAAATATTAATTTCACAAAAAGTAAGACATCTGTATAACAGCAGTTACTATAAAGCATATTTCTTCTACCACTGAAATGTTTCAAGAAAAAACAATCAAGTACTATTTTGAACTGCATTTCCTTAATGTGAAAATCATTAAATGTCTGTCAGTTAAGTTTGTTGTATTTACTGGTTTTTAATAAAAAGGTAATCGCTTGTCTTTATATTCAGTTGGGGAAACACAGATTATATTATCTGGGACAGGGAATTCAAACTAGCAGATTGCTCTTCCAGATTCAATTACATGGTTCCATTTTGATGGAAAAATATTTACAGAGGCTATTTTTCTGGTTTGAGTTTTGTTAAACCGGTGTCTCCTAGCTCTCTGTTAGTATGTCGGCAGTAGCTTCTTACCCGCTCTCTTCTGCTTGGCCTTCGTCCTCATCCAAATCTTGTGCTGGTTGAATGTCTTCACCAGTTTCATTTTTAGTAAAAATCCCCTGCAGAAAAATTGTCATTTTAGATGCTTACAATACACTTATGCAGTACACACACCTGACACATCCGTGTGGCCTACAGTAAATGCAGAAGCAATGTCACAGCAGGTAAGCATATGATGTGAGAAAGACAGGCCCTGTCACAGATGTGTAAACTGAAGATTTAATATAAAGATTTAATGATTTGGCCCAAGACACACAGTATCAAAGTGGATACATTTCAAACTTGAACTGTGAGTTCATTTCCCTTCCCACTATCCATCAGCCACAGTGTGGGGAAAAAAGGTCTTCCTCCCAAAAGCCCTCTATCATCCACAGGAGGTCTTCTCCAAAATGACTATGACCATGGAACAAATAGCCTAGAAATGCAGAGAAAAACTAACAGATCACAAAGAGAAATCTTTGCACCACAGGAAGGACCAAGGTGAGAATGGTACACCAATCAAATTTTCCGCTTGCACAAAGAAACAAGATTTGGGGGGGAGTGACCTCAAGATGGGACGTCTGCTTCTCATGGCAGCTACAGGTGCTCCAAAGCCAGAGCTGCCAGGAAGAGGTAACGGGCGGGGTGACCAGACCGACAACTTCCTCCCGTTGCCTTGTTCACTACCACTTTTCTCACTGCCTTAAATCTGGAAAGATGATCACATATATGACCCCTCAAAAAGGGAACGTAAAGGTGTCCTTCAGTTTCTGAGAGGCAGTCCATTGAAATCCACACTTCAACGTGAGAGGAAAAGCCCTGTACGCCCTAACAGCAGCAATCAGGCGGCAGACAGGGAGAGTGACAGCTGGGGTGACTGTACATTTCACGTTACAGAGTGCTTACCACCCACAAGGCGAATTTCCTTTATCTCCACCACCCTGAAGGAGGTACGATTACTGCCCTACTTTGTAAAAGAGAAATGGAGGCCAAAGGCTGTAAGTAGCAACCCTGCTGCTAGCTAGTAAAGATAGGCTGGACCCACCAAGATTCCAACCCAGCTAGTAAAAAGAGTACTGAATCCAGTTGGCAGGAACAGGATTTGAACCCAGAGAGCAGGAAAAAGATAGCTGCTAGGCAAAGGATGAACCCAGCTGGTAGGAAAATGACCTGAATCCAATGTGCAGGGAAAGGACTGGAAGCCAGGAGTTCTCACTGGAGCCTCTCCTGTGATGGGCAGTCCATCGTGCTGTACGTCACAGCATCATTGTAACATTAACAGCATAAACGGAGCTCTTGATTTCTGCCCCCTGCACTTCCAAATCACAACGTCCCAGTCCTAATCTGCCTGTCGTGGCTCTTCCAACCACCAGGCTGCTCAGGTGAAAAGCTCCGTCACCATCGGACGTAGCAGTCCCACTCTCAGCCATCTCTCCAAGGAATATGAATACACAACCCCAAACCCACGTTCCCTAACAGTCCTAGCGGCATTATTTACAGTAACTAGGGCACAGGAGCAGCCCTAAATGCCCATCGATAGACAACTGGATCAAGGAGATGTGGTCCAGATCCACACTGCAGAACACTACTCAGCCATCAGGAAAAAAGGAATGTGGTCATTTCCAACAAAATGGAGGGAGTGTGAGAGAATTACGTGTGCTACAGCAAGTCAGAACAAAAAGACAAACACTGGACGTTTACACAGCAGCAAACTAGAAACTGTGAATTACTTACAAAAACTAGTGGATATAAACAAACACCCTAAGGACTCAGGGTGAGGGGAGATAAGGGGTGGCATGGGTAGAAAGAATACCTGATAGGAGACAATATACAGTATTGGTTGTTTACCCTTGTGATTGAAAAACAGATCTTCAATGGTGAAGGTGGAAGGGCTAAGAAATGAAATTAAAATTTAGTATGGATCAATCAAAAGCAAATGACCTGCACAGGACTGGCTACCATGGGTTTTAGTCACTGAAATATCCATCTTTCCACACATACTGGGAAGCTATTTTTCAAAATTAGAGCTATTTTTTAAAAAAGAGTCATCCTTGTTTTTGTTCTGCTCCCCCTACCCATAAGCAATGGATGAGCCAGGACTTTGAGTTCTATCTCCAAAATATTTCCCGGACCCACACACTTCTCTCTCCGGTGCTATCAAACACTCCTGGTCGAGGCCTATCATCTCGCGTTGCCCCTCTCGCTTCCATGATGGTTATCTTCTGCTCTCTTACGCAAACAGCAACCAGGCCTGACCTTTAAAAATAAACTCAGATCATGTCATGCTCCTGCTTTCCACTGCACTTGAGGGAAAACCAAACTTGTTACCAGGGTTCCTAAAGTCTCATATACTTCAGCCTGCCTCTTCTACCTCATTTTCTACTACTCTTCCCCTCTTTCACCTCATTCTCTGTTCCCTGGAAACTCCAAGCCAGTTACTACTGCCGGACGTTCCCAGTTGCTGAGGCCTCCCTTTCCTCTCTGACTTGACCTTATCATCCCCGAGGGCTGGGGGGTTCTCTGCTCAGAAGACAGATTATCAGAGACAGAGACCTTTTCCGATCACTTGGTCTCAACTCACAGCCCACCAGAGTCAAGGCACATGGCTGTTTTATCACCCTCATGAGACCAGTCCATGTTATCTACTGTCTATCTTCCCCAGCACCTGGCCTTGGCATACATTAGGTGCTTATTAAATTACTCAGTGAATTTATTCAGATGAATTCTAAAGACTGATTTTTCTCTTTAGAGATGGAATCTGTGAGTGCTATGTAAGAAAAATGACGGGGGCACTACCTTAAAACTCGCATTGTGACAGAAATGTCTATCCACCTACTAAAACGCTCACTTCTCTCAAGATGTCCCAGTCACAGCACCTGCATACCTTTTTCATATTTTATCAAAACCACTTCTAAATGAGTGTGCACCTCCTCCTGGTGTCCAGAGTCTCCCTCCTCAAATGCAGGGGTCAGTCTTTTCTCTTTCTTCCTAGCACAGCCCTCTGCATACATAGGGCCCATTAGCAATGCTGTCAAGTGTCTGAGGACTCAAAGGGGAGGTGGCCCTTCAAAGGAAGCCCACGCAACCACGGGGTGGGGGGGGACACACACACACAACATACTCACCCGTAAGGTCTCAGCCTGAAGAACACAAACGAACCCCACAAAATAAAACCGATCCTCCAGAGGAAGATTCGCACCAGTCAACTCATTGTAGGACTGGCTGGGGAAGAAGCTGGTGAGGAGCACCAAAGGCTCTAAGGGAGAGAGAGACACACATGTGACACTCTAACAGAAAGGCAGGTTGGTCACACAGGGTAGACACCCACCACACAGTGCTGTCTACTGACAGTTTTCAGTCACAGATTTCTGCAGTCACCTTCCTACCCTGGTCTCCGCCAAAACATGGAGTCATTACCGAGAAGTAATTGTTGCGGGTACAGGGTGGTTTTGTTTTATGATTACTCTGTGGATGGATGTTTTAGTCTCTGAAAGAAATTTCCTCTTTTATAGACCACGGGCACTAAACGTGTGTGACATGTGGTCAATTAAGAATAAAAGAGTATCTTTTAAGAAGACATCTGACCTTTAGTTTACAAGACACATAGCAAACATACCAGACAACCTTTCTGTGGGCTCTTTTTCATCACTTAGTTGCTCATCATGCATGTTTGCTAGTATTTTTAGATCTCAGTGTGCTGGGGGAAGCCAGAGGCTACAAGAGCTGTGAGCAACGGTCAAGGACAGTGAAGGGTGCTATGACTGAGATCCCTTGCAGCCTTGCAAACAAGTCTGCTGACTAGAGCTTCCCAGCTCTTAGGATTGAAACATGCATTCCTTCTGCCCGGAATACGATAAATAAAAGGTTGTTAGATTAAAGTAGCGGCTAGTTACATGCAGGCGGGCTTGGCGCACAACTACTCGACCTTGTACTTCTGGGCTGTGGTTTTTGTAACAAATGACATAAGCTTGTTACTTGTTCTCCTGCTCAATAAAAGGCATGGAGAGGCTGGGAGGTTTACTGTTTGCCTACGAGGCAGCGGCCCTCCAGCTCCTTGCTTCGACATCCTGTCTGCCGGCTCATCCCTGCGGCACCCAACATGCAGAGATACAACAACACAGTGGCACAAAACCGAGTTAACATTCCTAGTGTATGTCATACTACCAAGTCTTCACTCTTGCTTTCATTTTCTTCTCTCTGTCCCGTCCCCGTCCGCCGACACCCACATCCATCTACCACCTTTGACACATATCCTTGGAAAATAGTCTTGTTTGCTTGTATATGTTTGCAAAGGTGGCCTGTGCTATCTCACCCTGTTTCTTATTTGTCCAACCAACAACATGGTTTTAAGATTGTATCTGTGGTATACATAGCGAGTGCTCTCTTTTAGCTGTTACGAAGTTTTCCATCTTGTTTATTTCCCAAATTGTACATGTCCAACTCCCTAATGACGTACACAATGAGGCCTCCCACTCCCTCCTAGAACAAGCAGTATCGTGACACCCACAGAACGTGTCTCCTTACAGACAGATCACTCTGCAGCGCACCTCTGGGATATTTCTACCCAGTGATGGGATTGCTGAGCTGCAGAATACCAACACAAGTTATTTCAGCCTGTTTCTGGGCGGCTTCATGAGCTCACATTCCTCTGAACAGTCTGCCCATTCTCACATCCTCACCGCTATCTGGTTTTAATCACACCTTTAACTGCTGCCATTCCAATAGGTATACAGTGTTATACCACAGTTCTTTTTAAGTTTTTCATTCTTTGCTTGCTGGAGAGTTTGAGCATCTTTTCACATGTTGGTTGGGTTATTTACCTGATTCAAGCTCTAGATATTTTAAAGACCCCCAAATCAGCCTTTATTTTAATTTCTCAGCTTTCTGTTCCTGAAGCCTTAAAAAATATAAATTCAGACCAAATCCACACTATACAGATTTTGGTTTTGATTTCCTATAAGAGAAACTTATTTTTATCCATTCAAATTCTGAGATAGCAAACTTACCTCTTCCTGTCAGCAAGGGGACAAGATTTCATTGATCATTTTAAGTCTCTAGGCTGGTCCTTGAATGGGTGTTAGAACTCCAGGACCCAATCAATGGAGCCTGTGTACTGACTCAGAATCACCCAGACCGCCACAAAATGAGCTGCTTCTTATCTTCATGGTTCTGTACTTCATCGTTTAATTTCTGGCAACCATGGACTTCCCTTTCTTTTAAGCTTGGCTCTATGCTTTTTTTTTTTTTTTGTTTTAACAATCATGTCCTTGTTCTTGTAAGAGAGTAATTCTTATCAGCTTATGAGCCCACCTTGTAAATTTCAGTATTTATTTTTTAAAAGTCTAATTAATGTCTGTCATGAAACATGGTATAATCACAAAGTTTGAGAGCACCAAGAGAAGGGCATCTATTTTAGCAAAGAAGGGCTGAATAACTCCTGAACTTTATCTAGATCAGATTAAAAACTAAACTTCTTACCATTAGAAATATCTGTTATACCCAAGATGAACTTCACATATTCATAAGTAATGGTGCCACCACACTGAATATCGCCTCTTCTAAAATGACAGCCAAACTGAATATGTTTTCCCACTGGAAGAACAGACACAAAACAAAGTTACACTTGTGCTTTACTCTATTCTGTAGGGTTATTTCACGATTATTCTCTTACACTAAATTTCACAAGAATATTATTTTTTTTCCACGAACATTAGCACCTGCACAGCTACCTAGGCCATATCTGTAGACCACGCTACCACTCAGCATGCCACCCGTGTTAGACTAATGTGATTATACAACAGCTGAAACAATCCAGGTTCATAATTAAGAATAAGATTTAAAAAAAAGAGTAAGATTTAAGGGGAGAACATTTATTAGCACTACAACTAGAACTTGTGAAATTATACTTAGTTAAATTGATGTATGAGCAGCAGCTATATGGGCTCTGCTGTCTTGAGAGACTGTTACTGTCTCTTCAACTCTAAGAGCACACTGTTTGAAAGAAACAATCTGTACCTGTGCTTGACAGAGAATGTTTGAGAGCAATCTTTCTGTAGACTTCACTTTTTTCTTCATCAGGCAGAAGGCTTAATAATTTTTTACCCACAACCTCATCCTAAAGGGGACGAGAGAGAATAAATTGTGTTGTTATGTGCTAATACTATTCACTTCCTCTAACTCCTTACCTAAAGTAAATTCATCATTTTTCCCTTAGCCCAACTACCTTATGTTCACACTTGCACCTCTAGAAGTCCTAATTCATACTGCCCAACTCTGCAACTGTAACTTCGAAAACTTCCAGTGTACTCATGCAAGTACCCCACCTCTCCAACGATTACTCCACCTCTTGAGATCACCAGTCCATCCCCCTACATTTTCATGGTGCATTATCTCTTTCAAGTTGCTGTGTCCCTCTTTGCCCAACTCTTGCTCCAGGATACATCATTGTGATCATTCCCACGTACTCTTTCTTTCTGACATTTGCTAAAAAATACCAACTCTGGTGAAATACTGTGATTTGTGAGAAATACATCTGGTCATTCAGATAACGAAAATAGAGTTCTCACATATATTTGGTCTTGACCCACAATTCCTGGCTCACAGCTCCCCAAACTCCTGGAGTTCCCAGAAGTAAGAGCAACAGAAGCAACTTGTGTTGTAATATTCAGTCTCTGTCCTCAGTTCCTGAAATCACTTCCAAGCCAGAAGGGTGAAGCGGGGGTCATATTACCCATCACAAGCACCTTTCCACCCCAGCGGGGCTGATGCTGATGAAGGTGACTTTTGAAAGGCACAGAAGGGGTAGCAGCTGATTGCCAGGCAGGGAAAACTGGCCCAGAATAGGGAAATGGGTTTTGAATCCCACCCACCCTGATTTCCAGGCAGGGGAAAGGGGCTGGAGGTTGAATCAGTCACCAATGGCCAGTGAGTGCGTCAGTCATGGCTGTGGCGTGAAGCCTCCATAAACCCTATGAGGAGTTGGGTTTGGAGAGCTTCCAGGTTGGGAACCAGAACGCGGCCCTGTTTCACCATGCTGAGCCCCACAGACAGACACACCTTTGTTTGGGACCTTGCCCTGTGTACCTCCTCACTGGGCTCTTGGTTTGTATCCCTCAGTATCAGCTATGATAAATCCATCACCTAATGAATAAATGGGTCTCCTGAGTACCGTGAGCCCTTCTAGAGAATTCACCCAACCCAAGGAGGGGCGCGTGGTTGGAACCTCGGATTTATAGTTGGTTGGTCAGAAGTACAGGCAACAACCTGGCCTTGTGACTGGTTTCCTGAGTTGGAAAGGGCAGTGGGAATAGCCAGAAGCACATGTACAACAGAGAGTCTGGGTTCATGACTGACCTCTGCAACAGTGGTCTCAGGAGACTGGCTCCTTGGACTGTGAAATCGGAAGTTATCTCCAGGAATGCAGTGTCAGAGAAATTCCCAGACACTCTGCTGGTGTCAGAGAATTTCTGGCTGGTATGGGAAGTACACAAGCATGAATGCATGCACACACACACACACACACGTGCGCGTGTGCAGTGGGTGCAACAGTTCATTTACCTATGCCTTCACCCAACCAACTGAATGTTTGAAAAAAAATCCTAAAGCATGCTGAGTATTATTTCAAATGGCCACTCAGTTCTGCCTAGAGATAATTCTGTATTTCCACAGAGAATACACTCTCCTGCTCTTAAAGGTGACTTTCTTTTTCTTCTTCAAACCTCCAATCCCCCTCCCTCATATTCACCTGGGGATCTTATTTATTATAGTAATGAACAAACATGGAAGAGAAAACACCCCCCACCACTAACCCTACCAGTCTGTCTGTTCTTGTGGCCTGAGACCTGCTTTATCTCCCATTCCAAAGCAAAAGTGACTACCTATGTCTGGAGCAATGTGTCACAGCCTACTGACTATTTAAGGACGCTGTTCCAGAAATCCTCCCCCTCGTGTTTTTCCCTCTCTGCTGGGTCTTTCCCACGAGCGTGCAAATGCTAATTCATAGAAGCTATAATATCTGGCATCTTAAAAACAACAAAAAGTTTCAAACCTTCCTTGACACCTTATCCTCTCCCCGCGAGCTCTAATTCTCTAACCCAATTTGGAACAAAAATCCTTTAAAAGGACTATACTTGCTATCTCTACCTCTCATTTCTTCACCCCTCATTCTCCCTTAAAACCAAACTAGCCAGATCTTTATCTTAACCACTCCACACACGTCAAGGTTGCCAGCGACCTCTATATTGCCAGTTCCAAAAACAACCCTCTACCTTCATCCCACCTAACATTTCAGCATTTGATTCAACTGATCCTTCTTTCTTCCTTGAAATACTTTCTATACCTGGCTTTCAGGCTATCATGCACACGGATGTCCTTCTACATCAAGGTTATACTCCTTCACTTTTTTTTTTTTACTGGCATCTTCTCTTCCTGACTACTAGGTAGTGGAATGTCTAGGGCCCAGTAATGAGATCCCTTCCTTTACTATACTCTCTCCCTAGATAGCCACTTCAAGGGTTATCTCATTAAATACCATCTGTCTGTCACCGACTCCCAACTTCCCATCTTCTGTCCAGACTTCTCCCCAGTGGGATTTCAATTTTAAAATACCAAAACTGCAGCTGACCTTTTTCTATCACAAAACAAGTCCTTGGCTTGCCTTTTTTCTAACCACCCACTTCAGAAGCAAGTCACCGGCTCTAACCTTCCAAATATATAAGCAGTCAACTTTTCAACACTTGGTCTAAACTATCATCTTGAGCTTAGAGCATTTTAACAGTCTTACCTGGTCTCTCTGCGTCTATTTTTGTCTTGCCTCTGCTCTCATTCCATTCTTCAAAGAACAGCCAGAGCGATCCATTTAAAATGTAAGTCAGAGTGGGGGATCTCTCTGCTCATCATTTTTCACTGGCTAACCAAGCCATTCAGAGTAAAAGCCAGAGTGTTTAAAGCTGTATGCCTTGGCTCCTTGCATACAACTGGCCTGCCCCTCCCACTCTTGCTCAGGGAACTCCTCACTCAAATGAAATACAACAAGCAAATACTCATCTTGGAACCCTTCAACTTGCTCTTCATTCAGAGTGAGACACTCTTTCCCAGACACCTGCAAGGACTTTCTTCCTAATATCATTCAAAACTCTACTGAAATATAAGTTTCACCTTATATTTCAAAATATAAAAACAGCACCTGCTCCATGACACTCTCTTCCTGCCCATTTTTGTGTTACTTTTACTATGTGACATTAAGATCACACGTAAAAGTTTATTTGTATATTATCCATCTCCCCCTAGTAAAATGTAAAATGCATAAGAACAAAAAGCATAGCTGTCTTACTCACTGCTACATTCTCAACACCTTTAACAGAGGTTGGCACAAGTGAGAAGTTGACAAGTATTACTTGAATAAATAATACTGTACCATACATAGAAGCTGGAATATGCTGATACATGGATAAATCAATTATCACACATTAAATAAGTTTTTTAATGTGATAGGAACAAATAAAGTATTTTGTAGCTGAATAATAGCTTTGGGTGATGAACCACAAATTCAAATGATTTTAACTGATTAGTATTAATAATCTGCATTCAATATACAGAAATACATGTTTATGGCCCATTTGTAAAAGCCAACCTAAGAGTGGCCATTGCTCAAATTAACAGATGAATCCCGTCTCAACCAAGAAAAAGCTTGGCTCAATTCAGAGCAGATGTATTGCCTTAATTTAGCAAACAAATGTTATGAAATTAAGTCAATAAATGTTGACAGTAGAAGTCACGCAGAAACTGACTTCCTAAAGGAAACAGATTGTTTTTTTCAATAAGCTTAAGTTCAAAAAAAGGAAAAAAAACCTGCTGCTCAAACCGGTTTAGTTATGAAGTTCAGTTCTGGTAGCAAACCCAAATTCTCTCTGTAGTACAGACCGCTCACTCTTTCAGTCTAGCACATGATCAACTGCTCCATGCTAGGGACATCCTCACCAACTAGCTCATGTAATGCCCTGTGAACGGAAGAATTATCTCTTATTTTATTCAAAAGGAAACTGCTGCGAAGTGACACGTTCAGACATGAGAGTCACACCCCTGCTCCAATCATGTGTTCACTGTTCCTTCCTTCCAGTGTACCACCGCTGTCTTGAGTCTAATCTGCACCAAGAGCAACCAATTGGCCACTGGGCCAGTTTTTGTATTTTGCACATGAAGTCATTCGGTTCCTAATGTTAGTTCTAACTGCAAAGAATATATAGTTCAGTAGGGGAGTGTAAGATATGCATAAACAGTTATGCAAAGTATAAAATAATGTCATAACGAAGAGGTAGAAGTGCTATGATTCACCACTTCCTTCATTAGTAGAAAAATGAAGGCCAGCGTTTTCACTTCAAAGAATTCAAAGTGAGCTGTTGCTTTGGTAGTCTACATTCCCTTAGGCAGAAATAGTGGCAATGAGTTGCTTCTTATTTAGCTACGTTCTTTATGAAAGGTGGCAGTGACAATGAGTGCCTTATTCCTGACCATCAACTGAAACAGTGACCATAATGATCGTTCCAGTGACCCTGCCCCTTAGTTAGGTAGCGGGCAGAGACCCAAAAGTATTAACAACATCACGTTATTTTTGTGAATCGTCTGGCATTTGCTCTTCAAGACAAAAAGAGCGAGGTACTTAGAACTTAATGAAACAAGGATAAATACTAGTGGAAAAAATTAAGGGTTTCCAAAAGCCACGTTTGCAAATACCTATTAGTTGTCCGACAGTATTAATTAATATGGCGAGTCTCAATCATGCCACAAAAAATATATTAACTAAATAAAAGAATTTACTCCACTGCACGACATTGGCTGAGAATCCAAGCAAGAAGAGTATTATTTTTGTTGGCAGAGACATTCACACAAACATGCATTAGAAAACCGTTCAGCTGTAAGGGCACTGAGAGGAAGAGCCTCGATGAGATTCAGACTGCATCCTCAATCACACAAGGCTCATCACTAGACATTCTCTCCTGTGCTGGAACTTTCACATCACGAATAAAGCAAAACTCATCACAACTATCACCAGCTAACCCTAGGATCTATGTTCAAAAGGGGCTAATGTCTTAAAATCTCAGTGCTGAGAAACTCTTTCCATGAATGAAAGTATGTTCTAAGTTTCATCTGTTTAAGAACTGTGAAAGACAACAACTCCTGCTGTTCCCAGATTAGTTTTGGGGGGATGCGCTAAGGATGCGTGAGAAGGGGGCGTGCTGCTAGTACCAGAGGGTAATGACTACGACTTCTTCCAAAAAACAACTGTCAAGGAAAGCGCTCACAGGGAAAACGTGCTGATGGCCACGCGAGGATGACAGCCTGTCAGTCGCGGTGTGCACTCCAACAACATCGCTTGGCTCCTCCCGTATTTTTACCACACCCTCACCCAATCCCATCAGCAAAACCTATTTTCCCTCCAAAAACGCTGACCACCCTGTTCGCCTTAGTGCAACCCATCACCATCTCCTGCTGGACGAGTAAGCTAGCTCTCCAAGTGGACGCCCTACTCCCACGCCCACCCCCACAGCCTCGTCTTCACGGGAGCGAGTGACCCCGAAGATAAAAGGCAAGCCCGGATCACTGCCCTCCGATGGCTTCCTCTTGTCGAAGGAAAAAGCAAAGTCATTACAGAGGCCCTAAACAAAGTGGCCTTTCGTGACCTCATCACCTCCTAGCACTTTTCCTCTGCCCGCAGTACTCCCACGACAGCGGCCTCTCTACCGACTCTTCCTACATAGGCACACGACTGCTTCCGCGCCTTCTCATTTATTTTTGCTTCTACCTGGAGCACAACTGCTATAGTTATTTGCATGTGACTCACACGCAGGTCTCTGGAAATGTCACCGATCGGACAAGCTTTCCTCCAACACCTTTTGTAACAGCACTCTACGTACTATGCTTTCCCCACTTCCCCGTGTAGTGAGTGGCAGAGCTAAGTTTTAAACTCCACATCATCTGACTCCAGAGACCAAGCTCTCTCCATCACACCAAGCTATCAGTTTAGAGTTCTTCAATATGCAGAGATGCCTTGATTTTTTTTTTTATTGAGCTTGCAGAATCCTGGACTCAGGCAGATACTGTAGAAATGGTCTGGTCCTCATATTAATATAAGATGGATGACTAATAAAATGAAAATTTTAATCGAAGCCTGGAAAAAGATTGCATATTGTTAAAATGTAAGGATAGGACTTGAGGAGGAAGGTGAAACTGTACCTCAGGCATAGTCCTTCCTAACCCCATTAAAAAATTTTAACTTCATTCTCATTAAATGTTTATGTACAGGGGCCTCCCTGGTGGTGCAAGGGGTTATGCACCACACTGTGAAGCATCCGCAGCCACTGCAGCACGAGTTCAAACCCCAGCCAGGATGCTGACCCACATGGCGCAGCAGACCTCTCCTGTCTCCCTGCTGCTCCCCTCAGCAGTGCATTTCAGTCAATCTGTCTGTTCTGCTCCTCACTCTGTCTCTGGTGAGTCTTCTCACCCTCCCATACCTCTGGCCTGTACCCCAGTTCTTGTATATAGTCTTTTAAAAAAGTAATGTTTATGTACAGATACACTATAGTTTAATCTCTAAGTATACCAATCTAAGGTAATCAGGTCCATACTTTATATGATTAGTTGTTCAAACCTATGTCCCAGACACCCCTACTTTAGGGTAACTGTGTGTGTGTGTGTCTGGTATCCCAAATGTAGGGTGAAAGAGTCCCTTGAAAGTGAAAACCTTGAACCAAAATACATTAAGGAAACAGGGATAATATTGCAACTACCAGCATCACTGTGAAAAATATTAATGTATTAAGAAGTCACCAGTTTCAGTCAATGACCATTTTAGTTTAAAAAAAGCAAATCAGACCTGTAAAATGGATGTGGTGAACAAATCCTGGCATTCACTGTTTAATCTGTATGTAACAGACTCCAAAGCAATGTACAAAATAAACACATTTCCAAGAACAGATCCATCCCAGTAAGTCACCTTACTTAATCAGGACTTAGCCACTGATTCTGAGGAGACTGCCATTTCAAAAATCACATTTTTCTTTAGATACTGTGTGCAGAGGAAGTTTACAACCAGAGTGGTCCACCCCCCAACACACATTCCATTACCTGATATCAGAGTTCGCCTTTACAGATTTAAAACAAACCACAGGTTAGGGTTTAGAGGTTAGAGGCATAATTTGAAAACACTGTGAACAATTTTTTTGATGAGCTATATCCTCGTGAAACAAATATTGAACCTCTAAACAACCAACCAGAAAAGATCACTTTGCAAAAACTGGAAGAACTTACTGGTGAATAGCCAAGAAGGGAAGAGATGTTTTCAGCCACAAAAATTATCACTCCATCTGCGCTCAGTATTATCATAAAGCCATCTAATGACTAATGAAGAGAGAATAATAATGTAATTAAATAGTGGGACAATAATAAAATGTTAGCTTTTATTTCCAAATGCATAAATAATTATAATAGCATACTGAAAATGAACTGTGGTTCTTAAACATCAATAAAGCAGGCACAGACTTAATTAAAATTCCATTATTCTGCCTTCTACACAGAATCTATTTAACCTTAAGCGTGAGATGTTTATCAGCTGATGTGTCACTTAGACAAACAAATTCAATGTACATCCAATTAACACGAAGCTCTCCAACACAAGCTACGGAGATTCGCTCAAGTGTGCAGGTTGTTTTACATTTAATTCAAAATTAACTTCAAAAATACTAAAACATCATGTCTAAAGAATTATTTTAAAACTGGAGCTGAAAGAATTTGTTGCAGAAAAAGTTCTAAGTAACATTAGATGAAAGGAAACATCATGAATGAGACAGTATAAATAGTAAAATCAGAATCAGACACAGAGTATGATGATCAGGCACTGAACATAGAATAAATGTGCTCGACACAGTTAAAAATAACTAAGTACTGCAAATGTAACAGAGAACAAGAGACTCAATCAATACTGGCCAGGCAGTCATAGAAAATTAATCCAACAAAATGTCTAGAAGGACAACATCAAAACAGCTCCACAGACAGGTTAAACAGCATGTTAGAACACAGTCGAAAGCACTACTTTTGAACTGGAAGACAAAGGTGAAGAAATGACTCAGACTTCAACACCAAGAAACACAGGCATAGAAAATAATGGAAATTCAGTGACGTGAAAAGAATGAGAAAGTGCACCAGACACTTCCTAACTGTTCCCTTAATTCTCACAACAGCTCACTGATATAGAGGTATTTTTTACCCATTTCAGAGAGAAATAAATCAAGGCTCAAGGACTGTAAATCACTCAAAGACACAGCAAGTGACAAAGGAAAGGGCATTCCTGGTGGCGCAGTGGGTTAAGCAACACACTATGAAGCAAACTGCAGCCACTGTAGCACAAGTTCGATCCCTGCCTCCAGCCAGAGAGGGGGCCCAGAGTGAAGCAGACCTCTCCTGCTGGGCCCGCTGCTCCCCTCAGCAGTGTGTTTCAGTCAGTCTGCCTGTTCTGCTCCCCGCTGTGTCTGGTGTATCCTCTTCCCTCCCTGGTCTCTGGCCTGTGCCCCAGCTCTTGTGTGCATAAATAAATAAATCTTTAAAAACCAAAAAAAGTGACAAAGGAGAATCTGTATCCCTGTCTGATGTGAGCTGCCATGATTGTTCAGGTTTGGGTTTGTGGCCTTTGTTTGAACTTAGTAAAAATAATCAGTTCCCTTGGAGGTTGGAACCACAAACACCTCAGGTCTTTGAGGAAAAAGAAGTAAAACTTGAAAGCTTATTCTTTAAGTCTCACAAACTACACTGAATGAATCTACCAGATAATGACTAAATATTGATGGTTTCCAAAACAGTTGGTAATAAAAAAATCTGGGGAGCCTGACTCTGACTGAAATAGTTGAAGGTGGGATCTGCATTTTCACTAAGCTATCTAGGTAATCCTAGATGTGCACGGTCTCTTAACCACACTTTGGAAAACAACGTTCTTTATCTCTTCTTGCATGTATTCTACATATGAAGCGATCACAGAACAAAACCCCCTCTTACTTGTAGTGTCATTCGATTAAAGTCTTCATAACTCTGAAATGATGGAATCCAAGCAGATGTTTCTGTAGATATTTCTGGAGTGACATTGGCTTTTTAGAAAAAGGGAAAAACAGAATATGGTCACATTAAAATTACTTAGCAACAGGTACTGCCTTTTTCCAAAGTAATGATTTCACAGAAGACTTGTGAGAAAATGAGTGCTAACGAAGGACTCGATGTAGACCAACTGCTTATAAAGGATCATAAAAACATACAAGTGTTTCAAACGGAAAAAATACCTTGAAGATCCTCCAATTCAATTTCTACTATACATATTATGACCTCTCCAAAACTTTATGAAGTTCAATCTTGGTTCTTTCCTTTCTTGACTTAAGTCTTATAATTTTTTACAAAAACCCAGTGCCCTAAAATGCCAGGTAAGGTACCGCTGTGTCAAGGGATCGAAGCACATGCAAACACCCCAGATCTCCCAAGTCCCTGGCCAAAACAGGGAATTCCATGATTGAGTTTCCTCTGATTAACCTTGGAGCAAGGGCCCTTAGCTAGAAGACCTGTGCGCCTATTTCTTCAGTGCTGCTGACACTTCTATCTCCCATCAATCCTTCCCATTTTTCTTTTCTGCACTTGTGCTTGATTAGCCCACCAACCTCATTAGCACAGCCCTTCCTTTACAGCAATAACTCTAAGACATGTCAATAAACATTAGCTTCTTCTCACAGGAAAGTTATAGAACCACGGCATACCACTTTGATCCTTATATAAAATGTGAAATCCCCTGACAAGGATAATTATAAGAGCACTTGAATTCTTAGTGGGTGTAAGTCTCAGACCCTTTCCTGTGAGATCTGGATAAAGAGGCCAAGCATGAGGAGCTCAGAACTCTAACAAGGTAATGAAAAGAGGAATTGCAACTGTATGGGAAGTAGAAATAACAGGAAAAATAAACCACACCAATTGCACAATTGCCTTTAGATCGGTATTTCTGACCGCTCTCCCAACCTGGAAACTCAATTCTGGGCACAGTTCCTCAAATCCAGGAAACAGCCCATGGCTGTGATTTCTGAAGTCACTTCCCCATTGACTTCCAGCTCCACCTAGTGACTTTCATCTCCTATACACCCTCCAAAGAAATAAAAATGGCAGAAGGAAGCAGGATGGAGAGCCAAAAGGAGACCGGGAGGAGGCACATGGAGCAAAGATACATGTGAAGACGCCGCATTTGCTTCTTGGCCTTGGACTGGTTGAAACAGATGTGGGTGAAAGACCCATGGGGAGCTCAACAGTGGTGGCTTTTGTATTGACTTTGGTTTTGCTCCTTTCCTCCTAGACTTGTCTGGCTATTTCTAAGGTACTGGGACCTGCTTTGGGCCAACCCTGTTTGCCTGGGGATTTACCCATAAGAGGATGGGTAATTTGGGGTGCTTGATTGGAAAACTTTATTCTTTGTTTTGTCTGTGCTGTACAATAACGGTACTAAAGTTCCTTTCCATTACAGGCCTTACACACTAGAGTGTATCTGTCTTGATGCAGTGGATGGCAGAATCTATTTAGAGTGGTCAGGTTTAGGGTTCTGGGGTACCACTCTTCCTGCCCTCTAACAGATATTTCCAAGAAAAGAAAAACAATTTATTTAATCACTCACTCACTCACAAAGACCTTTTCTACCTCACCCATGAACTTATTCCTGTTTTGCTTTCAGGAAGGCACTATATCCAATTCTTCACTATACCCCAGGCTTTCAGCACAGTACTTAACTTACAACGGGGATCTGGTAATTCTTGCAAAACCGAATTAATTTCATGTGCTGAGTGTGTCCTACCATGTGTCCTACTCTGTTTTAAAGGTGCAGGATAGAGTACAAATGAGCCAACAAAGCAACCGTCCTTTTGTAGCTTACAGCTGGTAGGAGTGGCAGAAAGATAGTGAAAATAGAAAATGGAACCAGTAATTTACACGGGCTGATCACGAAAGCCCAACAAGGTAGCATCTAAGCAAAGCTGTGAAGGACAGAAAGACAGCATGTGAAGCAAAACAGCTCAGGCAAAGCAGGACGTGCGCAGTGATACAGAAAAGAGATTTGTCCTACTGAAAGAAAGGAAGCCAAAGTAAGCTCATGAAGGGACAGAGTGGTAGGAAGTCGAGCTGAGAAACAGACAGGGCCAGGTTATGTAGCATATATGGTAAGGAATTAGCCTCATTCTGAGTAAAGCATAATATATTTTTAAGCACGAATGGGACACATGTTTTTAAAATGTCACAATGGCTGTGTAAAACAGATGAAGCTGGGGGGGGCAAGGGTGGAAAGAGTCTAGACAAGCATCTTCTTTAAAAATAACAGATGACAGCTTTGATGACATCCACAGTAATTGAATGAAATGAATGGATTTGAGTACCTTTTAGAGGTAAAGTCAAAGAATTTGCTTGCAGACTGGGTGAGGGAGGGAAAGAAACGGAGAACGTAAGGATGTTTTCTAGAATTTTCCCTTGAGCAGTTAACAAAATAACTGGAGGTACCAGTTACCGAAATGGAGAACCAGGGGTGGTGGCGAGAGGCTGGGTGTGGGGTGTGGGGAGGGTCAAGATTTCCTTCATGATCACGTTAACTTTCCTATTAGATATGCTGTGTGAAGAAATTGCATAGGAAATGCTCTTGTTGATTTATGAGTATGGTTCTCAAATATGGAGGTCAGAGAGGTCAGGGCTGGAGACATTTTTAAAAGGTGGCAGTCACTGACATCCAGGCGCCACTTCAGATTAAAGTACTGGGTAAGATTGCCTAGGAAACAAGTAGACAGCTAAGAGAAAGGCCCAAAAACTGGGCTCTGGGGCTCTGTCTATGAGCTGAAAGGGGAAGCACGAGGCTCATCAAGTAACAAAGAAGGAGCAGTGACAGAGTCAAGTGAGTATGCTACCCTGGAAGCCAAGATACAACCATTTAATGGGCAAGGGGTTGAACACTGTACTGTGGCCAGGGAGGTGACCCACATGGCGCGGCAGACCTCTCCTGTCTCAACCCCACTGCTCCCCTCAGCAGTATATTTTGGTTGATCTGCCTGTTCTGCTCCCCACTCTATCTCTGGTGACTCCTCTCACCCACATACCCCTGGCCTGCATCCAGCTCTTGTGTGCATAAATAAATTTTTTTTAAAAAATTTTAAGAGGGAGGGAGTGGTCACCTGTCCAATATTTTAAAAGATCAAGAAAGATGACGACAGGGGACCAAAAATTTGGCAATGTGGAGAGAAGTCACCATTGTTCCTGACAACAGTAGCTATACTGCAGTGGTAGGAGCCAAAGAAAAAAAGGAGAGACACAAGGAAGTGGTAACAGGATCTATACAATCATTTTAAGCAGTTCTGCAGTGCCTGGGGCACAGAAACAGTGCAACAGCTGGAGGTGTTATGCGAGCAAGAAAAAAATGTTTTGTAAACTGGGAGATTTTTACAGCATGATTCTATGTTTATAAGCATGACCTACTCATGTGTTTAGTATTACAGGTGCTATTTTACACCCTTGGTGTCCTATTTCCCTTAGCAACATTTATCACATGCCATCAAGTCCCTAAGACACAGAACTATGCATCATCACCCAGATAGATCCCTATTAATTCTCAGTTTTTTGGTCTACTTTTGTATGAGTCTCAAAAATATTTTCAGCATAGACCACAAACAAGCTTACAAAAGGAGAGAAGCTAATACCTGCGTATCAGAAGGCACTTGATGCACTCCACTAGCCAGTCATCCCTCCCAAAGATGTGTAAGGTAAAGGGAAAGACCCAGCCCTACCATCACAGCTAACACTCCACCTGGCAAATCAAAAAACCCGTAAGTATTGTCCTGGAGCTCAAACCTGCTTCCGGCTGAGGAAGGGCAGGAGTGCTTTTTGATGCTTTAGCTCTGTCTCCTTTTACAGGGTAGCCATGAGTTTGCAACATGTTGCGTAATTCTGCAAAGAAGGCTTTGAACCGGGCCTTTTTGTGTTCACAGTCCTCAGCTTTTTCCCTATTTGACAAAAAACAATCAAGGTTATTAATGGCAAGGGCATACAGCTGGGAAATAGATGGGAGAAGTAAGAAGACAGAAGGGATACGTTAATGTCAACATTTGAGCAAAAATCCAGTCCCTTGATCACTCATAGGACAAGAGTAACTGTCGACATCAAAATAAGGGAAAAAAAGCCAACCTTGCCTTCTTTAGGTTGGGAACCCTTAAGTTATAAAGGGACCATGTCTGTGTTTCTCTCCCACAGCACAGCCCCATCCAGAGTCTGGCACAATGGCCAAAGAATTATGGAATATAAGTTAAGTCCAAGTTAATCTGTATTTAATGTGTCTGTTCCCCTATATTTTCTTACCTGCTTTTACAAGAGTATTTCTTTCTGATTAAAGAAAATTATTTCTAAAGGATCTGTAATTACTGAAGAGGCTCTCTCAAAGCCATTGCTCCTTCTCAGAGAGAAGGTGAGCAAGAAAATGCTAATTGAGTTCTTCCCACATTTAAAAAACATAGACTACAATGAAACATTTTGACAAAAACATTTTGATCAGTACACTGGAATTTACTTTAGATGCTTGAACTAAAAAAATAAAGCCATTTAGCTTCTCAAACATAAATAAATTTAAGCACTGGCCAAGCCAAGGTGCCAAATGAGGCTTCTATACCCACCAGGGGGTGTAAACCATTAATTTAGTGTCAGCTCTGGGCAGCCACAGCAAGATGTGGAGGACGTAGTTTGATGAGGGAGGCTGTCAGGTACACAGTAATGCACAATGTAATAGGGATGGGGCAGGGAGACCGAAGTTCCCAGAATGAATCAGGTTTCTCCCAAGGAAGTAGGGTTTTGCTGGATGTAAAAAGAGAACAGAAGATGGGGGAGAGTGTTTGATGGAAGTATCACTCAATTATGAATTCATACCTCTTCTCTTTTTCTCTTTTATCCTCATCCATTATTCGAAGATGTTAACAAGGAATTCTGAAATAAAAATGGAGTAACATTTCGTTAGTAAATAAGTCTATGATTAAACCACAGTAAAGCAGTAAAGTTAATCAAAATTCTTGATCCTATAACATCTTTCCCTCAAGCAATGCATACTTCCTTTATAGATAGAATTCCATTAACTACCATTTATCCTTCCATGTGTGATGTAGATGATGAAGACTTGCTCTATTGTGTGATCCTCAATGAATGTCACAGTAACATTACAAATCAATGTTTAAAAAGGTCACAAAAATATCCCATCAAGTTACACAACTTAATTCAAAAGTCAAGGATGTATACGTTTAAGCCTGTACATTTAAAATCTTTTTTACTCCCATTAATTTCAAGAACTCTTACTGAAACAAATATGGATGAGGGTTGAAAGCTTCATATCTAGCTACCATTCCATACTCTAAGAAACAGGATCTCATTTATTGTGGATAACAGAATTCTGGGTATATAATGATCCTGAAATCACCAAACTCCTCTGTTTTGAATTGCATAATTACATGTACACATCACCTCAATTTCAAAGTCTCAGGGTAGAAGTCAGTAACAGACAACTATATACATGTTTAACAAGAAAAAACAGCTAAAATATAGCAAACATTCTTTAAATGATCTCTTAGGAAAGCATGAAAAAGCTCGGGGTCAGACACCAAGAGGACCCTGACAAACACTGCTGGTGAGTCTAGCGCCTATGCTGCTGCAGGGGTGGGGTGCACAGCTATGCAACGGAAGTGTCTGGGAATTTGTGCCCTCTTGGATGGAAGAATCCGAGCAGGAAAGTGGCAGTACAACCTATCATACTCTCCCCAAGGCTAACCAAGATTCCCAGAGGCTAAAATTACATGGGGGGGAGGGGGTTGGGGGGGACTATTGAACTGATTCAACCTCAGGGCTTCAGGAGGAGCAAAGACAAACCCCATCTGGAGAGATACTCGCTAAATCCAGGTTCCACAGATAAGCCACTGCTAAAGATGAGCTCACCTTCCAAAATTAGAAGCTCTAATTAGAAGGAAATAATCACTGTATTCCAGAATTAGAAGACACACACACCACCACCCTCTGTAATATGAGACCACCAAGAACTTCAAATGACTGAAGTGTCCAAAAGCCATATAGAGCAACTGTGTATAAAGACATTTAAAACTAAATAGATGAAACTGTAAATATGAGAAAAGAGAGGTAGACATGAAAAGGAACGAAAGAGAAATTCAGTAAGTAAAGTGAAATTCTTCCGGTTTACTTAGGCGGTTTTTCTGTGTATAATTTCTGTGAAACTACATTCAAAAGGCTAGATTAAAAGCAATAAATTCAAGGTACACCAGATGAAGAAATTAGCAATAAAATAAAGGTAGACTGTTTATCTTTCATGTCTTTAAAAGGTAATTGACATAAACATCAAAGTATTATAGGTTTTATTACATGTAGCGGAGTATAACCTATTACAATAATACAAAAGAGAGGCGGGAAGAAAAAAATCTGCTGTAAAGATGTCCTACTATGTAGATGAAGTAGTATAGCATTAATTCATGGCAAACAGTAACAAATTAAGTTGTATACCATAAACTACCCAGAGCAATAAATAAAACATACATGAGATGTAGATTATAAATCAAGAGATAAAATAGAATACTAATTATTCATTTAATCTAAAAGAAAACAGTAAAAGACAAAGAATAAAAATCAATTGGTATTAACAGAAAATATATAGCAAGATTAGTAGACTTAAACCTAACCATAGTAGTAATCATATTAACTTGTCAATAAAGACATAATATGTCTGCGACTGTCACAACTGGATAAAAAAGTAAAACCAAACTATGTGTTTACAGCTTACTTTAATTATAAAGATATAGATACAAGTAAATAGACAGACACATACATACCATGGGACCCTAATGATAAGAAGCTTGAGTGGCTAATTATTGGACAAAGTAAGCACCAAGATAGGGAACAGTAGTAGGAAAACAGGGGACATTTATAATGATAGTCGATCAAGAAGACATAATAGGTATATGCTTAATTATAAAGCTTCAAAATGAAGTCAGATCGGAAAGAAGAAATAAACCCACAATTACATTTGGCAAGTTCAACACGGCTCATTACTGAATGAGCAGAACAAACAAACAGAAAATAAGTAAGGATTCAGCTGAAGACTTAGAACACTGTCAACAAACTTGGATCCTTCTGTTTACAGAACCCTAATGTGAAATTACCAAAGAATATACATCATCCATTCTTTATGAACTACTCATAAAGATTCAAAATACAGGGGTCAAAAACCAGTTTCAGTACATTTAAAAGTATTAAAATCATAAAGAATTATTCTCTGATCAAAGTAATTAAATTAGAAGTCAATAATAAATATGTGGAAACCCCAAATATATGGAAATTAAATAATATACTTCTATATAATGTTTGGGTAAAAGAAAAAAACTTTGGAAAGGTTTAAACAGAGGAAATCAGAAAATATTTCTAAGTGAATAAGAAAATTTTAAATTCCAAAACATCAATAATCTGACTGCAATTTATTAAAATTGCATTATAAATATTTATGGTATTTTCTTGAAGGTAAGTTTACACTCTATTCAAATCACCTTTTCACATTCTTAAATAACATTTATAGGTTTCTTCAGCTTGAAAATAAGCTAGCCAGTGCTTAATTAAAGAGTATGAGAAATCATTGCACAAAAAATGCCTTCACTGAAGCATATCGAAGATCGACATCATTGAAAAGATCTACCGCACTTCTGGATAGATGGCCCTACTATCAGTTTACAGGTCTCCCCAACCTATCTACAAATGAAGGCAATTCTGTTCAAAACCTAGTGTATCTTTTGTTGTTTGCCTTCCTGTATAACCTCACACTTCAGTTACAAAATTCCCACATAAAGCCAGCCATAAATACCCACAGTCATTTTGAAGACCACCACCAATTATAAAGGATGTGCCCTATTAAATAGACATTGAGGTTTATAAAGCTATAGCACTTAGAGAAACAGCAATGCAAACCCTAATGACAGGCTCATGGGACAGAAGAGATCCATTAAGGAACAGATCCAAACATAAATTGGAATTTGATTCATGACAAAAGTGTATTTTTTAAAGTTTCTAGGAGAGGCAGATTTATGATAGCCCTTTCTGTGTACTGGCGTTATAATTTTGACTTTCCTACCAGTTGTTGAACTAGCTCTTTCAAGGTATTGGGACAACTGCAAGCTCTTAAATACAGGAGTCATGAGTTGTGTGTTTTTGATATTTCCAAGAGGACCCAGCTCTACCCAGAGAGGACACATTGCTACATGTCTGACCACTTTCCTTATTCACTGGACAAGAGACGCACAGATATATCAAACCACTACTATCCTTTGTCTTTCCGCTCAGTAATGTACTCTAAAACAAAGACTGTGATAGGAATTTACAGCAGTGAAAGGACACGCAAAAACTGAAAATAAAATGGCTAAAATGTTCAGGCCAGAGTAGTAGTCTGCCTATGCAAATAACTAATGTGTACAAAAGAGCAGAATTATGTACTGAATGCCTTTTCCTAAAATCAGTGAAAAATAGTCTAAAACCTCATCAAACTTGATTTAGTATCGTAACAGGGTCATGCTTGCGAGGATTTCTTCTTTTGGGGTGGTGCGCTCAGGGTGTTGTCCCGATCAAGTGTTAACTTTCTGATGTGTGTACACAGTTCACACAGAATTCCTAAGAAATCACAGATTAGCTGGACTACGGGGCTGTAACATGAGTTGATTTGCAGAATTAATCACCGGCACTATGGGGTGAGGCTCACTTAAGCAGATACATTCTGGGGTAGCAGTCACAATGACACAGGCTCTCAAGAGTTCAGTTCACTCTTCATCTCTCAACCTCCGAACTGCCCAAACCAACTCGGTACTCAGATTCTTGCTTCAGAACCCACTAGTCTCCTTTGCAGACTAGTGATTTTACTGACCAAACCTGATTCCTGCTGCTAATGCTCTTGAAACACTTTGTAAGGCCCGTATCTGGGGCCCTGTGACATACATAACATGTGCCATCAATTCCAAGTATAAATATTTCAAGACAAAATGACACTGAAGGCTTCATCTTGAATTAGAGTCAAGCTGAACACATCCTGAGAACTATTCCAGGACCCAGCTAGACCCCAGGTGTTCCATCTTCCTGTTCAATCATCCCTGAAGTACTTTGGTCTAAGAGTTATTACTCCCACAACTGTGGAAGGGAAAAATGGGCAGAGCAGCAAGAGAATAAAAGATCACAATTTTGTCTAGATGCAAAAACTAGGGAGCAGAAAAACCTGAGAATATAAGTCTCTAACATTCTAATTCAAGGATCTTACTTACGTTTCATGGCTGATGACTTTTCTAAAAAATTCTCCACAAATTCAGATACTTACACCCGTCCGCCTTGGCCTGTTCTGCTTGAGGATTTATAAAGCTGAATTTTAACCAAGTGTCACATGGGCCATCTCCAGTCTTCAATGTGAAACAGAGTAACATTTGCCCGGGACAAGGAGTCCTCACTCCCTAGATTACACTTCTGAAGTCATGGAAATTCTCTGTTTGTGGCACTTCCCCTGTGGAGTTTGTAATCAAGGTAGAGGACCATGATAGGAATGATTCCAAAGAATCTGAATCATGGAACAACTACTTGCTACAACATCACCTGAAAAAGATGACAATATTGTACCTGCCATATTCGCCCAATCTTGTATACTAAGTTTAACGCAGATCAACAAAACACGGTATAGAATAGTATCTGGCTGTAATAGTCATGGTGATCGTTTCTGGGGAAAGAAAGAAAACTATGTACAAAACTAGACTAGGAAAGTTAACATTCAGAGGCGTCTTTGAAAACATTAAAATATTTTCTTGTGTTTATAAAACTTGCTATAAATAGTACGTGACATTTGAAATTAAACACTTCCCAGTAACAATGTAAGTCAGTCTGGGCTTTGGAATCAATTGGACCTGCGCTGAAATCCCAGCTCTGCCTCCTTCTAGTTGTGACCTTGGGTGAGCGCCTTTATTTTATTAAGTCTCAGTGATTTCAACTGCAAAATCTGGGTCACAGCACTAACATGTCAAGGGTTTTGTGAGGGTCAGGTAATGCATATAATGTGGCTTAACACTTGCCACCCAATTTCATTAGAAACACAAGAACTAACAACTATCTAAAAGCTAAAGAGCAGTGAGGACGGTGCACTCTTCTCAGAGGGGAAGTGACTGCAAACGACTGACAATACAGAAAGGTTTCTTGATGCCACTTGCTGATACAAAAGTGAGAAGCCCCTCAGGATATCACTGTCCATGCAGCGAGCCAGCTAGGCAAAGCTCTCGTGTCATTTGTAAGTGGTATCTCAGAGCCTGGGACAGAGTTAGGCTGTAATGTGCTCTATGCCATCACAGTAAACGCATAGTAGAAAAGCATGATTTTGTAAGTAGTACTGATCACACAGAAGGGACATTTTTTTTGCAACTCACATGGAGGAATGGAGGAAAGGAAAGATCAGACAAACGTGAACGGAAGTTTCTGGGCACAAAGAAGGAAAGAGGCACTGAGGATATCGGTGAAAAAAAGTACCTGACCTTTTGAACCATATGTAAAGACCACACAGAGAAACTGTGGGTAGAGTTGGGGGAGCTTCGCTGAATCAAGTGACTGGAAGAGATCCGAGGAGGACACGGAGCGAAGGTATTAAGGTTACCAGAGAGAGCGAGCAATGAAAGAACACAAGGTTAGGAGCGTAACTGGGGAGAATTCAGTGGAAAAATGTCAGCAGTCATTTCCTTTGATACCAAATGCAATCATGAGAAATACTCTGTGTCAGAAAGGGAGAACACGTGTTTTCGTGGCGTTCGTACCTGCACATCTGCAGAGGCTGAAGTTACCTAATGAGTGTTCTGGAATTCAGGAGCGACTGCCCTCTGTGGGGCTGCCTGAATTCTAGGCAGCCACCGGCAGGCCTACTTGGCTACCCTCAGATTTGGCAGTATTTCAAGGGCATCCAGACCCAGGCTCTGCTGACCGGGCTTCCCCTCCCCCCAGCGGTCTGTCAGTCAGTTTAACCAGACTGACAGAAAGAGAAGGAAACCCTGTGGCCTCCACACTGCAATAATGACCAGGAAAAGTGTTTAGCACACATAAACATCACTTAAAGTAGTTTATACGGAACTGGAAAGAAAACCAGAGAGGTTCTGAAGAAAAGCAGAAGGTAGAGATGAATACATCTTTGGATATTACTCTGGTTACAATGTTTATTTTAAAATAAAAACCTCTAGGTATTTGAAATGTCATTGTAGAAGATAATCAAGTCATTTATTTGCAGTTATAAAATTTACTATGCATTATCAGGATAAACTCTTTATACAGAGAAATATACACTTTTTAATAGACAATTACTCAAGTAAAGGAAAGTGATTTTTCAAATCTCATGACTTGGAATTTTTATTTCTTATCTTAAAGGGAGAGGCACGGTGGCATGCTCCATCAATCTGAATGAAGTCATCTTCTCTTACAGGAAGTTTATTAAAGATATTTAATCAGTGAAGACGAATGAAATACTTAGCAGTTCTCCTACAGACAGTAATGACGTTACATGTGCACAGCATAAGTATCTATTAACCAACTCAGTGGAATTTTCCAATTTATTTCAATCAGAACTTGCCTCAAAAATTACAACTCGTAAGACTGTATTTCACTATTCATCCATCTTAAGGGGACATAATTTTCCAGTGGATAAAATCGAGACTGGAAATGAGCCTAGACTGGATCGCGCAGTGTGTGCCACACACAAAGCAGGAAGGACAAGTGGCAAAGCCATGCTCCAGAAGAGAGCCAGAACAGGATCAGGCTTCCGGTTCCTTCGGATACACTGGTCTGTGTCTCTTCTTCCCCAAAGCCTGAGTTTCTTCAGCAAATTCCCTGCACAGCAGGGGACCTGGCCTGGGCGAGGTTGCCGGGAAGCCTAGCAATGACTGAAATGAGCCCTCTGGCACACTCACACCGGGAAATGCCCTCTCTCTCCGAGACTGGAGCTGAGGCTCGCTGTGCGGCCCCTTCAGAGGACAACCGTGCGCACCGCGGTACTTCCAGCACCCCACACGCTTGCTGGCAGGAAACCCACACTGACTAAATGTTTGGTTAATGAATATGTGAATAAAGAAACCCTTGACTTCCACTTGGCAAAATACTGATGAGTAGCCACAGGCTGCCAAGTAGCTCTGAGAACCCAACTAATCCCATTCTTACATGGCAGAGCTCGAAACAAAAAAAAGAGTCTAGAGCAAGATGGCAGCATGAAGACAGCAAGATGGCCTCCTCCATGTATTTACAACTAACCTGCAACACTGACAGATAAACAGAAGGCTACCACTTACATCAGGAACAATGGCTCAGAGGAAAGGGTAGGAAAAGCTGAACCCTAACCCTTTGCAGAGACGCTGGAGCAGTTCAACCCACAAGAGGGAGGCAGAGCTGCTGCCGGCAGAGCCTCCTATAGTTGCTGAGTCAGGGGCACATGCTTAATAGCTACTGAACTAAAGAAGAAATTAGACAAACACCTGGAGACCAGTGACAGCGAGGATCGAAGCAACCAGAACCCATGGGCTGAAAAGGGCCTAGGAGATAACTGCAATACAGGCCACACACATGAAGAAGCCAGAATAATCCCAAATCAACTACTTAACATTACACCTAAAGCAACTTGAAAAAGAGGAATAAATAAGACCTAAGATTAGCGGGAAGAAGAAAACAGTAAAAGAGTGCAAGTAAATGAAAGATTAAAAAGACTATACAAAAGATCAATGAAACTAAGAGTTGGTCAACAAAATTGATAAACCTCTAGCTAGGCTAATGAAGTAGAGAAATCACTGATAAACAAAACTAGACATAAAAGAGATGATACAGAAACACGAAGAATCGTACGATACTAGTATGAAGAACTATATGTCAAAAAACTTGATAACCCTGAAGAAGTGGAAAAACCCCTAGGGTAATAGAGTTTAGCAAGACTAACCCAGGAAGAATCAGAAGAGCTGGAAGAAACTGATCACACTCATGGAAACTGAAATGGCAACCAAAACCTCAAAAACGAAAGCCCCAGGCCGGACGGCGTTACAAGTGAGTTTTTACAAATCTGAAAGAACTAATGCCAGTCTTGCTCAAATTGTTTCTTAAAATCCAAGAGGGTGTACTAGGGGATGTCCCTAATACATTTTATGATGACCACATTACCCAAAAACAGAAGCACATAAAGACAGCACAAGAAAACTCCAAACACAGTATCTCTGCTGAACACTGGTACAAAAATCTTCAACAAAATACTAGTAAATTTAATTCACCGATACAAGGATAACACATCACGATCAAGTGAGATTTATCCCAGGGAAACAAGAATAGTTTAATATGCGTGTATCCGTGGACACAATACATTATATCAACAGAAGATGAAAATCGTATCGCCCACTCATGATAAGAACTCTGAATAAGATGGAACAGAAGTAGTCCACATCAACATAATGAAGGTTATATATGACAAACTAACAGCCAAGACAACACTAAATGGTGAAAACCTGAAAACTTTTCCTTTAAGAAGACCCAGAACTGAAAAAGCGGCTATCTAAGTGCCAGCCATAGAGGATAAGACTTCAACAAGTATTTTTCAATTAATTGTGGTAACAGAAAATAAAATCATGGTCACCAGAAGCTGAGGGGAGGGGAAATGAGATGTTGTTTAATGGGGACAGAGTTTCAGTTGGGGATGATGAGAAAGTTCTGGAGAGCATGGTAGAGAAGGCTACACAACACTGTGTATTGATACTTAATGCCATTCAGTCTTACACTTAAATAATTGTCAACACAGTAACTTTCACATTATGCATGCTTCACCACCAGAATCAAAAAATCCAAAGCAAAAATAAAATGTGAGACAGTGGAGGACATTAGGAAGACAGGTTGGGGCCAGATGCAAAGAACTTGGCATATAAAGTTGAAAGGGACTGTGAGCCTGGTAACCTAGTGTCCCCGAGAGACCATCTGAACTGATACTGTAGAGTGATGGAATTGCTACTGGTTTTTTACAAAGACCACCCTGAAGTGGATCAGGTGACTAGAAAGCAGCTCAAAGAAGTAATGTCAATTAAGCGTCTGCTATGTGAAATACTGTCAGCCCAACCCAGAGCAAACGGTCAGGCTTTCCAACCCTGCTCGCTCGGAACCACGGCGGTCCCCGGTCCCGAGGAGATGTCTGTGCACACCAGCTTTGAGATGTGCTGGGTTCGAAGGGCCAGGAGAGCAGCAGGGACAGGCTGAGGGCCTGTAGCAGGACAGCAGCAGCCCAGACAGGGCCCTAAGTGCCAACGTGTAGGGAGCTTAGTACATACATGCTTGCTTCCATGTGTTTCAGAGCCACATTTCATTCTCACAACAGCCCTGTGCAACGGTCATTATTCCTGGTCCCTTAATGGGACAGTACTCAGTCATAAGAAGGAAATTCAGCTTTTAGGGGGGGAGCAAGAAATATTTTTATGTTGGAAAATTAATGTGTAATAAACATAGTATGGTAAAACATGTTCAAATAGTAACAGTAATAGAAAATCTTCTTATCCCAACTTTTTTTTTAATTTATTTAATTGTATTTGACATCATTTGTAGTCCCCAGGGAGTTCCCACCACCATTTCACCCGCACACCATCGCCTCAGCCCCTTGTGCTCTCTCTGCCCTCATCCCAGTCTCTACCCCACCCTCCCCACAATGATCCCTTTGGTCTTTGTCCTTTTGTTCTTGTTGTGTTGTTTGTTTGCTTGTTTGTTTGTTTTGGGCTATAATTGTCCATTTCCTTGAGCTCTCTTTTATTTTTTTTTTGTAGTTGTTCCTTTACTTTCCTCCTAAGAGTGAAGCCATCCAATATCCATTTTTAACAATATGGATGAACCTTGAGAGGATTGTGCTAAGTAAAATATGTCGAGAAAGATAAATACTGCATGATCTCAATTATATGTGGAATCTTTATTTAAAAAAAACACCTCAGGAACAGCAGAATGATGGCTGCTAGAGGCCAGGGGCAGTGGTGCTAGTGATGGAAATGGGTGTAGGGGTCAAGCGAACAAACGCCCATTACAAAGAAGTCCTGATAATGTAATGTACAACATGAAGACTACAGTCAGCAAGACTGCTGTTTATTCGAAAGTTGCTGAGAGAAGGTCTTAAAAGTTCTCATCACAAGGAAAAAAAATTCTGTTGACTTGTGAGGACACGGATGCTAACCAAATTTACTGTGGGGTCATTTCACCATAGACATATACCGAATCATTATGTCATCTACCTTAAACAAATAAATGCAATGTGATGCGTCTATTATATTTCCATAAAACTGCAAATAAATTAAATTAGATATGAAATAACTTACTTGAAGTTAACAGCTAGTACCTGACAAAACTGGGATTCAAGTCAGCCTGTAAACATTTGCTTCATCATACCCTCCGCAGTGCCTTTCAAACCTCAGACAAAATGAGTTTGCCCTGTCCTGCCACACTTTGTTATTAAACCCTACGGTACGACGATTCTACTGAAAGCTCTCTAGCTTATTTTGTAGGTCCAAATGATGTGGCAGACAGCACATGAGTTAACAAGGAACCTCTGAGTTTCTGAGCAGCCGGCTCAGATACAGCCGGCATCCTGTCTTCCAGCCTCTGCCTGGGTATACACGAAGCCCTGGAACAATCAACTTCAGGCGTGGTCAGACCGAGCCGCCTCTTCTACAACGCTTTCCTCAAGAATCCAAGGCCATGCAGGAATTCTGAGGCACAGCAGGGAGGCAATTTAACATTGGTCCCTTCCCTATTTATCGACAGAACTTAACATTTCCTTCCCTTGGCAGCAACAGCAGATGTTCTCCAGGATTAAATTTCTACCATGTTGTATGACAATCCTCTAAAATGAATGGAAAGTGAAATGTTTCTTCTTTACCAAGACATTAATCGAGACAATTCCAGTTATAACGCAAAAGCCCTCTTACGCGTCAACGCACTCCTGCAAATGAAGGTCGCCAAGGTACCTTTTGTACCAAGGTACCTTCCTTCTCTGTCCTTGTTGGGGACCACGGAACCAGCAAGCATGGTCCCCACCTCTGCTCTTGCCTACCGTCTCCTTGCCACACCTCAAGCTCAGGCCCTTTCACCAAACTCCTACAACCATCTCCTGCTCGTTGGTCTTCACGCTCGTTCCTTCCCATCCACCCTCCTCTAAGTCAGCACGACCCAATACAGCAACCTAATCCTGTCCCTCCTCCTAAAGCCCTCCCCTGGGTCCTCCCCTGTCCCAGAGCAGATGCAGATGCTGATCTCCCCGGCAAGTAACTGATTGGGCCCTCACACCCCGATGACATATGCTGTGCCACACCCTCTCAGTCTCTCAGGAAACAGGGACCTACAGGTAGCCCACGTTTACCTGGTTAGCAAGAGACTTTCATCTAGAGAGTCTGGTATTACGAGAGTCTGCCATGAGCCTGCCTTCCACCCCTATGTCACTGTTTCCAAGACATCTTCATGGCTTGCCCGTAGGTCTTTCCTTTAAAGATAGATTCTGTGTACACTAGAATCTAACCTTCCTCAGGGCAGGGCAGTCTTTCTCTGCCTTATCTAGCCTAAGGTACAGAACCCTTCTCCATAGAGACAAACATGGGCTTTTTATTTAATTCAACTGAAAGCACAGAAGTTCAAAATATACAGAATTTGTCACCTAGCATGAGAGTGCTGATGCAAACTATTTGACTACCTTAACAGTTCTTTCTTTTTGCAGTGTCCACAGCGACAGAATGTACTCCTAGACACTCAGGTAACACAAATGAGGATCTGGAACGCCAAAATGGAAAGGGATGTGGTCCACGGGAGTCTTGGGATTTCAGAGAAATGCTTTCACAGAAATCAGCTCATTCAATTTCCAAGGTGACACTATTTCTGTGTGAGGCTAACAACTCTACTGTCTTTGAGATGTTTCAAAGGGCTGGAGGATGGGTAGTGGCCTATGGAAGTCTTTACACAACAAATAGACTCCGAACTTCTTGCATCTAATGGTTAAAGTACCGATTTCACACTACCTTTAACTGTTCAGCACTATCTCCACTGTGGAAAGCCAAAGGGAAATTCACCATCAGTTTGATTTCCGCTCAAGAACAAAGCGTATTTGCAAGACTTCACTTCCTGAAAAGTACAATTAATCTGAAATGTCCGCTGCTCACATGTGTACGTTGCCTTTGCTAGATGCGATAGCCGGATGACAACAAAACCAAGCCAATTTACCCTGTAGATATCCAGGTGACAAATAAGATTTTAAGTAATACTCAATCAGCCTGTAGAATTGAGTGCTTTTCATTGTTCCTTGAAGTATGTCCTGTGTTAAACACAGAAACCCATCCTTGTAGAAGAAAGCCTTAAGCCCTGAGGAGGAGGAAAAGAACTTTAACAGAAGATTCGTGGGGACAGCACTAGTTTGCCTTCTGGATGTCCCGAAGGGCACTGTCTTTCCCTAACTTATTCCTTCCACCTCTATTACCAGAACCTCACTTCACCACTCTGGGATTATGATGAGATCGATCTATTTTGGGATTTGGAACGCAATTTTTTTCAGTTTTACTGAGGAACAGCTGACAAATAGAATTGTACGTATTTAAGGCATACAGCATGATGATTTGATATATGTATACACTGTGAAATGGTGGTCACTTATCAAGTTAATTACCATATCCATCATTTCACAAGATTATCTTTTTGTGTATGATGAGAAGACTTAACGTCTACTCTTTAAGCACACTTCAAGTGTGCTTATTATTACATTTAGTATTTGCAGTTAGCAGTTGTACAACTTTTGCTGACGGTCCCCATCCCCACATTTCTAACTATGCCACTGTACGCCAACCTTGAGTTTCTATTACTCCATATTTATAGTCTTCTTAATTGACCATTTCAAAAAAACCTAGCTAAGAATTCAAAGAAAGAAGAATTCATAGATTTTTTTTTATCGTAGTTTTTTTTTTTTAAGGTCTTCTTTATTTTCCCTAGACTTGGTATGAATTTCTAGAGCTAGGACCCATGAAAGCACTCTTAGTTCCAACACTATGTACTCTCACTCTCAGTGCATCACAGAGCGCCTACTCCACGCCAGGCTTGGCAATATCAGACTGAGGAATCCAGAGATGTGGTCGATAGAGTCTCTGCCCTCATCAGGTTCACAGTCAATAAGGGAAGAAATTTACAGCAGTAACTACAACCCCTCATCTGAAAAGGATTTCGTCAAGTTAAAACAGTCTGTGAGTTCCAAAAGACATGTAAAACTGTAAAGTATTACAAAAGTTTCCATTTGTTTAGGGAGAGTACATTGCTATCCTCTTTGAAATCACAAAGAAACTAGTGTGGGTCTCACTCAAAATCTCTCTTCCAACCCTTTGCTAGGCCCCTTGGAGATGACAGTGCCCTCATTATGTATGCAGAAGCAATAAACCTCACTCCAGAGAGGGCTCAGACTGGACCACATTTAATGACTTTAGCTTCACAGTACTGAGAAGAGATCCGACAATGTTAAGTGACGTGACAACACCAGGCAACACTAGGCACTTACTAGCTCCCAGGCACTGTTAGTCTCTCCCCCGCTTCACACAGGAGAACGTGTGGGCCGGGGAGGTTAGCTAACTTTCCCAAGGCCACCCGGAGTCAGTGGGCACTAGAGCACTCCCTCGCTGGCACGCCACCTCTCCAGGACAGCACTGGGGCCCTTTCTCAACACTCCAGCCGAACTGCAAATGTCAGGTGTCGTCTCCCGCCTACCCTCTGTGTACCGTGCCCTGCATTCTCCATCTGTGACCTTGCAGCCACCTAGAAATAAGCACGAACATCTCATGTTTCTCTCAATCTTGGCTCCCCAGCCCATCAACAAATTACTTTGAAGTTCTGGAGCAATCACATTTATGTCCAATAACCTTTCTGCAATTGATCATGTCCTTGAAACTCAACAAAAATCATAAATATGCTGACAAGCTGTCTAAACACATCAGTGTCCTGTGCTGAAAAACAGGGGAGTTTGGTTTCTATCCCCGACTGGTGAGAACCCAGTCCCCTGATGGTGATTTGTGAGACCTAAGATTTAAATATTTAAGACGCTCTGGTCTATGGCGAAGAGTGAGAGCCCGGGCTGTTTCAGGACTCCACACAGCGTCGACACTGGAGCAGCAGCACTCCACACTGCAGGCAGTAGGGTTTCAGGTACATTTCATGGACTCCTTTCCACCTCCTCCCCCCACCAGTGGTTGGAGACCACAGGCGCCCAGGCTCTGCGAGAGCTCTCCCAGAGGGCGATGGCATCAAGCCAAGGTTAGTACTCTTGGACGCACCCTAGATCCAAGCACACAACATTGTTGAGAATATTGTCCCCAAGTCTCCTAGCATCAGAGGCTCACACAGAAACACTGCCCTGCCACCTTCTCACAGCCTAACTGTCCTCTTCCAGCAGTTCATTGACACTGCACAGAACTAGACAAACAGAGAAGCAGCCCCTCACCTCCTTCTCTGCTTAGGCATGGACACTTTCTTCCTCTACCTGCTCTTTCTCCTCCCCGCTCTTCGTCATTTAGTCCCTATGTCCCATCGTTAGTTCGTCTCTGAAAGAACCCGGGAATCATCAGAAATTAAGAACGAGAAAGTCAGTGTAACTGATAATTCACCTGCAAGAGAAAAGGGAAAATGTGAAAAAGAAAAGGTCAACAGAAAAAAAAAAATCTCTCCTTGTAATATCCTGATTCTCTTCACTAGATAGTCGGAAGTAAAAAAAAGAAAGTCTGAGCAAACTCAACGGTGGAAGTAAAGGTGGTATTCCCTGGTCAGTAACATATCCTTCCTGAAGAGTAACGAGTAAGGTTAATCCCACTTGTTCATTCAACACGTGTGTCACTGTCTGAACTCTCCAGCAGACTCGGGGGGAAGATGACATGAATACGGACTGCCCGCTGGAGATCAGACCTGGAAACAGGCAGCTGACTAGAACACAAGGTCCAGAATGTAACAGGCAAAATGACTTCCATGTGAAATGCTTTGGAAGCAGGGAGGAGGGGTGAGAGGGGCGGAGCACAAAAGGAGCACAGAAGCAGACAGTGCCGAGAAGTGGGGAGCACCGGTCAGAGGTCATGCCTCTTCTTAAATGCAAGCCCTCAAACTCGCCCAGGAAGCTCAGGCTCACAGAAAGCCGAGGAGCGCCTTCTCCTTGGACTTAGACCGCGCAGGTCTGCACAGCGCTTCAAACTCTAGGTTACCGCCTCGTGCGGGGGACAGTTTACTGCACAGAGCACGACAACTCAAGGAAACTGCGGGTTATTCAAGTCATGCTCAAACATTCATAAAAGTGACCAAGATACAACACAACTAAGTCAGGAACCTAGCAAACTTTCACTTTTTTTAAACTAACAAGCCTCTATGGCGCATAAATAAGATCAACGCTTAGTATAAAATTGTTCACACCAGAAGACTTACCTTACGTGCAATATAAACAAATACTGACATTTAAAATTATGTATTAAAGCAGAAGTCTAATCACTCATTGAAAACTCACCGAAACCTGATGTGAAGGATTTCAGTTTTGTAGAGAAAATTACTCTTACTGCTTCCATAAAGAAAAGTTAACTTTTGAAACCACATGCAAACTTATTGTTTCCACCGTGATGTGTAATCCAAATGACTAAAAAGAAAAAATAACATACTCTGAAGCTCTTTTCTTTAGCTCTTCTTGAAGTGACATTATCGTCCCAATTTCATTAAAAGGGAGCCTCAGTCACAGGTGTGATGCTAATCCCCATGTACCCCCAAAGCTATGGACTCAGCCACTTGGCAGAGAGGGAGAGGTTGAGATATCTCTGGAGAGGGAGAGGTTGAGATATCTCTGGTGAGCGTCACTGCTGTGTGCATAGCGCTGGAGAGCAGAGGGCACTGTGCCAACAAATCTCATTCTCAGTTGGGGGTGGGGTGGGGTTGCCTTCCCTCTAGCTGCAGCAGGAATGTGTTTACATTTAGGAAGCCATTTTCTGAACAGACTAGAGATACCACGGGAGTTCTCGGCTACCTTCACACCCACTAGAGCCCAGATCAGACATTCATGGTCAGTCTGAATTTTGCAGTTAACTTCTGGTATTCAGGCCAACCCTGGTGGCGCAGTGGGTCAAGCAACGCACTATGAAGCAAACCGTAACCACTGCAGCACCCCCAGTTCGATCCCTGCCACTGGCCAGGGAGGGGACCCACATGGCATGGCAGACCTCTCCTGCCTCACCCACTGCTCCCCTCAGCAGTGTATTTCAGTCAAATCTGCCTGTTCTGTTCCCCACTCTGTCTCTGGTGGATCCTCTCATCCCCCACACTTCTGGCCTGTACCCCAGTTCTTATATGAATACAAAAATAAATCTTTAAAAAAAAAACAACTGGGTCTCCCTGGTGGCGCAGCTGGTTGAGCCCTGCACTGTGAAGCATTCGCTGCACAGCAGTGCGAGTTTGATCCCTGGCCAGGGAGGGGACCCACATGGCGAGGCAGACCTCTCCTGCCTCACCCGCTGCTCCCTCAGCAGCGTAGTTCCATTGATCTGCCTGTTCTGCTCCCCACTGTCTCTGGTGAATCCTCTCACCTATCTCCACCTATTCCACCTCTGGCCTGTACCCCAGCTCTTGTATGCATTAAATAAAAAATTAAAAAAATAAAACAACTCTTAAAAAAAAACCAAACTTCTGGTATTCTTCTTGCTCAGAACCTAGAGTTCTGAATCTTCCTGGGAAATTTCAAGAATACCAGGGCCAAATGGTACCCCTCACATCTACTAAGCAGTCTGATAGATACATAACCCAGACTTTCCTAAAGGTCACTGCTCCCAGAGAACACTAGGAAATTAACAGGTATGAGGCAAAAATATTTTAAAATGAAACGTTCCTTGGTTGGGTACATTTGGAAGAATGTAACTAAGAAGCAGATTTCTTAATTAAAAGACATGTCAGGCCTTTTCATAGGTTTAGGAAACCCAGGAACCTGCGAGATGATTTCAGTGTCTTTGTCCTGCTTTCAGCTCCCATCCGAAAGGACCTTCAGTGACAAAATGCATTTTGGTTTATGGATGACACTTTGGGAAGTTTGGAAACCTAACAAACGTTTAACGAAGTCCGGGATAAAAAAATACGAGCTCGGATGCCCCCAGAGTCCATGAAGTGTCCAGATCTGCCTATCTGCATCTAAGAAAGATCCAGTGTGAACAATTTCATACCAAATGTTTACTGTATGAGCTGGAAGGATGAATGGAGCTAAACTACAGAGGTCCCTTTTAACTGGTTTCACACAAAGGTGCTTCCCAAAAGATGCCCAGTCTAGCCTCTGGGAAACAACTCTAAGAACAAAGGACTCTCACCTAAATTTCCTCTTACAGAACAACCGCAAGGAGCGCTGGCTTCAGCAGCACATCTAGGTGAAACCACACAGAGACCAGGACGGCGACTGCACCAGGATGACGACACAGACTGTGAAACATGCATATGCATATTTTATGTCAACTAATCTTGAATAAAGCTGGAATAAAACAAAACACCAAAAAAAGGAAAGCAGAAAAACTTTCTTCCAACACAAAAAAGAACGCTTGCAATGACTGTGCATTACATACGTCTCTCAGAACTATCTATGTAAGAGAATGTTCCCCTCTGTGTGAACTGCATGAAACATAAATTAACATGGCCTTGATAATCCTCGACATCTAAAAATCTTCCAAGTCAGAAATAAGGTAAAATCGGTTCACCGCAGGTACCCGCAGTGGAACTCTTACTCTTGCTCTCCCCAGCACGGACCTGCAAGCTGCGTAAGGACAAATCGCTGTCTCTAGTAAGGTATTTTTATAAAATGAGCAACTTGACATGACAGTCACGTGCGGCCCCTGTAATTTTTGAAAACATGTATGGAAATAACCAGCTGCACACCTGGGAAAACACCCCCTTTCAAAGTAACGTGTGCGACTGTTGATTGTTACACCTTGAGATCTGGGACCGCCCCTATCTGTTCAGTTTCTCATTACAGAAGTAGCAAGGCTCCTTTTGTGCACCACGAAGGAAAGGTGCAGGCTGACTTTTCATCTATGAGAACGTGATCATAGTCACTTTTCTGACTAGATGTAAAGAACTAACATTCAAGTTGTTTTCATTTGCTCTACAATTGAATTCACACACACACACCCCTCATTTCCCTAAAATCTCTAATCTCACAGTAACTCGTGCTACATTTAGAGTGACCATGTACCATCCCTTAAAATAAAACGATTTGCAACTTAAACCTGTAGCTGGGGAAGATCAAGAGCATCTGTAACTAGGTATTTTGCTATCCATGCTACGCAATTTCGCATGTATTCAACTAGCTAGTGATGAGTTGGTTATGACTACCTGAGTGATGTTACAACTTGACCCGTGCTTTAAACCTGATTGTAGAAGTCTTGAATGTATGAATTGCTGACTAATTTAGATGGTATTAGTATTTGAAAATGCAGCACAATTCTTAGATTTCCCCAATCACTTACAACTTCCTGATCAGTTTGAAAACACAAAGGACTCTTGCTTCCATTTGATTAAGTGCACAGTAAAATATGAGTCTGAAAGAAAAAAGAATGCACTTTCTTTCCCAAAAATTAAAGAAGGAACTGATGAGTGTTGTCTGAACACTGGATAGTCTATCCAGATGACCTGGATGACATGTTTCTAGATTCAAACTAGCCCTTGCATTGACACAAAAGAAGCCAAATGACTGAGCATTTAAAATAAACAAACACTTTTCTACTACCGAGACTTTCCAGATTAGAAGACAGCTACCCCACACGGTCCAGGATTCTCATAGCAGTGCTATGGGGTGGAGTAACTGGGGTCCCCACTCACACCCAGCCGCTCAGCCGCTCCGACACTGCTTCCAGCTTCTGCGTACAGTTACATTTCTTTGGTCTCGTAATTCCAGCTACCTTCCATCACCTTGGCAGTCTACTTGACCAAAGGACTGAGCTTTCTGAACTACCCAGGATAGTTTCAAGTCCTAACGAAGGTATGATCTGGCTCTATACAAACTTTCCTTTTCTGTGCAATGAAAAAATACTTTTACTTGCAAACCTTGATTTGCTTCACGGATGTACAAGTGAGTGTTGGTGTTCGTGAATTTCTCCTAACAAGTGTTAGGGACTTGCTTGCATTTAGCCAGTACTCCCGCCTTCTCAGAGGGACGCACAACCCTCGCACTAGCTGGGCGGTACCACTTCGAAAACTGAGCAGAAGGGCACCTCAACAGAAACCTGTGCCTGATGTCTCATAAGCACACCCACATGCCCATCAGGCCTAAAGGTGTCTGGGGACCTGCTCGCATGGGTCCTGACCCAAAAAGACATCTTCTCCAAGTCCCAAACTGTACACTGCTCCTGCTGGTGCACGCTTTCCAAAGAGCCCTCCGCCCCGAGCCCTGTGGAGTCCACTGTCCACTACTCCTGCAGAGCACTCGCCGGTATAAAGGCTGCCTGATCACTCTCTGGACCGTGGCCCTATCCGGAAGTGCAAGTAGCAGCCACAGAAGGGAACTGGGCCACTCTCAGCAGATGAACTCAGGTCACCTGAGCCGCGGGACACCCGCGAGAACCCAGAGCACTCACAATGCACCTCGTGACCAGTGCTTGCTCCATGGGTGACTGGCACCCGGACGACTAGTTTGGTGCAGTTCTGCCCTTGGGGAAGATCCTCTGGCAACGTCTACCACTTGAAACCATTATGAAGCAAGCAAGATGATTATATGGACTTTGGAATCCACCCAGGTTAACCAGGTTTGGGTTTGTTTACAAGGCTGATTCTACTTTCTTTCACTGCAGATGATTCTAAGAGGTCCAGTATATTAATTACTCAACAAATATTTATTGGTAAGTCCCCTTATCCTGGTCACACATGTTCTGTCTGCAACTATTAAGCATCACTCTTAGCAAAATTGTCTTAGCCTCACCCAAGGCCCTCTCCAATATGACCCAACTCCTCTTTCCGGCCACACCACTTCTCACGTCTTCTGAACTGCAAGAACGCACCACTACTCTGACACACGCACTCCACCCCCGCCACCCTGCTCTGCTCACGACTGTCACCCTGCCTACACTGCAGTGCCCTTCCTCAAACCTTCACTGAGGCCCTGTCTAACCTCAAGGCACAGACCCAAAGCATCTTCTCCTAGAAGCCTTTTCACACTCTCTTATACCTCTGGTGGCACTGCCTTCTTGGCATATGAAAAGCGTATGTTGCCAGCCTCTCCCTTTAATACATAAAGGGAGTAATTCCTCTCTACAACACATGGCTGTCTCCTTTTCTCCTATAAGAAAATCACATTCAGGGGCTTCCCTGGTGGCACAAGAGGTTAAGTCACAGCACTACCAACTATCGCCAGCCACTGTGGCCTGAGTTCGGTTCCTGGCCGGGGAGCAGAACCACATGGCGCAGCAGACCTCTCCTCTCTGCCCGTTGCTCCCCTCAGCAGTGGCTTTCAGTAGATGCACCTGTTCTGTTCTCTATTCTGTCTCTGGTGAATCCTCTCACCCCCCCCCACACCTCTGGCCTGTACCCTAGTTCATGTATGCATAAATAAATCTTTAGAAAAAGAAATCACATTCAGTTGGTTGAGGATGTGACAAGCACTTGCTCTTTCTTCAGAGACCCTAGGATTCAGGAAAATGGCCTAAGATACAGAAAAAGGGGTAAAAAATGTAGAAGAGATGACTCAATATGTAGACAGTCATCTCCTTGTACATAAAACCATGCTTTCAGTGAACTCTTGAAAGAAATGTTGGTGAATCGCTCAATAAAGAATCTGACAGATAAGTTTTCTGTCCTCAGTTTAATTTCAGTTTCAGATGCTGAGAGTCAGTGAAACCAATAAAAAAAAATGACACGGGAACACCATGCAGCTGAAATTTTCTAAACAGAAAGATTCATAAGTAGAAACTCACAGACTAAACAAGTCAAGAATCTAAAAATATTACAGCTTATACTGGGGTATTTTAGGCTACTCTTAATTCCTATATGTTAAAGTTCATGGTATTTGGCTTCGTAGGGTGTCACCAAGGAAGTAAGAATTCCGTTTTCAGAACACTGAGTCCTACACTTCCATTTTCTGAGCAAACCAAAATGTTTACAATTTCCAATACCTCCGTTGAATAGCCATGCAGTCATTCACATCCCAAACAGTTATCTGATATAGGCAAGGTACTGCCAGCTGTTTTACTGCTTACTGCTTTTCGTGTTATCTCCAACCCTTAAAGCTAAGAGAACTACAGAGAAATAAGATGTTTTTTCAAAGAAGAGCTATATTAACTGTCAGGAGAATTCTCAATTCTCTAAAAACTGAACAACTAGAATGTTACAAGGGTAAGAATCAAATGGAAAAATCAGCATAGTCAAATCAGGCTGGGTCTCTACCTGAAGAGGTTAACATTTATGTTTAATTTGGAAGATAACTGGGCTCTACTGCAAATTGCTGACAAGAAACTAATAAGGTCAAACCAATTTTAGAGGTGACACAGGAAGCTCAAGCACACAGGCTAAGGAAAGGTGTGAGGTCAGAAGGTGGTCACTGCAGAAGGGGGAGAACAACGTAGTTGCCCAGCATCACTTTCAGATATGCTCTACAACCAACAGGCGAAGGGACAAAGACAGAGTCCAGGGGCAAATGTGATAACCACTGCCATTCGGGCCTGGGAGAGTGGGAGGGGGCTGAAGTGACTGAAGAGCAGAAAGCCACAGGTGTTCTTCACCAAAGGCAAACTGAGTGACGCATGAATCTGGAAAGAAAACTCACCAAGCATGGGTTCTCTAGGGTGTTCGGGCAATGATGAGATGTGCGAGAACAGACCCTCTACTTGACAAGAGCGCCTACCTAAGCACACAAACATCAGAGATGGCAGACAGATGACTTAAAGATCATTTTCAGCTTGAAGAGTCCATCAAGCCACAAGATATATGCACAGAGGCTATTTGACTAACCACTGGAGAGCCCAAAGGGAGTAAGCTGTGGAGAAGACAAAACCTTGGAAAGATGCCATTAGAATGGAGAAAAGCAGCAGCATCAAGGAAAAGAGAGCCCAAGCAAGCGAGGAGGTGAGCACAGAGAGAACTTGGACAAAACCCAGGAATTCAGGATCAAGGAGAAACTGGGAAGGAATTGTAAACCACAGATAAAAAGGAAATACATTTTGCATAATGTCAAAGAACATCTCCGGCACTCCGGAACTCTGTGGCACTTCAAGCAATTCCATCTGAGAACAGTGTATTTTTCTTCAGTATCTTAAACGCAAGCTTTCGCTAGTGTTCAACTGATTAGCAATGGCATGTACAAAACCATTTCAACCTCCCTTTGTTCTAGAAATATCTAACAGGGGTGAACACCATGCAGAAAGTCTACCTGCCCAGAAAGGCTTACTAAGCTGGCCTGTCACAGGGACACTTTGGACAAAGACGAGGGATTTGCATATAGGTGGTCAGCAGAGTATAGCACCTGTCTGAAGCTGTACGGTGTTCAAAGGGTCATTCTCTCCAACCTGGCAGCGTAATCCAAAAGGAGAAATTTTGGCCCCAAGATTGCAGTGGGCTACTTTACAAGCTGACAAACCAGAGCGAAAGAATGAATGCGCCGCCTCCTTTGGGTAAATCTAACAGGCCTGCCAGCTTACAGGAGAGGCAGGACGACTGTCAGCCACAGACCCAAAAGGTACCCTGTTCCAGAATGCCACCACTGGTGCTCCTGAATGCATGCTGAGCGCCCACTTCTACAAAGGTCCCAGCCCGGTTGACACATGGGAGAAGGACTGAGGGAGCTGAGATTTTGGCAAAGTAAATCTCCACAATGCCTCCCAGAAAAATCAAAACTTTTTAGCACCACAGAAACCTCAGACAGTTTTGTAATCATTTCCCATTCAAATGCTGGCGGAAAGCCCGACTTCTGATTTCTTTGGCAATTTCATTTTTTAAAAGAGGTTTTAGTTTTCCTATTTTCGAGTGCTGAATTTACCAAGTAGAAGAAACAATGCAAACACAATTCTGCCACCGAGAAGCAGATATTACCATTTCAGCTGGTTTCTTTCCAGTCTTTTTAAAGGAGCTGTGAAAATCCTGCAAACACAGTTTGTTTTCAGGAAAAGTTCTAAATGATCCCTATTTTTCCACTAGAAAGATGCCTTTCAGAAGCTGGGTGGTTTCTCCTAACTTATCTTAGCCCTGTTACCTTAAGTTAACTCCCCAGCCAAAGTCCCAGTCTCCTCTGTTCCATATACCGTCGGTTGCCTTATACATAAAAGAAGAGAAACTGTCACCCAGAACCTTTTCTAGAAAAACTTTTTCTAGAAAAGGGGCCATGTCCACGAATGAACACCCACATGCAATAAAAAGGATTTAAGATAGATACATGACTTACATGTCAATATCACATGAAAAATTTTAAAAAATAGATTAATTTGGTAAAAAAAAGAAACCCTCAAATTAGACATGCAGTTCTGAAATTAGAAAAAGAGGTCATAGAACCTTGTCTCTTTCTGCATGAATGACTGGCCCTCTGATCTCAGCAGGAACTCACCCCTACTCCCCCAGTTCAGTCTGGATTTCTCCCACACAATTCCTTGCCAGGTAGTCATGGGTCAGACAAGCCCCAGGAGAGGGAGACCCTGAAAATGCCCTGACTCCCAGCTCAGCACCCTTCAAATACTTCCTGTGATCACAGTGGTTTGGCCTGAAAAATTTCAACTTGTTTCTTCTGGAATCTATAGAAAAATGAAACAGCTCTCACTGAGTGCTTCAAGAGTCTTCATGCTGACTATGAATTTTACCTCCAAGCACAATTACTTTGCGCAGGTAGATACTTCGATGTCACATTCAAATGCCTGTGTTTCTTTAAAGCTTTCCCATTTTAAAACACTGTGTGGCCCAACCCCTGGGCAAGGTCTCAGCTAGGTGTCTCAATAACACCAGCAAACAGAGCTGACCCAAGAGAAGGAAGAACATACAGCCTTTACTAAGCCCTGTGTGCACAGGACTCAGGAATGTTCTGAAGCAGCCATGGCTCTGCCTGGGGAGTAGAGCACACTCCTGTAACTCGTCACTCATCCTAAGGGATATATGTGCTTTCTAAGGAAACAAGCAGCTGTTACAAGAGTTCCTTCTTCCAAAGGGGAACCTGATGTTAGAGGCAACAAGCTAGAAAAAAAAACACACTTACTTTAGTTCACACTCTCAAGATTATTAATCCAGTGACTTAACTAGAGGAGGTTGCAAAACTAAACCATGCTGTTCGAGGCGGAATGCTCAGGCTCCAGTTCCATGCTGCACTAGCCATGTGCCTCAGACAAGTCATCGGGCCTTTCTGAGCATCTGCAAAATGATGCTAAGGCCTGAACCTCCCACCAAACATGAGGGCCCCTCAAGAGTATCTGATACCATTAAGGAGAAGTTTGTTGACAAGTTTAAGGTCTAAGGTGCACCGCATACCCATGTAATATTTGATGAGTGCCTCAAGTGATAAGATTCACCTTAACAAGAGACAGGCAGCGCAGCCAGAAGACACACCGGGAGACAAGCACTTGAGAAAACACACCTCTCAAACGGTTTTCTCCTAAAAAACAGCAGCATTCATGAACTCAATAAATATCACAGCAAGTAAAGCATACACCGTTCAAAATAAATTTTCAAGGGAAATCTCAGAACATTGTGTGCATACATATGTTACGGTTAAATATCAATGCAGAGAGAACACTAATCAAATTCATGAATTTATGCTTTAATTTCCAAAGCTAAATATTAGCTTGATTGAGTAATATCTAGTGTGCCTTGATCTCTGGAATTAGCATATGAAAGCACTGACTGCCCTTAGCTCCCTGTGCTCCCAGAGGTAGTACTGGTCTATTTAAATATGGAGTACATTTATTAGCGGTCATGAACACTCTATAATCAAAGAACAACCTGTTACTTAAACAAGTAAGTGTGCTTAATTGTTATAAATAGAATCAGAAGAAAACCTCATCAGCCTCCGACGCATCCCTTCCCTAGTGGGACATTAACTAGACTCGAGTCAGGACACATCCCCCGTAAGTAGTGAAGCAAACAAGAATATTCCATTTCTCACAAGCAACACCTGTAAGTCAACTTTTATTTATGAGTGTTTGGGGGAAGTCTTGCAAGCTCTTAAGCCCTTGAGCACACACGGTTTCCTTGCAGGTTGTAAACCGGGAGGTCTACTTGACAGGCTGCCTGTACTTCTGCTCTGTTCAAAACCCTGACAATCGCCTGGCTCCTCTTTCAAAAGATGTTCTGGGATTATCGCCTTTGAAACTCAGTGGGAGCCTGTGTCACGCACAGCTTGCCCGTATCAACACTCTGACACAGCCCAAGTCCCCTGGGCGTGACAGGAGACAGCAGTGTTTTATGACTGGAACCGGGAGGCGGGCATGACTCAGGCTTCCCACACCAGAGCTATGAAGAGGTGTTAAGAGTCCACAGAAGCCTCGGCCAAAGGGGAGAGCCTCCACGACTCTGGGCCCGCTTCCCGCCCCCACTGCTCTCCTGACCTCAGCCCCGGGGGGCAGAGCCAGAGGCTTCCTCATCCTGTCACCTAGACCCCACACCCACTTCGAAAATTAAACCCGCCACCACTGCTCCGGCTTCAGAGCTCCCCGAAGTCAGCGAGTGGAACTAGCCAGGCAAGCCAGGCCTTTCCCAGCAGCCCCTCTCCCTCACCCAAATCTAATCACCCCAGCTCCTTAGAAGCATCCACGCTCCCTTCTCCCTAAGACGTGCGGCCAACCTCAAAGCGGCCCACCCGCCAGGCCAGATGCCTCCACCACTGCTGCCCTGCCAGGCCCCCCTCACTTGCCACCTCCAGCTCTCCAGAGCACACTTCCCCGCGCCTCCTCGACGCAGCGCAAGCGCACGCGCCCTCCCCGCTGCCCTCTCCCCAGGGCCACCCCACCCGCCCTCCAGCCCACCAAGTCCTGGCTGGCTCGAAGGTGCACAGGGCCAGCCCAGCCAGCCGGCCACCCTCCCTCCCAGTGCTCGCGTGCCTCTGCCGACGGCCGGCCGGCCGGGACGCAGAGAACCGGGCAGGCGCCGCAGCGCCCTGAGCCCGTGCTCCTCGCACTCTCACACTCGCTGCGGGCGCCCCGCGAGACCACGCAGCGCGAAGGGGAGCGGGCCTCCCTCGGCCGCCGTCTTACCCAGCGCGGACGGCCGGTTGGCTGCGCGGGGCGACCGGAGCCGGGCGACCGGAGCCCGCCGCCCGGAGCCCCGCCC
>JAGFMF010012202.1:688345-712793 GCA_019455555.1 Galemys pyrenaicus
GCCGCCCGACACCGCCTCGTCGCTCAGGTCCCGCCCACCCCGTCCAAGCCCCCCAGCGGAGCTGGGGTTTAGATGCCCCTTGCGGCCTTCTAGAAGCTTCCAAAGAATCCGCCAAGGCAGTCTCCAGGGGCGCCACCACGAGGGTAGCCCCACGGAGGCCTCAAAAATGCTGGCGCACCCCGCGGCTCCCCCGACCAACCCAAGTTTGGGGGTGACGGTTTTCGGCGAAGAACCCACCCTGAGCCGAGGCGGGACCTGCTCCCTGCNCGAGGCGGGACCTGCTCCCTGAGCAGAGCTCTTCCGCCCCCCCCCGCCCCCCACCCCCGCTCTGAGACACCTGCTCTGGGGGGGACACCTCCCCAGGGGACCCTGGCTCACCGAGGGGCACCGGCTCTGGGGCCCGCGCTGGCCAACCAGGCACTGGCTCACCAAAGGGGCCACACGCCCTGAGGAGACGCCCGCTCTGAGGAGACGCCCGCTCTGAGGAGACGCCCGCTCTGAGGAGATGCCCGCTCTGAGGAGACGCCCGCTCTGAGGAGACGCCCGCCGCGAGACACGCCCGCTCGCCCGCGCCTGAGGCACCGCCGGCACCTCGGACCACGAGGGAAAATGGCTGTGCCACCGCCAAGTCCCTCACCTCCTCGAGGCCTTCGAGGTCGCCGGCAGACAGGCCGCAGGACAAAGGCTGCACCGTCAGGGAGGACTGCGCTCTCCTGCCACGTCCGCCCCAAGTGGCACCGGGTCCACGAGTCTCCCAGAATGCCCAGCGGGAGCCCGAGCACTTCCGGCCCCCCCAGGCACGAGATCCCAGCTGCCACTTCCGGCCCCGCCCCTCCGCCCCCCACGTAGGGCCCCAGATACTACTTCCGGGTCCCGTGGGCGTGGGGCCCCAGATAACCACTTCCTCGGTCCCCTTCCCCGGGGTGTGGAAGCCCAGATACCACCTCCGAGCGCCCCTCCCCTGGTGGAAGGGTCCCAGATACCACTTATGGGGCCAAGCTCTGCTTCCACACGGGGCGGGCCCTCCACCCAGAAGCCCGCATCGGAGCCTCCCGGCCAGGGGGGCGAGCCACAGGCTGTCCTCCGGCCTGCACAGTGCGGGCCTCAATGGGTCAGGGACAGACCCACATCCCCTTGGGGTCCGGAATGGGTCAGAGGCAGCGCCACGCAGGGTGGGCCTGGCACGGAGCCTGGGGATGCAGCCCATCCCCGCGCCCCCCTCGCCTGCTGTCCCGGACAGGCACCCACCACCCTGCCCTGGCTCTGCGGCATCTCCCGCCTGTTTCTCAAAGCCCTGGCCCCCTCCCTTGGCCACTCAGTCCCTGCAGTGAATGCCTCGAGGAACAAGCTAGTCGGACTCCTGTGCCTTGGCCGGCCCACTGTGGGACAGGAAGGCCCTAGGGGAAGTGGAAGATCAAAAATCAGCTTTGTGATCCAGCACTTAATGCAGGAGAAGAAAAGCAAATGTTAATTTAACAGCACCATTAATATTCATTCAACTCCCATACGCCTGCCCTGGGGCAAGGAGCAAGCCCAGAACCTACCCCTTTTTTTGGTTTTAACACCGAACCACTCAGAATCATTCCACCACGTACACATATATCAAAGCTTCACCAACTCTTTTTTCATTTGTCAACTGCTTCTCAGTGGGGTAGCGGAGGTGGGCATGCAGAAGGGTCGTCCTTGGGTGCATTCTTTTCTCCATGCTAAAATTAAAGACCCTACACTTTTATGGAATTCAGAAAGGGACGTCTGGAAACAGCGTAATTTCCCTAAAAGCATTTTAAATAGAACATTTCGACTTGTCGGGGCATTGCAACTTTCAGGCCCCACAAACTAATTAAGTGTAAACGTTTCAGCGTGGCCTGCCATCTGAACGATAGGAGCAAAGAGTTGTTTAACGACGCAGATACTCTTGTAAGGCTGCTAAAATCCGACACACCATGTCTCGTGGGAGCAGAAAGCCAAGTCCCATCATCCCTACGCTCGTGTCCCTCCTGTCCTCTTACAGATGGATTCTTTCAGAGCCAGATTACATGCGAGGGGGTGATGACAACCTATACCTATCTATGCCTGTCACTTGCAAAACATGTCATCAGCATTAATTAACTTTAATTATGCAATTAGTACTGAGTTGTCAGCGACAACACTCAAAAGAGAGGGATTTTAACTGCATTAATCCTAACACCAATCAGCCAAGCTTCCCCTGAAACGAGGCATGGCTACCCCAAAGCGGAGACTGACGACCAGAGCAGAGCGGCAAGAGCTCAGGCTGAAGTGGAAACACTGTCTGGTCTCGGAGAATGTAATCAAGTCTCTGAAGCCAGAGCCCTCTCCAGAGCGGGGCGTGATTAATGGTTCTCACTCCTAGAAGTGGGAGGATGGAATGGCATGATACGTGCAAAGTGCCTGGCGCAGGGACTGGCAGGAAGGTGTCCCTGGTCAGTGGGGTGTTAATGACCATCAGGGGCCACAAGGGAGACATGTCTCCCCCGCTGGACACACGGCAGCCATCTGAGGATCTGCCACCTGAGCCTCTGGTCTTGCTTGGAAGTTCCTTACCTCAGGTCTTTCCCACAGGAAACTGGCCAACAGCAGCGAGTGGGCATCCCTTGGCAAAAAAAAAAAAAAGGGACATTCACAAGTAACTCCGCAGCAGGCCCCCAGGTCCAGGGAAATCTCCAAAGGAACTTCCTGGAAGACAAAACAAAACAAAAAAACCCAAAACAAAACAAAACCCAAGTGACTAAGGTATTATCTCTGTGTGGTCACCAACTGCCAGTTGTTTGTTTTGTTTTGACTCCCCCAAATGGTAAGTATCTCACTTCACACCTCTTGAGAGAAAAGAAAGCATACTTGTACCAAATTGCCATCAAGTCTCTCCTTGCTTGTGAGGAAACCTACACTGTCTTCACCTCCAGTTCCTCCCTATGCCCGTAGAGCTGTGGTGATAATAGTCCTGCCCCACCTGAAATACTCTCATCAATGCATGATTGGCGTTTCCACTAGAAGCCCCCAATTTTCCTGGTATGATACATGGTATAGTTGTATACCTTACCGAAGTATGGTCTATTTTACTTGTGGGAAGATTCGGTGATACATCCAAGAAGAGAACTTAAGAAGTGCTCTTCTTTTTTTTTTTTTAAGATTTATTTATTTATGCATACGAGAACTGGAGTACAGGCCAGAGGCGGGGGAGGGGTGGTGGTGAGAGGATTCACCAGAGACAAAGCGGGGAGCAGAACAGGCAGACTGAGTGAAATCCACTGCTGAAGGGAGCAGCAGATGAAGCAGGAGAGGTCTGCTGCACCATGTGGGTCCCCTCTCTGGTGGGGGATCAAACTCGTGCTGCAGTGGCTGTGGATGCCTCACAGTGCGTTGCTTAGCCCCCTGTGCCACCAGGGAGGCTCCAGGAGTGCTCTTTTAATTCATATTGAATTTTAAAAAAAAAAAAACAAAGGTAATGTTTTTGGAAGTATAGAGTTTGTGGAGACTGCCCTGGGTTTTGTTACCTACACCAAAGTCTCAAATGACCCAGAAGCAGGTGCCTACAAAAAGATCTGCTTCTAAAAGCCAGGGGTCTCTTAGGTAACATGATTGAGGCTCCCTGGCAAAAATACTGGCAACAGCCACACTTTCCGATGCTAAAAATGCCCTTTAGGCAAAAGCTGTGTGTACCGCATCATTGGCACCACTTCAGTGCACATCACCATCAGCTCCAGCCTGCCCTCCTGACTGGAGTCCTGGCGCCCTGTCCCCTCCAAACTTCTCCACCCGACAGCCAGAGTGCACCTCCAAAGCCAAGTTCATGTCACGTCATTCCTATGGTGGAAATACTGTCGCCCCAACTCACCAGCCTCTCCACTAACGTCTTGCTGTCGAGGAAGACCCAGCCCCATCCTTAACTCCTCCGCTCATGCTAGATGTGGTGGCTTCTCTCCTCACTCCGCTGCAGTCAGATGCGGATAGACAGACTGACAGAGTAGGCAGATAGATCGATGACGGTGGCTAGTTAGGTAGACAGAAAAATAGATGATGATAGGTAGGTAGATAACTTTTACTAAATGTGATGACATGAGTGTGACAAACTATGGAAGAGACTTGCTTGGCCTTGGAATCCAGGCAAAAAATAATGGCCCTTTCTGGTAGACCATTAACTCAAAAGATAAAAAATAATAATACTTAAACATTGTCCCAAGAGAGTCTAAACACTACTGTTTTCTTCCTCCTCTAGCAATTCTCAACGCAGCGAGAGTACGTTTAGAACACTGAAATCACCTGTGTTCAAATGTCATCTCCAAGCTGGCCCTCACAGACCTGCCCAAGCCCCTCAGTTCCTAGTCGCAGACACTGAAGCCCATTAGATCCTTCGGGAAGGGTTGTCTGGACACTGAAGTTGAAGGCTAGCAATCATTTGTGTCCAGATGAGAAGCCCTGGTTGTTCTCACATTCTCATGTCCATATGTATTCTGTCCCCCAAGAGGTTACTTTCAAACACAGGGTAAAGTAGCTCCTAACTCTTCCTAAATTCCCAACAAACAGAAAGATACACACTCAAGTACATAAAAATTGCAATAAATGAAAATAGTCAAAAAACCTTAGTTAAAAGATAAAACTATTCAGACTGAAGAAATAGACTGGAGACTACAGGAAACGAATGTACATGTAAAGGTGACAATAGTTAAAAGTAAAATCCTGGAAAAGTAGATACCATGCAAGTTCTAGCTCTCAGAAAGAGTGAGAGCATTGCTTTAGACTAAGTAGACTGCGGATAAGGACTACTATGGAGTCAATTCCAGAAGCCCTAACAGAAAACAATTCCACTTACACAGAACAGAATACAACCCATAGAAATCACCAGAACCAACGAGGCGCCCCTTCCCACATACCTCGCCCTATGTAGCTCTTCCATCTGGCTGTTCCTGAGTTATATCCTTTTATAATAAGCCAGTAATCTAGTTTTTAGGACAAGAAAGAGAGGACAGAGGGGCGCGCCTGGGGCATCTGCAACAGAAACAGCCTGGTTCAAGCTGACCCGAGAGTGTTCTGGCGCTCCGCCACGGAAGCCGCTTTTCCCTTACTGGACACTGAGCAGGGCTGCCCTGTGGGGACACGGTGCCTGCGTACCCGCACACAGCCAGGCAGTGGAGGTTTCTGGGGAGCCACAGGTGGGCGCGACTTGATAGCACGGGGTGAATCGTCATCCCAATTCCCCAAGGCCAGACTTTCATCTATTATTTTATAATGGTGCCCCAAATACGCACACATAGGATTTTTTTTTAAAGGAAGGACTCTTGCCACAGCTGCCTCCCAAACTATGAGCAATTCTTTGGGAAGGAAACGGACTCTCTGGCCCCCCCACGTGGGCAGTGTGCTCCAGTTCATTTCAGCCGGATGGGTGCTTGACCTGGCCCCAGGGCAGACCTCTGGGCCAAGCCCGCGGCCGTGGTTTCTGAACTGTGCCCACTCTCCCCGGTGCGTCCAGCCATCGGACCCGGGGTGGCAGGGGCTTCCCTGGGTTGGCACGCTGCCGGGACAGAAGTTGGTCCCTCTTGGCCGCCCCAGCCGAAGCCCGGGCCCCCACTCCAGCTCCATGTCTCCTGCCTCCTACAGTGGCGCCACCTTGTGCCGGCCACGCCACATTTTCACCTGCCCAGGACCGTGACTCTGAGCCCCACGCTGCCCCCTAGCCGGGTGCAGTCTGTCCACAGCTTTGGGGCAGCTCCCAGGGGCAGCGACAAGCCAGGATTTCTCCAGTGTGGGGGGAGAATTTACTTCTGTGATTTGATGCTGCGGCAGGTCAGCACTGTCGCCTGAGCCGCCTCAGCTTTTTCCGCGCCCACATGATCCGGCACCACCCTCGCCTCGCCGGGGACTCTCAGCACCTCAAGCCTCCTTTGCCAGTTCTCTTCTGATGGGAGATCCCAGGCAAGCGGGGCCCCCCTCACCCCCCTCTCCTTGAACTGGTTGGCACAAGACCCCAGAGAGGTCCTGCCCCCGAAGCCACCCTGGGCAGCTCAAGCCCAGAGCACAGGTTGTTGGCCCAGAACCATGTGACGTTTTATTTTGTTTTTACGGGAGAAATCCTCTGCTCCCGAAGACCATAAGCCAGGCGTGCTTTGCCCTGTGGTCATTTTTTTCCCTTCAGCTTTTGTGCAGTTATTTGTGGCTTCGGTTGCTAGGGAAGGAAAACACCACTTACCATGACAACTGTAATAGTCGAAGGCACGCAGCTTGCCTCACGCCACGAAGCTTCAAAAACACCGAAACGTGGAGGGCTTTAAAACCCCTCCACAACAATCAACAAGATGTTCTTCTCCGCCTGTTCTTCTCCCCAGAAATGCAACCTGAGTATTCTCCACTTTCTCTGGGTCATCTGTCGCGAGAAGCCAGCAGACATGACCAAAGAATAACCAAGGGGCTAAAAGCAAGTCAACTTACAGGACAAATTCAATGAACAAGGTCGGAAGGGGGAGCCCAAGTGAGTGGAGGCTCCTGGCTGCTCTTCTGAGGGAAGTTTGCCATGTGAATTACCTATCAGTTAAGCATTTGATGTGAGAAAATAACACACTCGGAGTGGAAGGGGGTGTGTATGTCAGACGAAGGGTAGGAAGGACAGGAAGCTGACAATCACGAGAAATCACGCACAGGTACCGCACGGCCTGCCTGGCCACAGGCTTAGCTTGTCGTACCACAGCGGCAGACCATCACGCACCACGGTGGGCTCAAACCAAGTGGGCTTCATGCTGAAGGTAAAATATTTTAGCAAAAGGGACCTCCCTGGTGGCACAAGGGGTTAAGTCACAGCATTGTGAGGCTACGGGCAGCCACTGCAGCACGAGTTCAATCCCTGGCCAGGGAGCAGACCCACAGGCGCAGCAGACCTCTCCTGCCTCCCCGCTGCTCCCCTCAGCAGTGGATTCCAGTGGATCTGCCTGTTCTGCTCCCCACTCTGTCTCTGGTGACTCCTCTCAGCCCCGCACCTCTGGACTACACTCCAGTTCTTGTGTGCATAAATAAATATATCTTAAAAAATATTTGAGCAAAGTATATATGTATCCTTATGATTAATTTAGACATGATATAAAGTGAGTATAAAATACAATTGATAATTAGTCAGCACGGCGAACGAGCCAGTGGCTACCTGGACGGTACGAAGAAATCACTGCCGTGTGGATATGCGCTCGGTTCTGTTCGAACACAGCGTGCAGATAGTGAAATCACCCACCCTACTCTTTCTAATACGGCCTGTCTCGTTCAGCTTTATTCGGTTATTATACAGTTTTATCATACCCTCGGTAATGGAAATCTCTGCGGACCGCCAACGGCACACTGGGGCAATTAACAGTGACCCCCCGCCCCCCGGCTTTGTTGGAGGTGCGTCAGCGCCCTTGATCCACAGCAGACTACAGCAAAGGCCCCTGCTGCGCCACGCAGCAACAAGTAGCTACAAGCACTTTAGAAGGAAAAGGGGAGGAGACGCTGGGAATGCGAACTGACTCCTTGGCACTGGGGCTCTGGCCCCCCAGGTTACTGCTCTCTGAGCTGCAGCTAATGGTCCCCCAGGGGTGGCTGTATTGAATCCAGCAGGGGAGCCTCTCTGTCTGGCAAGCTTGGCTTTGTTGCTTTTTAAAATCTTCTTTTATTTATTTATTTTTTTTGTAGGAGAACGGGGGTACAGGCCAGAGGTGCAGGGGTGAGAGGAGTCCCCAGAGACACAATGGGGAGCAGAACAGGCAGATCCACTGAAACCCACTGCTGAGGGGGGCAGCGGGGGGACATTAGCGGTCTGCTGTGCCCTGTGGGTCTCCTCGCTGGCCGGGGAGCAAACTCAGCCCAGAGTGGTGCTAGCCTGAGACTTAACCCCCAACGCCACCAGGGAGGACCCTGCTTTTTTTTTTTTTTTTTTTTTGAGGAAAGTTATTCTTTTCCTAGCACTGGAGAAAATGACCAAGGTGGATACACACAGAGCGAAGCTAGGGTCACATTAGAGTGCTGTCGGGTTTAAGTAGCCCACAGGCCAGCAGGGAGCTCAGAGGGAAACAGCACATGTGAGTGAGATGCAGGACATGATAAAAGTGGCACCACTGATGTGGGAAAAGATAAGTTATCCAGTTGATGGTACTGGAAAAATAACAGGGCCGTTTGGTGCAGAAAACCAGCTTTCTCAGTTTTCGCTGAACAACCTGTGACGGTGAATTTCTGAAAGGAAAAAAGTAACATCAGAAGCAAAACTGCAAAAAAAAAAAGTCTTTCTTTGGAGTAGGGAAAAATGTATTAGTCAAGGCTCCAGCACTGAAGACATGAGGCAAAAATTAGTTAATTTGATTATACTAAGATTAGGACTCTTTGGTAATGAAGGACACTGTGGGCAAAATTAAAGACAGATGGGAGAATGGGAGAAAAATTGCAATGTTTCAAACCAGCCAGGGTGAACTTTTTCTTGTCTTGAAAAGAAAAGTTTATTTAGGAAAGAAAAGAGAGAATAAAGACTCCCAGGTAGATGGTACTTGGGAGGGGCAGAGAGAGCCGAGGTCCAGGTCCACATTTTACAGGCATCACAAAGATGAGAGAGAGTCCAATAGGAACGGGCAAACGAGAAGGAAAGAAGACAGCTGTGTGCTCCAAATCGTTAACTTATGCCAATTAAAACATCTGAGCGACCGCACCTTACATATGCGGGCCTGGAAAAGCCAGAGGGTTAAAGATCGCGAGTGTTGGAAGAGCCCAGGCGCCACGGGCATCCTCGCAGTTTGCTCTGGGAGCGTGGGCACGGCAAGCAGAGAAGCACGCCAGCTGACATGGGCACACACGCCGACGCAGCAGCATGACTTTCGAAGGTGCGTTCCTGTGTCCATTATGTGCATGCATGCACGCGTGTGCATACCTGCATGTGATCTCAACTTGTACGCACATGTCCGTGACAGCATTATTACACAGAAACAATCCAAATATCCCTCAACTGATGAATAGACAAAACTGGTTCACCCATAAATGTGATGTTATTTACGCCCACAAAATGGATGGAGTACCCACTCATGCTACAATGTGGATGAGCCTTGATGACATTTTGCCAAATGAGAGAAGCCAGACACAAAACGACAAATACTAAATACTGTGTGAAGCCAGACATATGAGGTGTCTCAATTAGGCCAAGCCAGGCAATGGTGCCAGGTGGTAGGGGTGGGACAGATGGAACGTGATTGATGTTGAGTGTGGAATTTCCTTTCGGGTTGTTCTTCGAATGATGGTTGCAAAATGCTTGCAAGTATACTAAAACCACTGAGCTGTGTTCCTTGTACGAGTGCATTTAATGGTATAGGAAGTTTATTACAATAAAGCTATTATAAAAAAAAGGAATGAATCGGTGACTTAAACAAAATATACAGCAGAGCTTTGCATGGACGTAGGACGAGAATGTGCCCAGAAAAGTGTTATTAATTCAATCTGCTGCGTGTTCCTCTTTCCTGACTGCCGGTCTTCCTGACTGCCACCGCACAGCTTTGAACGCATCGTCTTCTCCTTTGACTTGCTTTAGTTCAGTGCGCCCCAGCTCCTCGGGTCCCGTTGATATTCTGGGTCTGGTTGCGTCTTGGTCTGAACCACCCTGCAGATGCTGAAGGTCCATCGGCGCCTCCTGGAAACAGAGGCTGTGGCGGGCAACCTCTGACGCGACTCTGGAAGAGCTGGCTTCCTGGTATTCGTGAGCTGTGTTAACCCTCTCCCTTGAGAGCGGACTGGACTTAGTGACTTGCTCAGCCCCGTCTCTCTCTCCAATCACAGTGCTATCCTACTGGTCGTTGAAGCAGTCTTGTTGCTGAGGGAGCGTCACCCTTTGCTCTCTGTTTTGAAAGCTCCTCCCAAGACATCTTTGTGAGTGACGACCTTGCCTCCTGCGGGGCTCCGATCACACATCACCTTGAGAGCCCACCCCCAGCAGCCACGAACGTTAGCTTCAAGTTTTGATCCCTAGCCCCTCCTCTGGCTTTCTGCTTTCTACATAAGAAAGTTACATGAATCTAAGTTCTGTAAATTCACTTTTGTACTTCTTTTGTCACCTCTGTCTAGAAAGGCAGTTCCATGAGGGCAGGAACTTTGTTTCATTCACTGCTGTATCTCCAGGGCCTAGAACAGTGCCTGGTACCTACAGCCAGATGAGGAAGGGCAGAGTCAGGAGACTCCCAGAAGAGGGGACAGGTAACTGCAGAAACATCTGTAGTTTGAAGCAGTGAGGAGTTTTCAGTAGTCAGAGAGAAACAGACAGGCCTTCGGAGAATCCCAAACCTGTCCTGGGTCCCCAGGAATTCCCAAGGGAAGCCAGGGCATGTAGCATAAGGGGGAGGAGTTTTCAGCAAATCTCTCACCTTAATTGCAACATTGGTTCCATGGTTGCTCAATAGATTCATCTTCCTCTGTGACTAGGAAACACACTTTTTGGGAGGGCTACTAAGTTTTCTAAGTTTTCCCTATTTGCATTTTGTTCTTTCATGTCCAATTATCATGCATAATTTAGCTGCATGATTTAATTAATCACCAAAATGCAAAAGTGCAAAATGTTATGCATAAATAATTAGGGATACAGGCAAACACTTGTTACTTTAGAAACTAACAGCTGGTAGCTAATTGTGCTCAGAATTACCTAATTGTAGTTTAGCAACTTCTGGACTTATTTTATATTCAAAATAGATTACATCTTTTTTAATTTAAAAAATTATTCTAAATTTAAAAGAAGAGAACATATAAGTGAAAGGTTACAATATGGTTTTGTAAAACATGCGGAGGAAAACTATGTGGAATAAAATCTAATTAGAACACCAATTAATGTACCATCGAGAGTAGATAAGATGGAGTTTAGGAACTGTGTTTATTGTTGTAATTAACAGATTCTATAAGATTGACAAAGCCCAATGGGAGAAGATATGGAAACATCCACAGAAAGTAAAAAACAGAAAAAACAATGTGAAGAAAATGAATGTGTACCCAAAGTTTCTGGAAATCCCGGAGACATGAATAGGGAAGGACCCAAATGAAAACCTATTCGGAAAAGGAGCTAAATTAAACTGTGATAACGCCAGGTGTGCAGCAATGGAGGAACAAAAATGTCTTGCTTCTGTGTGACAGCTAGCTGCTGGGCAAGTCATCCTGCTAGCAAGCCAGAAAGTTCTCGCAAAACATCCTGGCAGCATCTGTGGATGTAGCCTTTGCCACAGTCATCTCTTTCTTGGCTGTCTCCAAAGGGGACAAAGTCTAGGTGTGAAAGTTCTCCTTAGTTTTTCACACTATGCCCGTGATTCCAGGACTGAAGACAGCACAGTAAAATGGACGAACATGGCAAAAGAAGACGACAGTCATGAAGATTTTACTAAATAGAGAATATAAAACAGTTGCTCCCTTTGTTACAGGGCAGGGAGGGGGCACTTTAGAAATTCTAAACTTGCCCTTTTTAAATGGGTTTTGCTCTTTGTTGTATTAAGACAAACATAGAAGGCTTTTAATGGAAATGAACTATAATACAATTAGGGAACAATATAGAAAAGATAAAGAATATAGTTATTAGATTAATGTTTTAAAGTTATTTATTTTTTGAAGGTAAAAGTTTCGCCAAATAAGATTGGCCTACAGCAAGGCCTAAAAGCTTGCTACAAGTTTAAAGGACTTTTTAGTGGAGAACCATGGAAAAGGGTTAGAGTTAGACAAATTTGGGAGGAAAAGAGCAAAATTAAAATTAAGATGAAAGCTGCTATTATTAAACTCCCTATGGGTTTTTCACCTACATCTGTTTTAATTAGTTTAAGCCTAAAAAGCAAGCACAGTTTTTTCACATGTCCCTCTGCTTCATGTGCTTCATCCACGCCACCTCGCTGCTCTCTATCTTGTTTTTTTTTTCTTCCTTCCTTCTGTTTTTCCCTATTTTTTTCTTTCTAGCATTTGAAAAAAAAAGATTTATTCATTTATGCATACAAGAGCTGGGGTACAGGCCAGAGGCAAGGAGGGTGAGTGGACTCACCAAAGACAGAGTGGGGAGCAGAACAGGTAGATCGACCGAATTACACTGCTGAAGGTAGCAGCGGGCGAGGGAGGAGAGGTCTGCTGCGCCTTGTGGGTCTCCTCCCTGGCTGGCAGCAGGAATGCAGTGGCTGCGGTTTCCTTCATAGTGAGGCTGCTTAACCCACTGCGCCACCAGGGAGGGCCCTCTAGCATTTTTTCATTCCTGCTTAGCTCCACCCTACTTTAGGGCGGAACCGGGATTCTGGAACTTCCCCTTTTGGGGGGGACCACCCTATCACACATTCACTATCATGTTTGGGGAGTTTACAGAGAGCAGTTTAAAAGTGTGAGTCATTTCTCCTACTGCATCGAGTTCGGCAAGGTGAAGTTCTGGTAGGTTCGACGCTTAGACAACATAAGGTTACAGAAAAATAGGGGTGCACAATGTAATTGCTTTTTCTGCCAGTGTTTCATTCGTGGGGATGCCCCTGGCTCTGGGATGCTGGAACAGCAGCTGTGGCGATTCTGGGCACCAGGCCCACGTCTAGCCCAAAGGGTCAGCAGCCCAGCTCTGCAGGCACCGGGGCCACTGGCCCAGGACCAGATGCCTGGTGGGGGGGCAGGGACATCCTCCAAGATTTAAATGTTCACTCAGTCAGTGTAAATACATTACCTAGATCTACATCTTAAGTGAAAAGCCAAGGAACGATACTCGTATCCCTGAATGCCCGCTCTTGCGGCATTTACTTTCTTCTCCACTAATTTATTCATAACCATATAAATTAAGGTAGCGGCTTTCATTCTCCGTTCACTTTGATTCTATAAACACATATTGACTGTTTACTATTCACGAAGCCACATCTCTTATTGGGAACATTTCATCAGAAATATTTCAGCAGCAGCTTGTCAGTCTCCTCAGAGAAAAGCAGAGAATTGCCATTTTACATACAATGCAGTTTAGGCTGGGGGAGTCTATTTACTTATTAATCAAATGAAATGCACTATTCTTCAACCCTTCTCCCCTACCGATTTCTAGTCAAAAGAAACAATTTTTAAATTGGAGGCATATCATTTTTCCAAATGTTTGCTATAGCTGTGTTTTTCTGTGTCTATATTCTCAGTTCACTCTGTCAATTAAAATCCCCATCCCTTTTGTCTAGCACTTATTTCTATTTTTCCCTGACTACCTTGACTATCGATCCACAGTCAGAGACATGGTTTTGTGTTGAATTATCTATTTATGATAATACATGTTCTCTAAGACTTACTTCTCCAGCCAGATGGTAATTTGGCATGAAATGGGAACCAGGCGTGCTTTTTCACCGCTTTCCTACTGTCGGGCCTGCAGCGAGAACACAAAAAGGAAATGTGGATCGATTGCTGGGTAGCCCTACAGCATAATCTGCATACAAACTGCAAGCAACTGATACACAGATTAACTCCTTAAAATTCTGGAAAAGCTATAATCAGTCATTCCAATATGCAGTCAGCCGGCAGAAATCATCCTAGAGACCAAGAGTTGTTCTGAAATATTCAGAAGTTGAGCTTAAAGAACATGTAAGACAGGAACGTTCCTCACTTCTGTTTACTGCGTGGACGTGGAGAAACAACTCCCTGGAGCCTGCAGCCAAGAAAAGATGGGAGTTCTGTGCCCTCAGGATGCCACCCGTTTGCAAGCCGAGGATTTTCAGTTCGCTTCAGAACCCGATCCTCTCCCCTGAATTGTGCTCGCCTGTGTCTCTACACCCACCCTCGAATCCGCACCACACACAGGTCACTTAACAAAGGTCAGTCACACCTTGAGATCTACCAAATAGGAAACGTCAGCCTTGCTTTACCCAATTTGTCATCATCCAGAATTCCTCGGTGAAGAATTTGTAATGTTTGGCTGTGGAGAAAATTCACCGCCGACCAAGCCCTGCCTAGTGTCAGCCTAGCGAAAGAAGGCAGATTCAGGAAGAAGCATTTACAAATTCTTAAAATTACCCTCTGTTTACACTTGAATTCTGAAGACTCAACAATTCCTTTCAATTCTGCTCAATGCTTTAACCAGAGTGTTTCCATATTGAAAGCATTAAGTGGAATCGCTTCTGGCTGGGAAATGCAAACAAGGTTCAGTTACCTCAATCACTAAGAACCAGGGAAGGAGGCCGCCCTGCCTGGCCAACAATTAGCTTCTTGCATTTGTGGGGTGAGTGGAAAATAGTCCATGAGTTGCTACCGCAGCTTGCAGTTGCCCATAGACACGCTGTGCGGGGTGAATGGTCTGCGCCTTAACGTGGGTGCCCACGTCTCCTTTGTGGCTGGCTTCCTACTGACTCATGTTTCGGGGGGTGCCGTCGGTTTCCCCCTGTCTTGTCCTTTCCTGACATGAATGTGCCATTTTTCCATGCCAGTACTCAGACGCGGGTTCGTGCGCAGCAGTCCTCCCGGGGCTGGGTAATGTCCCCAGTCAGGCCCAAGGAGTGAAAGCAGAATGAAATCAGACAGACTGCGGGCTGCTCCTGGGAACCGAGAAAGATGCCACGCGGGAACTGGGATGTGGGAGGGAGGTGAGGACTGAACCGGGGCAGAGGTCTAAAACAACAACGAAGCAAGAAGCGTCACATGGACTGAGAACAAGGCCGGATGCAGCCTTGCTACAGTAACTTTAATATAAAATGGGTGTGCTTGAATGGGTCTGCCTGACTATGTTTTTTCCCCAGAATAAGCTTTAATTGTAGGCACACACACAAAAGTTAACAAAGGGTTTTATTTACAAGAGAAGGGGAACTAGCATAGTGAATACACAAGGGGAAGAGAGGGAGACAGATCCGTAAATGTCTTACTAGTTCCTCAGAGCTGGAGCCCAAGGGCACACTGAGAGCTGGCTTTGAAGGAAAAAGGGGGCTCACCAGGCCCACATGTCTGCTTTTATACCCAGCCCGGCCGCTTCGCTCCACCCTCAGGTCCCAGTGATCCGCTCTTTGATAATGACCTTATGGGGTTTATAGTTTTTGGATATTGTAAGTTTGGAGTGGGGATTGGGGTTTATAATTTATTTGTGTAATTTATTTAGGAGGACTTTTCCCCCGAATAGCCTGATAGTTGGTTGGTCCCTTGTGTGAGAATGAGGTACAGTAGGATGTGTATACTATTTGCCTGCGAAAGAGCGCCACCCACAGTGCCAAATACCATTTTGAAAATGCATCTCCTTGATGGAAAAAGCAAGTTGCCAGAGAAGATGTGGGCTGAATGCAGCTGCATCCGTGCCAGTGTTCCATCCGTGCCAGTGTGCCATCCACAGAAAGGGGGGGTCCCGGGTTCCCTGCCCCACACAAGGAGGGGTGGCGCCGAGCGGGGAGGAGTGGACCTGGAGGAGGTCATGGAGCAGAGATGTGTAAGAAGCCGCGCTGGCTCCGTAGCTTTTGACTTGTGCCAGGGGCCATGGGGAGCCTGGCAAGGGCACCCTTTGTCTTGACTTGGGCTTTGATTTCGCTCCTTTCCCCCCAAACTTGCCTGGTCCTTCTGCCCCTCTCTATGGGTCCCTCCAGAAGGTGCCTTAGACAAGTGGCAGGGTTTTGGGCCTCAGGAGCCCTGCTTCGGCCCAACCCTGTTTGGCTGGGCATTAACCCCTGAGGGGATGGTTGACTTGGGGTGTTTCACAGAGAAACTATTTGAATCATATTCTTTCTCTTCTCTGTATTGCACACTAATTGTATTAAAGTTCTTTTCTATTGAAGGTCTTAGGCACTAACAATGTTTTATCTTTAGGGCCTCCCTGGGGGCGCAAGGGGTTGAGCTCCACACTGTGGGGCTTCTATAGCCACTGCAGTGCCAGTTCCATCCCCGGCCAGGGAGGGACCGGCAGAGCGCAGCAGACCTCTCCTGCCTCGCCCATTGCTCCCCTCAGCAGTGTGTTTCCGTCATCTGCCTGCTCTGCTCCCCAGTCTGTCTCTGGTGACTCCTCTCACTCCCCATGCCTCTGACTTGTAGCCCAGCTCTTGTAAGATAAGTATTTTTTTTTTTAAAAAAAGAATGTTTTATCTTTATGTGGCAGATGGCAGAATCCATTTGAAGCAGGCAGTTTGGGGGGTTCAGCACCCCTCATTCTGCCCAATAACACTTCCACCCCCAAGGCTGCTTGTGCGTCAGCCGTGCCCCGTGCATGAAGGGCCGATGAGCACTCAGTGCCCGTTCCTCTCTTGTGCACCAGCTCAGCCAGGACCCTTGCCCTTCTGTTCATTTCAAACCAGATTGATCTGCATCTGAGAGCTGCATCTACCAAAGGGACAGATGATCCATCAGCAGATTCGTGAGCTATTAAGCAGCTAGGACCACAGAAATACAAAGAGTATTCAAATGAAGGTAACCTTTCTGTGCAAAAAGGTCCCTGCCAATTAAAACTTGGGAAAGTTGGCTTTGTCCCTCTGTGGAATAGCACGCTTGTTAAATAGGTACCATTCCATTATGCTGAACTTTAAATTGAATATTCAAAATATTTACGTAATGCCTCTTCAAACTAAATTGAAAATTTCAAAAACATATATATTCAAATTACACTCTTAGTGTGTGAAATTAGCAGACATGGGCAAAACATTACTTTTGTTAGAGACTAGGAGACCTTTTCATGTTGTAATTTCGAAGGGTCAGCTAATCAACAGGGAGATCTCTGGGGCTGTCTTTTGTGCATCTCACCAACGTTACCCTGGTGTTGCACTGGCAACCGCGTGAGGAGTATACATTGTGTGTTTTGAACAGAGACTAATAGGAATTGTTTTCCCTATAAATAATACATCAGAAAGAAAATGCAGTCCTTTCACTATTATATGTCATCATTCTAATCATTTTGGAACTATTGAACACACATCCTCTTTGTCTCTTTTTTATGATTATAAAAGCAATTGTGTCATTGCAGAAAAATGAAAAGTTTGAAGAATAAGTTTTAAAAAAACTCATTAGGCAGAAGCAATCTTGATACTCCCTTGAGGCATTTCCTTTCATTTGTATTTCTTTAACATAATTGAGACCATATTGTGCATGCAATTTTATGTTCTGCTTTCATGAGTTAAACATGATAATCAGTTTTTCTTCATGTTATTAAATAAAATTCTACAACCTGACTTTAATGACTATATAATAACACGTTATCCAGAGATACCATAATTTGTGTAAACATACTTCTATTAGACGTTTAGGTTGCTTCCATTTTTCCTTTCTATAATGCAATAATCATCTCTGGGCATAAAAGTGTTATTTTAGAATGGGCGGCGTGGAGACGGGGACAGGTTCTGCGAAATGCATCGTTAGGAGATTTCACTGCTGCGGTGATGTGACAGAGTTTCGTAGTTGCACAAACCTCACGGGTACAGCCTGCGGTACACTGAGGCTAGAAGATGTAACCTCAAGGACCACAGTCGATCTGTGGCCCGTGGATGACCATGATGTCCTAAGGGACACGTGACGGGAGGGCAAAGAATTGGCGTCCAGCCATCTATTTTCCTACAACAGAGTCCAAGAAATGGAATTAATTGCAAGGTCAAGAAAAGTCTTATGGGCCCCGATACATACAGCCAGATTATTTGACTATGAAAATGGCTAAAACATGACTTTGGTCAATTCAGTAGACTAGAACCTGAATAACTTTTCCAGGGGCCACATTTACTTACAGTTGAGTTTTGCTATTAACTTTTAGTTCTGGACTTTCGATATCAAACAACCAAGTATTTAATACATGTAAAAGTATTTCTAGAATTCTGAATGGTCAGAGCTCACAAGCATCATGGTGAACATGTCATTTCGATCCCTGTGCAGAGGGAAGCTCGAGGAGCAGAGGCGAGGCCATGCCCCTGTGACCCAGGCCGCTGAGGCTAAGCTGTCAGGCTCCACAAGCCCAGCCAGCATTCCTACCGCTCTGAGCCACACTACCGGGTTTTAGAGACCGAAAGAGCTCATGTTTTACTCGAAGCTTTGAGCAAGCCAGCCCAGGAGCGCTCTATTTCAACAACAGTTAAGATAAATACTTTCAGCATTATTAACCAAAGGGTTCCTAGAGCAAGGGGTCTGGAATGGAAAGCTAAGAAAGTTTGAATGCAGTATCTGAGGACAGGGGGTATACACTGTGGATACTGAAAAGGTGAGAGCAACAGGAAATCTTGTACTACGGGGTGCACTTCCTTCTAGAATATTGCTAGCCAGGCTTATAGACTCCAGGCAAGAGATGGAAGTACACCTCTCTCGAGAAAATGACCATCTCCACATAAAGAAAGCACAACTGGGGAGGAGCCACAAAAAATGAGCAGGTCCCCATCATTTGATGAGACTCTGTACAAGCAGAGGGTACAGTCAGCATTTCAATGTGCCCCTCTTAAACAGAAATGAGCTATTTGAGGAACACATTGTACATGAAAGACGAGATCAAAAGTAAACAAGAAAGGAGACTGGATGAAATAGAGACAAAGCAGGGAGCAAAATATTTTGACAAATAATTTCAGTGGGAAAGTATTCATTTATGCATCAAGAAGAGAAGTTCATAAAAGGCAGCATTTGGAGGCTGAGAACAATCTCTTGGACTTTAAAAATATGAAGACAGAAATTAAAATTTAAGTAGAAGGATTAAAACATAAAATCGTAATTTCTCAGAAGAGAGAAAAATGACCGAGAAATGGGGGAAAAATTAAAGGATTAATCCAGGGGATTTAATATCATGTTAATAGGAATCCAGACAGAAAAAGAAATAAAATGGACAAGTATATGGGTGAGGAGTGTGTATATTCAGCTTTTGGCAGTGGTAACCTAAGCCTAATTTAGACCATTTGACCAGAACTGCACACATCGGGTGAACTTGAAAGTTGAAGCAGCAAAGACAGTGTGAACTTGTCCCCCAGCCCCTCCAAACTAAGTGTGTGCTAAATCCTGGAAATGACGCCGGAAGATGCCAAAGGGTTCTGGAAGATGCGAAGAGGAATGGTTAGGACAGAGGAACCCGATCGGGCAGGCTCCCTTGGGGAGCATCCACTCAAGGAGGAGGGGGACGAAGCGTGGCGCCTCCCTCCCGCCACCCTAATGCCAGGCTTGCCCGGGTTACCTGGGAGCCCGGCCAGGAGCACTGGCAGGGAGGTTGGCCTCACCTGCAAGAGGTTAAGTGCTCCTCTGACAGCACCTGGCGGGGACACTCTCCTTTGCTGCTGTGCCTGAGACTCACTCAGAGAAACAGAAAGGGAGGCGCTGCCACAATTAGTGGCCCAGCCGGGAACGAGCACCCTCTTAAAAACACTCAGTTCAAGCAGTCGTGGATTCTCTTGAAAGAAATGAGAGAGAGAGAGAGAGAGAGAGAGAGAGAGAGAGAGAGAGAGAGAGAGAGAGAGAGAGAGAGAGAGAGAGAGAAAACCTCAGTGAAGAAACAGAACTTTAAAAAAAAAGCACCAAAGGGAAACTAGAAATGAAAATAAAATGGCACAAACAAAAACGTGGCTGGGCAGTACAACAGGAGCAGGGCGCTCCTGGGGAGACCCAGTGAGCCTGAGGACAGACCGGATCGGATCGGATCGGATTGCCTCTCCAGCCTGGGGTTCCTTTTGCTACCCAGATAATCCCTTCCAGTTCAAATGGGCCCCCTTTCTGGTGCCGCTCCACTCTGGACTTGCCCAGCTCTCCGCAGTCCGCCTGCCTACGGCCTCCCAGGCCAGTTCCCGCCTGCTGTCTCCATCCAGGCCGCCCTTGCATTCTGCTCTTGCTGCTGCTGCTGCTGTCCGAGTCTTATTTCTTTTTTATCTTGTTTCTGTTTAGTTGAGTCATGGAGACGAGATGAATATAATTAGGGGGGATGGGCTCCCACCCTTCAGAGGTGCATCACGACAGCCTGCCCACCATCACCCTGCGCCACCCTTCACTGGACAGCCCCCCGCACGCCCCCCACCTCACCTCCCTGCCCTCTGGGAACCTCCACACCTCATAGAATTCTGGGCGCTGGGCTTTGGCTTGTCCGGGTCCTTTCAACGGGCAGCCACGGGCGTGACTGAAGGCAGCTGCACCAGGGGAGCAGCGATGTGAGGTGCGGGCTGCATGGTGAGCAGAGAGCAGATCACGAAGATGGGGGACAACCTGTGTTCCTGCTCCGTGCGCTTGAGCGAGACCTAGACCCCTGATAATCTGTGCGTGCGTATAGATTTCTTCCCTTCCATCTTAGATGCTCTGGGGCCACCTAGAGGCCAAACCCCAGGGTCCACTGGGGCAATTAAGATGAGCGAGGCAGAGGCTATTTCTCTGCTGTGAAGACGGGCTGGGGGTCGCGTGAGGTGTCGACCTTGGCCGGCAGCTTCCTGGAAAAGCTAAGACATTCAGGGAACGGATTTGGCTTGCTGGCGTGTATTCCCTGGCAAGAGGAAAGCAAAACTGGAAGCTGACTGAGCGCAGTGTGCCGAAAGGAGTGCCGAAACCTGGTTAGGCAGAGGCCTTCGCTCGGGGCCTGAATGGGTGGTTCATGCGTTCACAAGCGTCACCCCAAGAGAACAGCAGCTCTGCTCTCGTCCGTGCCCCATCAAACCTGAACCATGGCCTGCACCTGCAGGAAGAGGGAGATGCAGATATTGCTGCGCGTTCAGGACCTAACACGGTTTAGGTACTCTCGTGTCCGAGGTTCAAGTTTAACGCAGGGAACTAAGTAAGTAAACTGGATGGTGGAGGAACCCACTTGTCTTTTAACTTGCCTCTCCTCTGGATGAGCTGACTGTGTGTATGGAGGGGCTGCCCCTGAAAAGCGCTGACAATGTGGCGCCCAGAACCCAGACCACTTGGTGAATGAATGAGGCTAATTTCTTCATGTCAAGCACCTTCTTTTCATCTTTCAGAAACCAGTGGTGGAGCTTCTAAGACTTGGCCACTTTAAACCCTGGACAAAGTCACTGGATTTCCACAAAAACGAAAATCGTAAGCCCTTGTCAGAAAAGTCTCTGGAAGTCTGAGAAGGCAAAATGTCAACTCTTGTGTTCAGGTGGCTAAAAGCTCCACCCCAGGCGGGAGGACTCCCCGTGGCATGCACTGGGGGCCAAGAGAAGCAGCTGCAGCAGCCTTGGTGATGAATGGGGCCACCTTGCCAATGCTGCACCCACATTCCTAGAACAGGATGGGGATGGGCAGGAAGCAGGCAGGAGGGGACGGGGCGAGGTGAGCATGCTGCCTGTTGGCTGGCATCGGGGACTCCAGGATGCTCACTGACGCGGTAGGAAGAGAAGACTGCCAACAGCTTCCCCATGGAACAAGCTGACTTTGGCCGAAAGATGACGCATACTGGGATAGAGGCCCAGGAACTGGAGAGAATCTTGAAGTTGGAACTCTCTGTCAGGCTCCGAGCTATGGCAGATGGTATGAAGTATAAATATTTGAAGATGAGAGTAAGCCGAAGGCAGCTCCGTAGAGAAGCCTGAGGGAAAAAATTACAGCCTGTCCTTGAAAGACATTGCCTGGCACCTCCTCTTTTTCACAGGTGGGACCTGGAAGCCAAGGGAGGGTTAGAGACACGGTACAGTCTCACTGCACTGCAAGCAGAGCCCGGGCTGAGGTGAACTTATGGTGCTTTTCGGTCCACCCCCTGCGCAGGGTGCTATTCCCAGGACAAATATGGCTAACATGGTGGAAGACTGAGAGAGGTGCAGGAGGTAAACAGAGGGCAATTAGGCCGAGCTCAGCCAGGGAAGTGGATGAACACTGTGAAGAACCATGGGCGGAAGTCTGGGACGCCATCATTTCAAGAGTGAACTGAGCCAGAGTTCAACAGGCTGTTCATCGGGAGCAGAGACTGGATTTTACTTCTTGCCTCCTCAACACCAAGTCTGACACCCTGTACCTAGTAGGTTCTTCAGAAATAAGTATTGAATGGACAAAGAGCAGTCCACAAAGAAGACTGAGGAGAAAAAGACACAGGAATGTGAGAAGAAGCAGGATGGCACCAGAAGTGGGGACTCCACTGTCAAATGCAACAGAGAGGCCAAATGAGGTGAGTGATGATGAAATACTTCCAGTGACGGGTCACCAAATCTTGATCTCCAGTCCGGACTTTTCCGAATTTGAATGCCCAAGTCATGGCCGGCTAGTTCTACCTCACAGACACCTCGTATACAAAGAGAACTTGTTCCACAATGTTCCATGTCCTCAAGTGAACAATACCTCTTTCAACTCTTGGTTCTCCTATCCTCTTTTACAAATGGCAATACTGACTCTGGTTAACAAACTGGAAACCTAGAGGTCATCTGGACTCCCCCACCCCTTCGCCATTACTCACATGTCATTCACCGCTGGTTCTGCCTCCTCGGAGTGCTCACATCTGTCCACGCTGATCTAGGCCTCTATCACTACCCTGGCCCTCCATTAGCTCATGTGGAAATTTAAAATAACCTCTTACCTGTCTACTCACATCTGCCTGGTTCCTTAAAATTTTTTATCCAAGAATCAACTTGAGGGATTTTTTCCCCAATTACAATTTTTTAACAGACATGTGTATTTATTTACATGCAGAACAGCTCACTCTACTCACATACAGTTGGGTGAGTTTTCACAAACACCACGGAGCCACACAACTACTGCCATGCTGGAGACACAGAAGAGTTCCATGCTGCTATCCCCAAATTGATCTCACCTACCCCTTTGTAGCCGCACCTCCTGCCCCTCACAGTCCCCGTGCGCACCGATCTTGGCTCCATCTCTGTTGTTCTGATGTTTGCAGGTGTGCGCCTTGTCAGCCAGGCTGCTCTCTGGAAGCAGGACGCACGTGAGACTCACCTGGGCTGTGCGGTCAGTAGCTGCCTGAGTGGCAGTCCTTCGGACAGATGTGTCAGTTTACACATTCTCCCACTGAGACATGTTTGGTTGTTTCCAGCTTTTGTTTGACAATTATGCATAAAACAGCTGTAAACATTCACACACAGGTTTTTGTCTGAACATGAGTTTTGAATTCACTTGGGTAAATCCCAGGGTCGCGCGAGAAGACTATGTTTAACTTAAAAGAACAAACAAACCTGCCAAACTGTCCTCCAAGCAGCAAAGCCACTTCACCCACACCTGAGGTGTGTGCCAAGCGTTTATCAGGCTGATCTGCATGTTCTATCCATAGATTCATGTCGGCCATTCTAATACATGAGCAGTCGTTGTCATTGTGGTCTTTTTTTATTTTTTTAAAGTGATTTTGAAAAAACATTTTATTTATGTATGCATACAAGAGCTGGGGTACAGTCCAGAGATGGGAGGAGGTGAGAGGTTCGTCAGAGACAGAGCGGGGAGCAGAACAGGCAGATCCACTGAAACACACTGCTGAGGGGAGCAGTGGGGGGGACAGGAGCGGTCTGCTGCGCCACGTGGGTCAGCTCCTTGACCAGGGATCGAACTCATGCTGCAGTGGCTGTGGATGCTTCATAGTGCTGAGACTTAACCCCTTAAGCCACTAGGGAGGCCCCAAATATCATCACTCTTATATGAAAATATAATTAACTTTTATATATTGATTTTTTATATTTGTGACGCTCCTAAACTCAGTTTTTCTCTTTTGTCTTCCTTAATGAGGTGATGTCAGTTGACAATACTGTGTATAATGTAGGGAAACTCAGTGTTTCCTTTTTCTTTAAAGATTTATTTATGCATATAAGAACTGGGGTACAGGCCAGAGAAGAGTGTGTGTGTGTGTGTATGTGAGAGAGAGAGAGAGAGAGAGAGAGAGAGAGAGCCAGAGCCAGAGCCAGAGACAGAGACAGAGACAGAGACAGAGAGAGGACTCACCAGAGACAGAGTGGGGAGCAGAACAGGCAGATCCACTGAAACACACTGCTGAGGGGAGCAGCAGGGAGACAGAGGTCTGCTGCACCCTGTGGTTCCCCTCCCTGGCCGGGGATCGAACTCGAGCTGCAGTGGCTGAGGATAGCCTCACAATGCTGAGACTTAACCCCTTCTGCCACCAGGGAGGCCCCAAATCAGTGGTTCAAACAAGAAGGCAGCCTAGTCAGTGTTCAGTTTGCAGCCTCTGAACACTGTGTAGTTGGGTGCCACTTCCAGTTCTCTGGGAGCTGTTACTTGCTTGGCCCACAGGGCAGGAGCTGACACTGAGCACTATTAGGCAGGTGGCCTACAGGTGACTGTGTTTTTTGGGAGGAAGAGCACCACCATCCCACTTCCTACACCCAATATATGTTGGGGCAATCTAGACCCTGAGGTAGCTGCCCTCCCCCCGCCCCCGCACACACAGAAGCAGCAGATCCCTTCCCTCCATGCCCCTGGCATGGTGTGAAGTCTGTCTTCTGTGCACAGGCCTTGCCCGGTCCTCATCTGGGCGTTTGGTTGACCATGGGCCTCCTGGTCTCACCTCACACGATGCCCGCCCCCCGCCCCCCCGCCCCCCCACCCCCTCCGCTCCCCCCATCCCCCCCATTTCCCCTGCCCCCCCACAGCAGACAAGGACAGACACACGCAGGTCTCACTGCAGTGACTTTATTGTTTG
>JAGFMF010012202.1:713655-775962 GCA_019455555.1 Galemys pyrenaicus
CCTCCCCGCCCTGCCTCCCAGCCCACCAATCCAGTCCCAGGGCAGGCATGACCTCATAGAGTGGTCCCCACGGGTCATGGGGGAGGGGCGAGGCTGGCCAGCCAAGGGGTGGGGGTGAGAGGGGGCTCTTTAAAGGGGACTCTTAGGGAAGACCCCTCACGAGTCTCCCCAGCCGGCCCCCTCCTTCCTCATCTCCCGTGTCCTTTGAACCCCTGTCCTGCTGCCAAGAGCAACAGAGTCTGTGTCATGTCTGGACACTGCTCAGTGCATTTCCACGTTCTCAACCTTCTCCCCAGCTCAACCCAAGGCTCTGGAAGGCAGAGCCTACCTCTTGCTCGCCTTTGCATTCCTCGCTGCGCCTCAGGCAGTGTCTGTGAACACAGGTCTTGCCACGTGTGTGACTGGACGCTGATTTTTATTTATTTACTTATTAATTTTTATTGCGTAACATTGGTGTAAAATACTGCGTGATTTTAGAGGTATAGGTCCACACCTCTTCAGAGACGTTAGATTGCCACACCTCCCCCAAAGCACCCATCACCCCACCTTCGTCCACTGAGCCCCTCCCCTCTTTGTATCCATCCTTCCGCACTCCCCTTGCGATAGCCTGATCTCGACAGTCCTATTTCCAGAGCGTGTTTTGGTTTAGTTTTGTCTGTTTCTGTTATCTTTCTTTATTCCACATGCGTGAAATCATCTGGTATGTGCCTTTCTCTTTCTGACTGATTTCATGCGTCATCCCTCCAGTCCATCCATGATCTCACAAATGGCAAGAGTCCATCTTGTTTGTAGCTGAGTAGTATTCCACCGTGCATGTGCCCGCCTCTTCCTGATGTGCTGCTCCACTCCGGCTATGGGCGCATAGGTTGTTTTCATGACTTGGCTGTTGTAAATATGCTGCAGTTGTCCCTTCAATGAGTGTTTTCATATTCTTCGGGTAGAGAACTAGGAGTGGAATTGCTGGATCATCTGGAAGATCTAGTTTCAATATTTTGAGGAACCGCCATACTGTTTTCCGCAGGGACTGGACCAGTTACATTCGCATCAATAGTGTACTAGGGTGCTCTTCTCCTAAGGGGTGTCCCCTCTTGAGTCATGCTAAGTGACAGAAGTCAGAAGGAGAAGGAGAAATACTAGATGATTTCACTCATGTGGAACACGGAGAAACAAACAGCAGAGGAAAAGACGAAAGTAAAAGCACATCTCTTGACATATATTCTGAAGACGATGGGTTAATGCGCATTTCTGTTCATTTGAATTTTATCTTAAATGTTGTACGGAAAGATATTACTGAAGAGAGCTACAGTCACTCGTTGTGCAGTTCTCCCCCTGCTCAGGAAGTCCTTCTGGTGCATCTGCTACTTGCAGGTGCTGCCCGAGGCCATGGAGAATGCAGCAGACACAGGGGAGCAGGCCCTCCGAGGGGAGGCCCCCTGTGTGCACCCGAGTTTGTAGGGCTGCCCTGCAATGCGGGCTCTTGGAGAATCACTCGAAAGCGCTCTCAAGATGCTTCTGTGGGACTTTCCACTTGCGAGCGTGTTCCACTTTCCAGACCGTACCCTTGCCTGGTACGCTGGGTGTCTTCCACCTGCCTGCTTTGAAAGGCTGATACGGCGGCGCGCCACCCAAATCGCACACGCTTCCTGGTATTTTGCCAACAATGCAAATATCTGTTGAATTCAATGAAAAAAGCAGTAGCACCAATAATAATATCACTTGGCATTCATGGTTTTCGAAGTCAAAAGAAGCCAAGTTGGTGTGAGCCTTGGATACTACCGAGCTCATGCTAATGCTGCCTCTACAGAGCAAAAGTAATTTGGTTTTTAAGGTAGCTTATAAAGTGCAAAGCAGAACAGGACTCACGCGAGGTTCTGACCTAAAAGTAGGTAACATTTTGGATTTTATTTCATAAAAAGAATAACCAGACCAATTCTTCACTACTCATTTTCAGGTATCCCGACAAAATAACTACTACTAACTTCTTAAATGGTGGCTGCAAAGGGCTGTCAACTTTCTGACACTAACTACCCTTTTCATGAAAATCTCTTTCAAAATGCAGAAGGTGGAAAACATTCCTTCATTGTCTCTATAATCGCATTAACAGCTCTTCAAAAACAGTGTTGACTAAAATATCAAAGATACTGGGGAAAAGCCCAACTAAAAGTCCGAACTTCAAAAATACTGCTTCATATAAAACATTCATCAGTATCAAAGTCAATATAATTCAAGAAAGAGGAAAACGCCATTGCTCATTTCTGCGGTCCAAATTGCTGATGCTGTTACCTAAACTTGACCTCGTGGCAGAGCAGTAACCCAGGCGTCACAAAAATCACTTCACCTCCCCTGAAATCCTGAAAACAGAATCATGGGAGTGCTTGGGAAGAGAGAAGCATCTGTTTCGGCAGCGAGGCTCGCTCGCCAGACGTGAGATTCCTCTTCCGTACACCATGGACGTACGTAGACCCAGGCCCAGGGGGCGAGGTGGCTCAGCGCCCTCGGTCCCTCAGAGGGAACCCATCTCAGGAGTCAGGTCGACGACACGGGGATGAACCCCGTGTCAGTAAGGCCCAGGAAGTGAAACACCTGGACGGAGCGGGCACGCCCCTGCTACAGCGCACGAGCAGGACGCTCTCGGATGGGCCCTGACACACTAGCAGCTCCAAGGCTGGTGGCCATCTTGCTAGATCCCGAGCGGCACTAATACAAGCTCCAGTCCGCCTCGCCGCCTGGGCCTTCTTCCCCCTCCCTGCTGCAGCACGGCAGAGGTATGTCTGTAGTGAACAGGGTTCTAGGCTAGAGGAAGAATAAGAAAGTGACGCTAAAGGAAGCTGCTTTAACACCATACTTTCAAAGCTGCTTCTCCGTAGGGAGAATGCAAGTGAGGAAAATGACAGAGGTTTGACATTTTTCTTGTTTGACTTAGGCATGACTCATCACGTGATGAGAAGGTTAATGCATCCAGAGAGCTGAAATGCCAGGGACATCTCAAAAGTATATTGATGACACCATGTCAGTCTTGTGCGTTGTTAGCGTTCTTAAAAACTACAGGGCATGGTTACAAATCAACTGAAGCAATAACAGTAAATAAAATAGTAACAATAAGTAATACTGTAGGAGAACCGCAACTTCACTGTCTTAATTTCATGGACCAAGGATCATTAAAAGAAATTAGAAACATAATTCAACTCTATCTACATCGGAAAGCCAGTCCCAGGGATGAGAAAGGATTTGCCCAGATTAGCAGCAGAGGTGGGACTGGAACCCAGAACTTCCAGGGCACCGACCTGTGCTTTGAAGTTCTACTGCGCCCCAAACCAGCTAGGAGCACCTTCTCTTATTAAGGGTGCAGCACACAACTCATCAGCATTTAGAGAGCCATCAGTGACTGCAATAAAGTGCTCAGCTAGATTTCCTTTTTTTAATGAAAGTATTAAAAACCCCATTCGCGGGAACATTGTTTATTTGCAATATCTCTGCCTGTTAAGCTTGATTTAGTGTTTAAGCAGAGACATCTAATCTCGTAAAATCTCCACAGTCAATAATTCAGGTTTCAAATCAGATAAGGTAGGAATTCAACTTCCAGATCTGTGTTCCTGTCTCTAATTGACAACACAGCCATTTACACAGGGAATTGCCTGCCTCATCTGTAATCAGATGAACCTCTGAATTAAATGCTGCTCAGTTCCCTTCTGCTCCGATGTTTTCCTTAAATAATCAGAATCCGCAAATTTCTCAAATTCAAGCAGGTATTTGGTTTTGTTGGCTGAACTATTTTTTCATTTCTATGTGGAGGTGGAAGAAATCTACAGAGTTTTGGAGCCTTAATTATAACTGAGCTTTATATATTGAAATTCTCAACCCTTAAAGACAATATTAGATATTCGGATGCCGCATGGCGTACACCCGGAACTTGTCTGATTTCCCATGGGCCAAAGCAGGAGCCGCGTTTCCCTGCTCGCTCCTCCGACGCTGGACTCCCATGGCAGCAAACTCCTTCTGCAGGGCGCTGGGGCGGGCAGAGGCGGCAGTGGGGCAGGGCAGGGGTGACAAAACACTTGTCCTGCATGCCCACCACTGCGGTCTAGAAAGAGGACTATGAGGGCGGGCATGTGCAGCCCGAAGGGCGACGGGAGAGGGGACGGGCTCGAGGGAGGGCTCAGGCGGCTTGCAGAGGAGGCAGGAGGGGAGCTGGCTCCGAGGAACCGGAGAATTTCAGCAGACTACCGGGAGGGCTGCAGGCGGGCGGGCGGCGGGGACTGGGGGTTGAATGCAAACAAGCCCATAAGCGCTGATTGACTGTGTCGGCCTAGACTCATGTTTGCCGTGAAGCCATATGGTTGGCTAATTAGGAGAGCTCGTCGCCAAGCCCTGGTGGCGCTGAGATGAGCGACGGGCGGCTGGCAGTCCAGGGCTGGCTTCTGTGACTGTGATCCAGCTAATGGCGCTGGCTTAGCTAGGCCCCACTGGAAGTTTCTCTGAAAGCCAATAATGAGAACCGGGAGCCCCAAAGACCCGAGGCAGATGTAGGCTTCCTCTGTGTCTGACAAGGTATAATTCTGGTACTTGTTTGGAACTTTGCAAAATCAAGACAGAGTGGGAGAGCAAAGGCCAAAGCGGGCTCTTTCCTTTGGGTGGGTGCCCTAAGAGCCGCACAGGAGCCCTCAAGCTGCACACCTGTAAAGTAGCCTGACTGATGCAAAATTGTGCAAACACTCTGCGAGCCTGACGCTGGGAGATAACCCTCTGAAACTAGCCTCTAAGCAGCAGCCACGGTGCAGGCTGGGGCGAACGCCTTAGAGAAATCAAGGGAAATATGTTTGGCCTAATCCATACAACAGGCATATTAAAATAATTCTCGCAGAAATTTCCAGTTTCCCCTTTCCACTGGGGCACAGCTCAAAGTTGCCCTCCACTACACCCGGAACAGCCACATGCCACGCTGGCATGTGACCCGGTGACTGCTTCGGTGTGGACGCTCTTTCCTCACTAAGGTCTCAAGAGCGGTGACCGGGGCACATAGTACTGCTTCACAGCAATGATGCAGAGAGGTCACCCTTTCAGATACTCTCACTTGGAGTAAAAAGAAGGGGTCTTCATTACTTTACGTGTAACCCAGGAGAAGTTTAATTCCTAAAAGGCCATACTTTCCTATTACAGATACCATGTCACGCTCATTGATTTGTTTATTTTCACTCAACTATGATGTGCTCTACCCCAGCAACTCAAAGAATGTGGGAATCATTTACCCACAATAAAACCCACCCTTCTTACTGTCCAGTTCTATGTGGTTTGAAAACACAAGAGTTCTGTGACTACCACTACCATCAAGTCATAGAACATTCCAAAACCCCTAAAAGTCCCCTTGTGCCCCAGTATAGCTACCCCCTTCTGACATTCCCATTCCTTGAAAACAGTTATTATTCCTTGACAATTATTGACCTGTTTTCTGTCTCTTTAGTTTTGCTTCTTGTAGAATTTTATATAAATGGAATTATAGCATGCCCAATATTTCAATCTGTCTTCTGTATCTTAGCATACTGGATTTGAGATGCAACAGTTTGGCCGTGTATCTCAAGTGTGTGTTCCTTGTTTATGACCGCATAATATTCCATCGTATGGATGGCCACGATGTGTCCATTCTCCATCTGTACAAAGGCCATTAGAGTCACTTCCATTTTGAAAGTTATGAATAAAGCTTTTATAAACATTCACTTGTAAGGCTTTGTACGAATATAAGACATCTGAAGCTCAACATGTCTAAAACTAAGTTATTAATCTTTTTTTCAACCTGTCCCACCCATGGTTTTCCCTTTCTCTAAGAATAGCAATTCTGTGCTCCCATGCCAAAAATATCTGCATCAAACTTCACTTCGCTCATGCCACAATAATCAGAGTAATCAGAATGTTCCCTGAGGACAAAAGCCCAGGACCAAATGGCTTCACTGGGTGAATTCTACCAAAACTTCAAAGATGATCTCATGCCTGTCCTTCTCAAACTCTTCAAAAAAATAAATTGAAGCAGGAGAAAGCTACCAGAGACATTTTATGAGACCAACGTTACATCGATCCGCAAATCAAACAAGAACACCACTTAAAAAGAAACTCAGAACTACAGACAACTCTCTGTGATGGACATAGATGCAAAAATCCTCAACAAAATGTTCACAAATTGAATCCAGTAACAAACTGAGAAAATCGCCCATGATCACCAAGTAGAATTCATTCCAGGATTGCAAGTTTCGTCCAACAATATGCAAACTAATGTCACGCACCACATCAAAAGAAAGAAATACAAAAGTCCCATGGCCCTTTCAATAGATGCTGAAAAAGCATTTAATAAGATTCAACACCCATTTATGACAAAAACTCTGAATAAAATGTTATCAAAGGAACTTAACGGCATAATAAAGGTCATATATAACAGACCCACAGTTAACATCGTACTATGTGGTGAAACATTGACCGCATTTTCCCTGAGGTCTGGTATAAGACAAGGATGTCTCTTTCATACTTATTGTTCAGTACAGTATTGGAAATCCTAGCCAGAACAATTAGGCAAGCAAGAGATTCCAAACTGGAAAAGAAGAAATGAAAGTGTCACTATGCACAGATGAAACCGAAGGGACACTGTCAAAAAACTAGTAGAAATAATAAATCCAGTGAAGTGGCAGGATATAAAATACAGTCTAATGTGTTTCTATATGCAGGCGGTGAATTAGAAGAAAGAGAAATTAAGAAAACAACTTACAATTGGACCAAAGGGATGAAATCCTTGGAGTAAACAAAGGAGGTGAAGGACCTATACACTGAAAGTTGTAAGATATTGTCAAAGGAAATAAAAGAAGACACAAGTGATCGGTTTCTTATGAAATGAAACATGCAAATTGCATACAACCCATCAACTACGCTCTTGGACATTATTCCAGACTTTTAAACTTAGGTTCATACAAAATCTCATACATGAATGTTTATAAAAGTTTTACTTATAATAACCCCAAACTTGAAACAACCCAGAGGTTCTCAACGATGAACAGCTAAACCAAGGGACAGTCCTAACACGGGTTCTGCTCCCCTGTAACAAAGAATGAAGTAACGGCGCATACCCTAACCTGGAGGAATCTCTGGAGAAACGTGCAGAGTGAAAAGGCACTCCAGGAGAGTTACGCCCTGTATGGCTCCATTCACAGAACATTCTGGAAATGACAGCATTACTGCGATGCGGGCAGGTAAACCGTCGCTGGGGTTGGGGAAGGGTCAGAGCGTGGGCTGGAAGGGGTGGGGGGCAGCGCTACAGCGCAGGGGGAAGGAGCCCGGTGCTGACCAATTGTGTGCTGGCAATGCTGCTGATCTGTGTGCCTGCGGGAGATCAATTATATCAAACTGCGAATTAAACACGCACATGCACGCGTACCAGAGGGGAGAGCGAGCACACACAGTAAAACTGGAAGCTTTTGCAGAAGAGCTACGGATTGTATTCATGCCAGTATCTTTGCTGTGAAAGTGTAGTAGTTTCACATCCTCTGACAAAGCTGATGTGCAGAATAGTGAATATACCAGGGAACTACAAACTCAACCCACTTTTTAAAATGGGCAAACGACAGAGACAGGCAACTCCCAGAAGAGAAAACTTGATGGATATACACGGGAGGAGTCCACGTGCGAACGCCTAACGGGAGCGGACGGAAACCATTCCACACCCATCAAATTGGCGAAAGTGTAAAAGGTCTGACAGGAGCAGGTGTTGGCCAGGAAGTGGGAGGGTTGGGGCGCGGCACATGCTGGCAGTGGTAATTTAGTGCAAACATTTTACAAAGCAATTTGGCAACATCCAGTAAGTTACAGATGCCTGCATTTTGTAACCTGACAATTTCCCTCCTAATCTATAGCCTAGATAGTGGCTTGAAATAGTTTTGGTCATGAGTCACAGCATAAAATTATTTTAAGTGGCAGCCTAGTGAATATTTATAATTGAAGGAAAAGTTTTGTGAAAGAATTCTTAGCCTAAATACAAAGGCCTCTGAGAGCCTCTATTCTATTCTATTTCGTTGTTACGACCGCTCAGCGTGACTGCGTCATCTGTTCGCTGATGCACTAATTCTGTGGTGCTCAACCTTGGTATTTAATTGTCCATTGCCCAGGCCATGACCCAAACACAATAAAATAGAATTTCTTTTTTTTTGGGGGGGGGGTGACCCTAGCATCAGCAGTTTTGAAAGCTTCCCGTGTGATTCTAATGGGTCGCCAAAACGGAATTCATTCTGTGCGTGAGTTGCAGCGTGATGTTTGAAAAAACACGCTCTGCTAAAATTGCACTCAAATCTGTAGTTTTTGAGCCACTGTTAATTTTTGTTTTGACAATTATACTATGGTTATGCCCATCACAAGAGAATGGATGAATGTGCCATGTTATATTCCCATGGTGGAGTACTATACACCAGTGAAAATGCACATATCAACAGTATATAGCCAACACGAACAGACCACATGACATGTAGTGAACAAAGGAAATTGCAGAAGTCTAATCCAGAGCAGGCTACCAGTTTGTGAGACTTAAAAACATGCAAAACAAGGGCCTCCCTGGTGGCGTAGTGGGTTGAGCAACGCACTATGAAGCAAACCGCAGCCACTGCAGCACACGTTCGAGCCCTGCCACTGGCCAGGGAGGGGACCCACATGGCGCAGGCAGACCTCTTCTGTCTCCCCGCTGCTCCCTTCAGCAGTGTACTTCAGTCAGTCTGCCTGTTCTGCTCCCTGCTCTGTCTCTGGTGAATCCTCTCACCTCCCTGGACTCTGGCCTGTACCCCAGCTCTTGTATGCATAAATAAATCTTTAAAAAAAACATGCAAAACGAGATTAGACTTTTGATTCAGAGTGAGTGAAGTACCCAGAAAGGCATGGGAATGAAAACCACCACGTTCAGAATGGTGGTTACCGTGGGGAGGAAGCAGAAGAAGGGAACTGGGCTGCTGACACACTGCTTCAGTGGCATCGTGGCATTTGCTTACTTCCACCGAAGGGCAGGTCTACAAGCATCGCTTGCGTTTCTCCTGTTTTCCTCATGGGTATGTCTGACGTATTGCATCATAAAATGTGAATATAAAGCACTGGTAAATCACCAGCTGGGATGGAAAGAGAAGGGCTGTAGAGACATTTGGGAGCAAGTGAGTGGGCGTGGCACACCATTCCTGATCTGTACCTGCGGAGGCATCTGTCACCGCAGGGCCCAGCTCCTACGACCAGGTATAGAGACAAATTCTCCTTGTTGGGACTTTCTTGGGATGGGGCTGAGACTAGGCCACAGGGCCGTGGGAACCTTTGCCATCGGCCACAGACCTTTGTGTGGTACAGCCCAAACTCTGGAGACTAAGGCCAGGGCAAGATGAAGGGGCAAGGGCAAGGTGACTGGCTCGGGGCCAGGGGGCTCCAGGGCCAGGGACTGTGCCAACTCAGCCATCCTGCTGCTGTGCACACTGCCATGCTTCTGCCCTCCCCTTGAGCAAGGGAAACCCACCCTCACATCACAAGGAAAGTCTCCATGGAGATGCTTCTTTCAGAAACTTGGGGCAACCCATTCATGATCGGGGCCATCGTGTGAATCCAACACAGCACATTCGAGTCCCAGATGGGCATCTCCTTGTCCAGGGCACAGCACAAAGTAACTGGAGAGACAGTGAAAGTACGAGAGATCCAGAAGTTACCAACATGTAGCTACTGATACAGCGATGAAGGGAAGGCTGTTGAGGATGGGGCTGGAAGGAGGAGTGGCCGCGCCTGGCAACTCAGTGGGTGCCGTTCTCGACATGCTGGGCAGTGAAGGGGAATCCCGGGGTGCGACCAGACGATGGCCATTTCATCTTTCCTTGCTGCACAGGCTGAGTTTGAAGCATGTAGGGGCCACGAGTGGAGGTGTCCGAGGGGAGGTGGCCTGGAGGTCTGGCATCCAGGGAGAGGGGCGTGTTTGGGCACTGCCGGCGTAACCATGGGACGGGTGTGGCCCAGACAGCCTGGGCCAGAGGCGTGCCACAGACAGCACCTAGCTGCTTCCCTGGGACACTTCTATGGCAGGAGAAAGGAAACACTTTGCGAGTCAGATGCCATTAGAAAATCAACACATTCGATTTAGTATCTGATAAGACGTCTTGGTGACTGCAAGCACTCTGTATTGGCACAAACACAGGCAGTGAGACTTACTGGAAAGAAATGTATCCAAACTGGGCTTGTGAAGACGCTAGCAGCACTTTGATGAAAGGAACTTTGTTTTCTGAGCCGCTTTGAACATCTCTTCCTCTCATTTTTTAGAACCAATTTTTTAGGCAAAAACCTCTTTTGGTCAAGTCTTTAGACAGTGGATTGGAAAGGGCTGCTTAGCTGATGGGCTGGAGAGAATAATCAGACAGCAATTTATTTCCCCGGTCCTAGTTGGAAAATCGTGACGAGCTAAGTAGAGGCGCTCTGACCAGCGAGGCACAGGCGTAATTTTCCGTGTACGCTGCTGATGACAGTGCACGGCTCCCATAATGGACACTCTAACTACGCGGGATAATGAACTGAGAGGAGGTGAGAGGCTGTTGATGGACTTGTTAAAACCTCAGCAATAGCCGAGTGAGGCTGATTAGGGGGACACTGAGAGTCCACGTGACGACCTCTTTCGCATTTTAAGTTCCTTAGAAGAGGCCCGCAGTCTCAGCACAGAGCCTGCCTTCTCTTTGTGGTGAGGGTGGGGGTGAATGGGAACAGTCCTCTCTCCCAAGGAGGCTGGCGGCAGCTTGCTGAGGTGAGGGTCCTTGATGCCATCCGTGTTCCAAGAAAGGTGCTTCAATCCCTCCACACCAAAGAGAGCCCCCGCCCCAGCAGCAGCCCTCTCTCTCCTCTTCCACTTCTAAAGCTGTCCCTTAATGAGAGGCAGGAAGGACTTCTTCCACAGAGTGACTCAGCCTGTTCTAAGCCTGCTCTCCCAGAGCAGGAGGTTGGCAGGGGACCTCTGAGAGGTGAAGGGACAGGAATTCTCAGCTGCAGGGAGGTGCGGAGGGGAGGCTCCATAACTAAGAACATAAAAGCAGTCCCATGATACACAGTCAGTTCCCTGTGGAGGGAATTTGAGGAAAATCTGCTTTACCTGATGTATTTGTTTTCTAGAGCTACTGATAAAAAAAAAATAGTACAGACTGAATGATTTAAACCACAGGACATTTTTGTCTTGGTTCTGGAAGGTCAAAGCTCAAGATCCAGGTGTGAGTAGGGCAGGTTCCTTCTAAGGCCATGAGGGAAGGCTGTTGGCTAGGCCTCTCTGTTTGGCTTGTTGATGGCCACCTCGCCGTGGGTCTCTTCACATGGTGTTCTTTAGGGTGCCAGTCTGTCTGTGTCCGAGGGCCCCCTTTAACAGTGACATGGGTCCCATCAGACTAGGGCCCACATGAACAACTTCATTTAGCTCAGTCACCTCTCTAAAACTGTTCTCTCCAAGCAAGTTGACATTCTGAGGTACTAGGGGTTTGGATTTCAACACATCTTTTATTTTGGGGGAACACCTCAATGTCAACCCTTAACACCTATCAAACATGTGCTCTGGTCCCTGTTGCTGGTAAGAGCCACAGACAGATAGTCACAAGGGTCCCTGGAAGACCATACTGTTGAAGCCACAACCCACTTCTTAGAACGTGCCAGAAACTCTGGCAGAGCTGATGTGGAAGGCAGCAAAAAGAGTCTCTTTCCCCAAGGAATCACTCTGGGGGTGGGGGGGACTCAGCAAGGTCTTGCGCTGATGGCCTGATGAGGGGCGAGTCCAGTCACATGGCTCCACGCCAGTCTGCCCCCCTCTGTCCTGCCTTGTGTCCATGTGGTGCTGATATCTGTGAGGCCTGGCAGTGAGTGCGAGTTGAATACTCTTTCACCCATGCGAGTCCATTTTAAATCCTTTTCGAAACGAAGACAGAAGGAGGAAACAAATAGCAGCGACTCAGTGCATCACCACACGTGACTGAAAACGATGTGCTCAACTTGTTCACTTTCAGTAATAAAATGAAAGATCAGATTTACTGGGCAGCCTGCATGCAACTTTCTCCCTCTACAGTGTACGGACCTGTTTCTAACTCCTCTTTTTTCTCGTTTTGAAGCTATGGCAAGAAAAGAAAATGTAAAACTGAACATTTTATATCACCACTTTCCATCTCCAGAATTTTCTCTTCTTCCCCACTCATGCTGCCCCCTCAAACACCAGCCCTAAGGCTTGCCGCCGACACACGCCCCCGCACTGGCATCTCTCCAGTGCTCCAAGCCCCAGACGGCCGGCACCAGTCAGCACATCACTCTCGAAACTGCACCTGAGGAACCCAGTGACGGCAGATGACCAGAGCACGACCGTGGCAAGAAAAAAGTCAAATCCCTGTGAAATTAGGGAGAAGGTGACCCCATCCTGAAGACCACTGATGGGAGAAGAGCGCTTCGCCTGTCCGCAGGCCAGGGTTCGGCGCGCAGTTCCGCGGTAGGGTCGGCACGACATCGAGAAGCTGCTTCTCTTCTCCCACATCCCAGGAGCAAAATGAGGGGCCAGCAGCAACTGATCCCACTTTGTGCCGGCTCTGAAACCGCTACCGTTTTCTCCTTAGGTTCGAGAACATTGTAACCAGACAGGTGGCCTTACAGCCTCCACCTGGTTATTACAGGCTTCGTGGCACATTTTAGGGTTAAAAGACTGAAAGGGACACCAAACAAGCTAGGAGAAGCGGGAGCACAGCAGCCCCGGGCGGCAACGGCCCTCTGTCTAGAACACGAGCCCCAGCTGTCCCGTGGGGCACCTGTGCCCCGCGCCACCCTGCAAGGCCCTGGACCCTGACGGGGCACCCTCCTGGAGCGCTAGGCAGAGCCGGTACCCCAAACCTCCGCTTTGCTTCCATAGGGGTCTCATACAGTGTGTGTGCCTCGCCTTCTCCTAAGCAGACTGGGCCCCTGCCACGCGCTCCGTGCCAGGGGGAGACACTGCATGAGGGGGCACCGCGCACTTTCAGGCTTACTCTGAGTTCTGAGCAGAGGAGGACACACTCAGATTTTGCTTCTAGACCATCACTCTGGCAACTCTGCAGAGACCAAGCGAGACCAGAGCGGAAGTGAAAGGGCAGGCCGGGAGGCAGAGTGAGGAAGGAAACAGCAGCTCATTTCAAAGGCCGTGAGACACACAAATCATGCCCACCAGCTCGTTCAGCTGCGCGTGACACTGACACCACCGTGACCGGAAGCAGACATGGTTTTCAACGATAAATGCATATGCTCTGATAAGTTCAAAAGTAATGTTTTCACTTTTACAAAAGACTCAGTCTGGTCTCGCCAGCTTCCAGAATCTTTTTTTTTAATTTTTTAAAGATTAATTTATTTATATGTACAAGAACTGGGGTAGAGGCCAAAGGCATGGAGGGCGAGAGGATTCACCAGACAGTGGGGAGCAGAACAGGCAGATCTACTGAAGTACACTGCTGAGGGGAGCAGCAGGGAGACAGGAGAGGTCTGCTGCGCCATGTGGGTCCCCTCCCTGGCCGGGGATCAAATTCACACTGCCATGGCTGCAGAAGTCCCATGGTGCGGCGCTTAACCCCTTGTGCCACCAGGGAGGCCCAGCTTCCAGAATCTTCCTCTAATCCCTAATTGTTGCTGCTCTTGCCCTCCAGTTTAATCTAGCGGCTTCCTTCTCTTACACGCAAAGCCCCCTGTGCCTGGCTCCCTGGAAGCCCCTTCTGGGCAGGATTGCTCCCCTCGTCCATGCTGGTGTCCTCCGACCCCTCAGCGCTCATTGGGCGCCTCGTCTCAGCCATCTGCATAGCCCTGTTGCTCCGTCCAGGGCCTGGGAGACCAATGGCGCTTGCTTTGCTTTGCTGAACTGCTTGGCACACCAAGCTAGCCAGTGCGTATGGGCGGGGGTGGCCCAGGGCTCCAGGAGGGTGCGCCAGAGAGCACAGCCATTGCGGATGGTGTGGGCGGCATCTAGCCTGCACCTGGCTTTGCTGCAGCCCCGCAGCCAAGGGGAGGCCCAGCCCCCACTTAATGCTTGTCCAAGAGCGGCTGAAACTGCTGGGTTGCTTTAATCCTGCTGTTTGGTTTTAGACAGTAGCCTCACCCACAGATTTAAACTGAGCTTTATTTTGACCACCTTCCCTTCTGGCCCAGGTTTCATCCATTAAGGCACGGCAGGCCAAGCACTTGGGTTTAACGCAGACATCCGCTGAATTCCATTAATAACGGCTCAGAAATGTGCTAAAAACAGCTCAGTTCCATGTCCTACTTGGCTCCTTTGCGCCAGTCCTCCAAACAGATCAGGTAATGGCACATCCACAGGCTCTGCGGCCTGGCGGCCCCTCGGCCAGAGCACTCGCATTCCAAACAGTCGGGAGCCGCCGTGCTGAGGTGACAAGATGTATGGCCGACCTTAGTTATAAATGCTTTTTCCTAACTGAAAAATTTTGGGACATTTTAATCAGGTCTTGAATTATGTTTATATTACCAAAAGGGAAAATTTATTATTAATGAGGAAGGATGTTTCAAGTTTCTATGCTTCCCTTCTAGAATAAATGTCACTAAATTAATTAAGGTGCAAAGGAGCACACATTATTCATACCTAAGACTCGCTTCTGACTAGAACCGTATTAATGTCAGAGCAGCGAAGTCTGAGAGAGCAGTTTCCTCAGGCTGAGGGGCCCAGAAAAAGGGGGAGTGTGAGGCGGCATCCACAGCTAGCTCAGGAGCCTCACCTGGGTGTGTGGACCTGGCCTGGCGGGGTGAGCTCACCTGTGGCTCGGCTTTGGCTGGTGACCTCAGGCCTAGCCCAGGCCAGCCCTGAGACCATGAGACCTCCCCTCCCCCCACCAGAGGAGTTGGGAAGGGACCGGTCTTCTCTCCAACCTCCTCAGGGCACGGGCTCCTTGGAAAGGTGCTGGCGCTGTGGGCGGGTGTGGGACAGAATCTCTCAGCCCACACGCACGAGCAGGCAGGCGTGCACGAGCGCTCGGCCTAGGAGCCGTGCTCACAAAACCTTCCACATTAAAGTTTGGCAGGAGAACATGTTTGGTCATACAAAAAAGAGTTAAGAAACTTCTGGGCTCATCAAACTCTGTGATACTTTGCCCTCTTGTGCAGGTTTCTTGGTTGCACACGTGGCCAAGCAGTCGGAGGCAACAGCCCACCTGAAAGGAGTTTGGGCAACAACCGCTGTTTGTTTCCAGTTTGGATTTAGGGTCTTGCGTTTGTTTTAGCAATTGCCAGTTGCTGCCGAGGCTCCCTTGCCCAGGATCCAAACGCACCGTGCAGGTGAGTGACAGCCCGGCAGGTGCATGATTTCTGACTCACTAGATGTTAGTCACATTTTCCCGCTGGGAAGATCCATATTTTCATAACAAGAGCTTCAAATTAATTTTCAAAGTAGATGCAGTGATGTCATAATTTCTCATTTTGTTCAGTCCTGAAGCAAATAGTCAGTCCCTGCAGAGACAGGGATGCACTTGAGCAAGTAATTACTGTTATTTATTATGGAGGCAGAAGGAGCAATAATATCTTCTTTTTTAGCATATTCCCCCAATTCATAATAGGGAGATTAATAAAAGATTAAGGAATAATGAACGGGTAGCTATTCTATTATGAATCATTTCCTTTATTTACTGTTTGCAGGTCCTAGGTAAGAAGGAATGTTGGCCTCTGAAAGATAAGAAGCTCCTTCTGGAACTTTTTAAGCTAGCCCCTCACACCTGGCAGCAGTTCTGTGCGCTGAGTGGCCTGGCGTGGCGGTGAGGTCACCGGCGCAGACTGCCATCCGGCCCACGCAACCGAGCAGCTGCCAGGAGGACGTGCACAGTCTGTCAGCCGAGGAGGAGAGCACAGGAAGCCGACAACCGCCTGGGAAGAAATGTTTTCTGTGGCTACCGACAACGCTGAGTTTCTTCAGCGTTCGTTCATCCGTGACCAGTGGGCCCTCAGCTCACCCTGGCTCGCGCGTGCAGTCCCGGGCTGCACTTAGGAAATGCGTGGGCCACCAGCCGGAGGAAACGGTGCGGGCTGGCGGAGGCAGGAGGTGGGCGCACCCTTGCAGGTGGTTTTAGTCAAGGCTCATCTTTGTAAATTGTAGTTATTTTCCACAGAATGTAGCCTTTGAGATCTGCCATTTTGCAAAGTGGGCCACGGGAGAGGACGGTCATCTTATTTGTGTACTTCTCCAGAATCAATTTTAAAATGAGCACCAGTAATCAGCAAATGGGGACAATCTAAAGAAGGGCACCTGGAAGTCACCCCTGCAGCGGGCAAAGCAGCTTTGAGGTCTCACCAGACTGTCCCTCGTCCACTCCCCCATGAGGCCATGAGGGTACAGTGCCTGGCAGCCAGCGCCGTCCCTGGAAACCCGCATGGAGCCGACTCTCCCTAACGTTACTGCTTTCCCATCAGAGATGCTTCCTGTAAGTGGAAAAACAGACGCGCACGCAGATCATCCCCTCCTGGCTCTGGCACCATCTACCCTGGTCTTCCTGAAAATCAAGGGCGCACACAGGTCAGCGCAGGTGTCCCAGCCTGCTCTTCTATAAGACAAGCTGAGTAACCTGTGCCCACCCCTATGGGTCACCTGTCCGCCCCGGCAGGTCCTCCTCGCCTTGCCATTGGGGAAGTTGCTAGCTCTGCCTGGATGAAGGGGCTAATAATGTCACCACAAAAAGCAAGAAAATCTGTGCACGTGGGGTGGGCGCACCTGGGGTTGGTGGGACAGCTCAGAGGGGAGTGACAACATACCCCAGCAGACCTGCTCTGCTGGTTTTCTGGAAAACAAGCCAACAGAACCAAAAAGGGCTGCCGGGACAGCCCACCAATGCCCACCGCCACGAGAGCAGCGCCAGCTGGCACTGCTGGTACCAGGCTGTCACTCAGAGAGCCCGGGTTTGTCACCACGCCACCAGGTCCACGTGGAATGTGGCCTCCAAGTCCCCCTCGCTCAAAGACAGCCCTCAAAAGCCCGCCAAGGCATCGCGGGTGCTGCTACACAGGAGCCATCGTTCCATGTCCTATGTCCTGTTGTGTGACAGGTGCTACGTGTCAACTGCCGACCAGTTTCTGATTATTAAACAAAAAGGGGTTGTCAAAGCAACCCCTGAGGGTCTTGCCGCCCGGGGCGCCCCAGCATCCCACTGCACCTCAGTGCCAAAGCTTAATGCCCTGCTTGCCCGTGGCTCACAGCAGCCGGCTCCTTCCTGGCCCCCACGGGCTGCGACCACGCACTGCCAAAGACCCCAGCAGCCCTGGCTGCCACAGGACCGCCCCGCCTCGGGCCACTGCCCTGAACCCCACACCCAGGTACACTTCGCAAAGAGGCAGGCAAGAACTAGTTTTTTGTGTGTGTTTGTTTTTCTTGATCTTTATTTCTTTTTCCTTCTGTGTAACTCACATTTCAATGACTTGCTGGGAGAGGAATAAAATGAGACTCAGTCGGATCTCATGAGTCATGTTTCAGTGGGGAACAAAGCAGTCTGGCTTCAAAAAGCAATTTAATTAATTTTGTTATGTGCTGTGGAAATAAGCTTTTAAAGATGATTCAAACAGTTACGTGCAACTGCCTAAAAATAAGTGAACAACGCAAATTGCTGTCTGATTTTTTGCTCTGAAAATGTTAAAATAAAAAGGCAGATATTTTAAACACAGTAACATAAAGTTTATGTGTATTATTTCAGAGGGAAATAGCCAAAGTGGAGTCTTGACTGGATGGACGGTGACGGTAAACAGAGGCCAACATGTCGCCAGGAACGACCGGCTGGTTTGAGCAGCCCAGTTCTGACTGTCCAGCCTCAGTCCTCCCCTCGACACACCCGTCTTCTGTTCTGTGATACGAAGGTGCCTCCTGTCCGTACCTGTCACTGGAGTCGAGGGTCAACTAAAAATGGGGCCGGAAGTACTTTATAAAGTGCAAAATGACATTGTTCCACTTACGAGCGACTGTTTCTTCAGAGTGGAAAAATTACACCGAGACATGGGGCTTTTAAGCAACCCCACCCCCCGCTTCACTTTTCCACTTTGTCCATGACATGAAAGTCTGGCGAAGCAGCAAGGACATAGAGACTTGGCCCTCGCCTCTGCCCGAAACCAGCGGCAGCTGGAAAGCTCAGGAAATGCAGCCACCTCTGTCAGGGCAGTGCCGGCTTCTCCCTGCCTTGCCGCCTTCTCTCTCCCATCCATTGGCCTCCTGAGGGTCTCCCTGCCTCTCCTGTTGCTCCTTCAGGCCCGAGTGTTCTCTTTTAAGTTTGTCCTTGGGGCATGTGCTTCTCTGGGTCTCCTTCCCTCCGAGCTGAAGCCTCCCCCAGCCTGGGGAAGCCCGGCACTCCTTCCCTCAGCTCCAAAATGGCCAGGAGACCCACTGCAGACCAGTGGGATTTGAGCTATGTGCTGCTAGAGTTTCTAGGAAAAAACACCCTCAGTTCCACCACAGGGGAAACAGCAGCATTTCTGGGGAGAGGCAAGACATGTCGGGTCTTGGCTTATGAGCATAGTATAGGCACCCTCTTTCCAGCTTCCTCACCTCATTCAAGTAGGGTTCTAAAGACCCACATTTACATACAATCTCTCAATCTCCTGACCCTAGTCTTGGGCTTCTCCCTCCCCCAGCTGCCCTGCTTTCTGCCTCAAAGCTCTGCAGCTCTGCTCCACCCGTGCCGAACCCCCTCAGGCCCCTGGCCCCAGCACACAGCCCAGCACAGGGCCCGGCACTGGTCTGCGCGCTTCTCCGTTCCCGCAACCCCGACCGGCACACGGCAGGTACTCGCTGAGGAGTTGGCTAACAGCTACAGGACTGAATACAAGTTTCATCTAATTGCCCCCAGTTTTCAGTTCAGGAAAATGAACTCAAGAATTATGCAGGCTGAGGCGTGACCCGTGGAATCCCATCTGCCTTGAAGCCAGTCAGTGTGGCCAGTTGCAGCCGCGAAGCCTCACCGCAGCCTGAAGAGTCAAGCAAATCTGGAATCGTCCTACGTTTTCTTCAAGGCTACTTAAAACTGTTCTGAAATATAAAGTTGGCTGCGTTTCCAGCCTTTAGCACCAGCAAGCTGCTTGTGAAAGCGTGCAGCGAGCATATCCACAGCTGCTTGGAGGTGGATTTGCAAAATGGAGGCTCAGACGCTGTGACCCACCCCCGGAGGCGGCGCCGGAGCAGGGCACTTAAGGGGTCCCGGGCTCAATACTCCTTCCTAAAGGTGACGACTGGCCCCTTACGCACAGAAGGATCCAGTCCTGTGATCACACACTAGTCATTTAGCTTCCAGCACCTGGGGCAATGGCTTCCTTCGTGCCACTGGCAAAGCAGAAGCCCCTGCATGACGCTCCGTGAGGCGACGGCGGTTTCTCAGGGTCACGGCTCTTCTGGAAATCAGTGTCGCTGGCCGACCTGTGCAGGTTGATCTAAAAGCGTCTTATTTACTGGGGACTGGGGGGCCACGCAAGGGAACTTTTAAACCATCTTAACTTACCCCCTTTAAGCAGTGTTTCTAAAGACATTCCAAGCTTCAGCAGGTGGCGCGAACGTCACTTACCACGCTCATGAACGCGAACACTGTGACACCAACGGACCAGCTGGGGCTGGAGGACCGAGCGGGGTCCAGGCTTCTCCATACCGTGCTGTTTGACCTTCAGCCCCTTACCCCCCCCCAGGTCTGGGTAAGGAAGAGCAAGACTAGATGACGGCGATGGCTGTTACCAGCGCTGTGAGGCATTTGTCAAGTGTTCAAGTGCACATGACCGGAGCGCCACACCTCACAAACCGGATGAGAGCAGTCACACCCAGTGCCTCGACAGTTTGTTAGACTAGAGAAGAGTGCGTGAAATTAAACAGCAACAATTACTGTTCTTATTAAACACTGTCACAGCACATGATTGAAGACCAAGGTACATTGAAATAATAAGCAATCTGTGTCTAGTTACCAGGCTTGATTTTTAATACCCAAACTTCTAGATCCCCCATATGCTCATTTGCTAACTGGAAAATAATAATTTCAATACTCCATCCCTCCAAGCATCCACTTTCGCAAGTGCACACATACAATCAGCACAGGTCCACAGGGGGACTGTGCCCACACGTGCAAGCTACCCAGAGTGCGAACAAGCCCTGGAGCCCCTTCTAGCTACAGCAGCAGTGATGATCAGCAACTGATTTGGTGGAAAATTACTTTGTGCATTCAAAGCCTGCACTACTGCCAGGCAGGGAGGGGACGAGCAAAAGAACACGGCCGGTGGATGGAATGCACAGAACACGTCCCAGAAGAGGCTGTTAACAAGCTGGGCAAAGGGTGGGCTTGCTCGCCAGGTAAAGTTAATAAAAGACCTTTTGACCAAGATTTCCATGACAAAGCTCTGCTAATTTTCACAGGAAAAATCTGCTGTGGTGGTGAGTCACTGCCCTCTTACTGGCATTATTCTAATGCTATGAGATAGAAGAAAAGGTCAGAATTTAGATCAATGCCATCTCTGGATGACAGAGCAGATGAGTCACCAAATGAAATTAATGCTGAAGCGTGGCTACCACTCTTGCCGTACACACTTTCCCCTGGTACACTCCACGCACAGCGCGTCCGATGAGATACTTCAGGAGAGTTGGTTGCTAGGTTTCAGCCTCATCCAAAGTTCTTCGTTTTAGTACAAGAATGTGGAAAATTTTCAAGATGATAATATTAAATTTACCACAAGGCCATCAAAGGGCTCAGATGTCTGTAATTGACAGGAGTCGCTTGCTCTAGAGACAGATGTAAGAAAAGAAAAAGAAAAAAGCAAGCAGAACTGCAGGAGCCTTAGAAATCTTCCTACACATTGCACATTACAGAAGACAATGAGATTCAGAAAGTGACTTTTTTTTAAGATTTTATTTATTTATGTACACAAGAGCTGGGGTACAGGCCAGAGGCACAGGGGTGAGAGGATTCACCAGAGACAGAGTGGGGAGCAGAATAGGCAGATGAACTGAAACACACTGCTGAGGGGAGCAGTGGGGAGGCAGGAGAGGTCCGCTGCGCCATGTAGGTCCCCTCCCTGGCCAGGGATCGAACTCATGCTGCAGCAGCTGCGGAAGCCCCACAGTACGGCGCTCAACCTCTTGCGCCACCAGGGAGGCTCCAGAAAGTGACTTTGAAGATGAAATGTTGGTGGCAAGAAGGCACCAGAACGCACACTTTCTGTCTCCTTGGCCAATGTGTTTCCCAAACTGCAGTCTTGATGCACATATTTAATTTACAGACTTTAGATTTCACAAGTATTTATCTCTGGCAATGGAAGCAGCAAGTAAACGAACACAATGTCTTTTAAAAATATTTGAAAACTTCGTTAGGTTTTTTCATCCTTATGAAAACATCCACTATAGGATCTGCTTTAACACCTCACCAAGGAAGATCCACAAATGGCAAATAAACATAAGAGAAGCTGAAAATTGCATGTCACTAGGGCACCACGAATGAAAGCAGCGATGAGGATGTGGAGCAACAGGAATTGTCATTCCTGCTGGTGGAAAGGCAACGTGGTGCAGCCAACTAAGACAGTCTGACACTTTCGTGCAAAACTAAACACACTCTTACCACACCACCCCGCGGTCACGCTAGGTGTTCAACCAAGTGAACTGGAAGTCTATGTCCACGTGAAAACGCTCACACAAATGTTTATATCAGCCAAAACTTGGAAGCAACCAAGATGTCCTTCAGCAGTTGAACGAAAACACTGAAACATCCGGATAATGGAACACCATTCAATATCAAAAGCAGGTATGTATTCAAACCCATAAAGGACATGGCGGAAGCGGCAATGACTATTGCTAAGTGAAAAAAAGCTAATCTGAAAAGATGACACACTGACGAGTCCAAGGATACGACATTCTGGAGAAGGCGAGACTATGGGGATGGTAAAAAGATCAGGGGTTGCGGGGGGCGGGGGGCAGTGGAGGGATGAAGAGTTGGGAGCAGAGGGTCACAGAGGGCAGTGAAACCACTCTGCGTGATACTATGACGGTGCATACACGTATCCAAAGCCAGAGCTGGACACCACCACAAGTGAGCGCTGCTGTAAACGATAGGCTAGGGGTTGTGACGTGCTGGGGTATGGTCACTGATAGAACAAACGCGCCACTCTGATTTGCCATCTTGATGGTGAAGCCGTGTTGAGGGGAGGGCAGGGGCACATGGGAACTCTCGGTTTCCCACTCCGTTTTGCTATGAATTTAAAATTTCTCGCAAAGAATAGCCTACTATTTTCGCTTAATATGTAGCTTGCATTTAGGATCTTTTACAACTGACAGATTTTGCAATAGGGAGTTTAACAGAGCCCACCGTTCCAGTTTGCAAGGGACAAGTTTGCTGGTAGCTTCCTAGAAAACCCATTAAATGACCTTCAGAACATGAAAGTTAATGGCTTTACCCCAGAGACGTTGGTACTGCTACAGAGAGATGTCACTGGCCAAAAGCCACCTAGCATTTTCACAGTGAAAATTACTAGTCAACACGCTGATGTTTATTTTGTTAAAATAATGGCATGACTGTGAACCTGTGATGAGGTTCGGTGGCTTGCTTCGTGAGTTCAGTGTGGCGTTCAAACGTCCTGCTGAAACAGTCACCCAGTGGTCCAGCTAAACCTCCTGGAATCAAAGTTCATGAGGTTCCTTGAAGGTTACTGGAAACTGAGGGACTATTAGTAGTAAAATCAACGCCAAATGAAACACAACAAGATAAAAATGATCAGTGGGAATTTATGGGACCAACGCAAATTAAACTTTTAAGCCCCACTGTATGAGTAGAAAGAACATACCCTCTAGGATGAAAACTACATCTCCTTCTGAGACAGGAAAAGCCACGTGTTCAAAGTGGCTTGTTCAAGTATGAGTATGCTGTGCTGAGGGCAAGATACGAGGCCCCTGGAGCACACCTGCCGCTAGCACCAGGAAGCCCTTGCCAGGGCTGTACCTGCCACCGGGAGCCCCCTTCCTGGGAGGCCCAGCTGGTGGCCACATCACTCCAGTCTCTGCCTCTGTCTTTGCGTGGCCTGGTCTGTGTGGGTCTGTCGCAAGCTCCTCCGCGCCTTTTTATAAGGACACACGTGATTGCACTTAGGTTATATGGGACCATCAAAGGTCATCTCCTCAGCACAACCGAGACACGCGCCTCCTGTCAAGATGCACAGTTAATCACATCTTGTCGTATCTAAGGGAATACTCATTCTTGCCAGGTAATAGTCACAGGTCCTAGGCTTATGTAAGCGCCTAGGTCTTGGGGTGCCATGTTTAGCCCACCATGAGAAACCTCTTGATTGCACTGGGCCTGCCCAGCTACTCCCGGAGACCCCCTATCTAAGGTCGGCTGGTGAGCAACCTCACTCCGTCTGTGAGTCCCCCTCTGCCAGGTCAGGTTCTGGGGACTGAGAGGTGAGCGTCTTTTATCATTCCGCCCCCATGCTGTGTGGCATATAGCTGTTATGGGCCGAAACATGTTCCCCCAAATTCATGTTGCATTTCTAATCTGCAGGACCTCAAAGTGAGGCTGAATAGGGAACAGGGGCTCCAAAGGTTATCAGCGCGAGCTCTGATCACACAGAGGAGCCCTTTCCAAACGAGGAGCAGGGTGAAGATGAGGTCTGCAGGTCAGACACGCCGCAAAAGGAACCATCTGCCAGCACCAGAATTGTGAGAAAATAAATTCCGTGTTGTTTAAGGCGCCGAGTCTGCAGTCGTCATGGCAACCCCAGCACCTGCACATGCTGTGTAACGTCTCATCAGTGACAGGCCACGTATCTGGCGGTGGCCCGTGTGTGCGCGCCTAGCTGTGCAGGAGGTGACACCATTGCGGTTTGTGTAATCACACTTTGTAACATTTGCACAAACACAAGCTTTCCTGAGGACAAGTTTCTCAGAACAAATTGCTGTTCTTCAGCGATGCCAAACTCGTGTCTACTCATATTCGCAGGTCCCACGCTGTCCGAAGGGAGGGGATGTACAAGCTGGGTGTACCAGGGAAGGGGCCCTGGGGTGCTAGAGAATTTTGCCTACCACAGACAGCAACCCCCTCAGACCTGTTTTGGCCAAGTCAGTCGGAAGAACTGGTTTAACCTCGCGAGCTGCCTTTCTGTGAGTTCCCCACTTGACATTTAATCTGAGTTCTGGGTGGCCCACGGTGAGTTTGGAGGAAGGAGGTACGAGCCATGAGCGGAGCCAGAGGACTGTCTCGAGCGAGAAGCAGCAGAAGTAGTTGGGGAAGGCAGGGTGCTCTTGGTGTGTCCTTCACCCAATATTTAGGAAAGAAATGAAACACACAGATGCAAACAGACTTCACTTTTCACAGCCCCCAAACATTTTCATTTTCTAATGTGAATATTTTTAAAGCAACAAAATCTGGCTATGCAAGATAGATTATCCTTTAAAATACATAATTTCTGTAGTTTACATGAACCTGAGGAAATCAGACTCTGCTTCTGCTCTAACTTGCTGTGTCTGCGCATTAACCTGACTGGGTCTCTGGTAACTGTAGACTCGCGCCGCAGAGCGCGAGAGCCTGGACCTGGGAGCTGGCCCCTCATTACGGTCTGCAGGCATGTGCCGGGCTCCCAGTGGAGTCACATCCTAGACCTGCGGACAATGCAGGGCCCAGGCGCCAGGCCCACACGGTGCCCGTCAAGCAACATGGCTGCTTCGCTTGTGAGCAAGGTTCACCTCCCCCAGCCAGGGCTGTGGGGAGGGCTTGACAGAGAGGTAGGTTTTAGGGCTTCAAAGCCAGTGCAAATTAACAGGAACAAAGAGCCCCCAAGCAGATAAGATGACGACGCCCCTCTTACTTGTGCTAGTCTTCTCCTGAGGAAGAATTCAGGCCAGCGCACTGTTGGCATCTTGCCACTTACTGGGGCACGGAGGTGGGGGGGTACCGGCCCTAGTCAGGTCTTCTGGAGGCGACCCTGCCCCGGCCTGCCCGCGCCTGCCACTGACACCATCTCCAGAGGACGTGTCTCCACGCCCCACCTCCGCTCGCGTCCACGTCCACACCCACAGCCGAGTGGGGCAGCATCATCCCCAAGTGGTGGGCCTGGACTGCTTTCAGCTCGAGTTGAAACCAGGAGGGTGAGAAAGAGCCAGCAGTGGGGGACCTGGGGGAGGGTAGTGTTCCCAGTGCCGGAGGGGGGGAGGGACGACGACGACTGGGACAGACAGGCGTCCGCCAAGTCGAGCAGGAGGGGAGCAAATGAAATGAGGCCAAGAGGCCTTACCTGGAGGCTGCAGCTGCAGTCCGCGCTGACTCCGAAGACCGGGCTGCGGAGGCTGCTCGGCAGAGGCGTGACGGGGGACAGAGGTGTGGGCTGGCGACGGGCGACGGGGCATTGCTAAGGGAACCGTTTAGCTGCTGCGCGGCGAAGTGGCTGCAGGAGCAAGGCCCGCAGCAAAGAGCAGCCAGAGGTGCCCAGCTCGAGTGAGGCCGCCCGGCCCCAGGTGGGAGCAGTGGAGAGGATGCGCGGCAGACAGGCCCGCGGGAGTGGTTACGCCCCTTCCCTGCAGCCAGCCTGGCGCTCCTCGGAGGCCTCGGGCCACGAGCACGTGAACTCCCCGGACTCCTGGGCTTCTCAGGGGCCGCTGGAGATGCATGGACAGCGGAACGCGGCGTGACTAGGAACTGGGGCAGAAAGTGGCAGCCGGGACAAGTGTTTGCGGGGAGTCAGAGCACTGGGCCTGGGAACCACTTCTGGTCTTGATCACGCCCTGTACCTCCGGAACACAGTCATTCCAACTTGTTAGGCCCCGTATCCAAGAGCAAGCAGTAGGGCCCAAAAGGAAGGGAGGGCGCAAGGGCTGCGGGGACTGTTCCTCAGCAAGCCAAGGCTGCTCTAAGCGGCCTGGGTTGTGCTTCTTATGGAACGTGACTCGCTCGGTGAGGCCGTCAGCCGGGTGTGGGGACCCCGGAGAGGACGCCTGACCTTAAAGGGAGCCTTCAACACGGCACGCACCGGACCCCTCCTGGTGTGACCTGCCCGTCCAGCCGGGGCAGCCCCCCGCAGCTGGGCACGCTGCTCGTGTGCTGCATGGTGTCAACAGAGGCAAAGCGAAGCGGCTGGTACACCAAGGATGGACGGGGTCGGACGTGGGGCATCGTGAACACTTCTTAATGACAACAGGTGGTCGCTTTATACAAATTATGGCCAGATTATAATGAATACAAAATCCAGGTAATGGTCAGAAAAGCATCACTCACAGAATGACTCAGGTAGCGAAAGACCCAGGCCCCGCCCTCCCAGCCGCACGCAGCTGTGCCCGTGGGCGCCGAAGCCGCCGCCGCCGCCAGGGCACCAGCGACACTACTGCAGTCAGTGTGACTCTGGGGCTTCAGGACTGCAACACTTCTAGCATCAACGTGCAGGACACCTCGTGGCAGGCTCACTGCCAAATGAGACTCCGTGAACATTCTTTGCAAACTGCAAGGTGCTGTGCAGGTGTTGTCAGCTACTGCTATTACCGCTCAGTGAGAGTTCACAGAGCCTGAGGAAAAGGAAGGCGAGTCTGTACAACTGACAGATATGACTCAGAGGACATCTTAAAAGGAACGCAGCTATTACTTTCAAGTGCACGTAGCAACAAAGCAGGCGGGGATAGCACGGCCGGGAGTGACGGGACTTGAGGCCCGCCAGGGTACTTCATGAACGTATAAAGGATCAGCTACTCATACACTGCCAGGAATATGTCGTTAGGTTCCCAAAGACCCTGAACATAATTTACCTCCTCAAATGACCCTCCCCCGGCAGAAAGGAAGAAGAGACCCTGTCAAGTGGTTACCGAGCCCGTGAGCCCGGCTCCTACGAAACTGGTCTTAGGTGTGCAGGCCGGCCCGAGTCACAAGTGACGCTGGGCCGTGGCAGCTGGTCTGCTCTGACTGACGCCTGTGACGAACCCGTGCCGCGGCTGCACCCCGTGCGCAATGGCCCGCAACAGTCCACTTTTGAGCGGAAATAAAATGCTACACATGAACTTGAGTGAAGTCCAAACTAGACTCTGACCACAGGCGTTAAAGCCTCGTTTCCACCAGGCCAGCGTCACCTCTTAACCACTCTTCCTGCTCTCCTTGGGTGAGCTACCTTGTCCATGATGTTGACATGACAATGGAAATAAACGCCGAGCGAGTCACTCGGCTGCATCTTTGGCAAAGCTGATGACGTTTTTATGATGGAAAGTCTATTACAACATGCTACTGTTCGAGTCACTTCTTGGGTTTTTGCCACAACTCAAAAGTGAATTCTGCTCTACAGGTGAGATGATACCCACTTGAGTGAATGCATCAAGAGGCATTCCACAGCATGTGTTTTACCTGCCTGCACAATGGGGGAGAAAGATTTTATCTTGGGAGGTGAAATGGAAGGTGAATGAAGAAAGCAATGTGTTGCAGGAAATGGGGTCCAACCAGTAGCTTCTACTGACACTTGGCTTCCTACACGAGGCCACCCTTACAAGAGCACTCAAACAACAGTGACATATGCCTGCCGTAACACATTTACGAAGGGCTTGCCTGTAGTCCCTCTCTACATCTGGAAGTATGGACATTGTGCAAAAGGAAAGCAGTGAGACGGTCTGAAAAGTAAATCTGTATGTCAAATATTACGCTACTTCAATAGCAGGAGAGTTAACACTTAAAACCCTAGGAGAAAAGCAGCTGGTTTGAAAATAAGCCTGTGCTGCAACAGCCCTAAATACGCACTCTACGTCCGACTCTAATTTTCAAGCCCTTGGTACTTTTCTCAAGAGGAACTTACAACTGCTTTTGTATCTATCCCTGATTTAAATACTTGCAGAAAACACCCATCTTTATCTACTCAGCAGATGATTGAAATCAAACAAAATAAGCCAACATTAATATTTTACAAACAGCCTAAGGGCCCCAAAGTACAAGAAAAATCTTGACAGTAAGAAAAAGAAATCAGGTGAACACCAATTCCGAAGCACGGTAAGACGTCTGAAGGGGCGATCTAGAAATGTACCACAATACCCCAGACCCAACCAGCACATCGTACAAATTTATAGTAAATTTGTACTTTATGCTAAACCTGTAACCTTTCAAAAGAAAACCTGACGTTTAGAATGTTTAAAGACATTTATACTGCAGGCAAAATTAACTAGAAGAATGAAAAATAGCCCTCCAATGGCCGTCTGTTACTTTCTCAACAATTTAACACACACATGGACGGGGCCCGCGTGCTTAGGCAGCCGCTACACCGTCTGTCAGTCCTGCCACAGAGACGGGTGTGCTGACGGACCGGCGCTGGCAAACGCTGAGCACGGGGCTGCCGAGCGAGAGTTAGCAGCAGCAGGAAGTCTGAACGAGGTGTCTAGTTAGAAAGGGCAGACTGTGCTTTCTTAGAAAATGGCCAAGAGCTGCTCCCCTGATGAAATGCAAATAGCTGTTAGGTCAAGGGGGCGGGAGCTAAAGTTAAATAGAGCTTTGAAGTGTGCACGGGACGCGCATCAGAAGGCAGCAGGCGTGACCCGGACAGTGGTCCTCGCCAGGTGGCAAAACTACAGTGAATTCAAGAATTTTCCCTGTAGTAATACGCGTCTTCCCAGATGTGTTAGATTGCACACAAATAGCCACGAGTCTGGGAAGAAAATAGGTCGAGGATCCTGACGTCAAGTCACAAGGTGTCGTTCATCAGCAAAGACCTCGAGACTGGTAAAACTATTGACGTATCAACCTGTATAAATATTTGGGCTACAACAGCTCTGATGTAAAAGACTAGTCTGGAAATTCCAAGAATACTCCTTCGGTGATAAAAATAATCAATTTTCAAGACTTATAGTCCCTAAGTTTGCAAAAATGAATACACTAAAATGTAAATCTCTATTATATACATTACTAAGGAAAAAACACGGGAAGATCAATTTGAAGGGCATTTACACAAACCATGTCACTAACGCCTGCCCCTGTCGCTGAGTGACGAAGCAGAGCAGACCCAGGGTCAGTCCTGCAGGTCCCAGGCGGGGCTTCGGGGAACAGGCTGGCTGGCGCACAGGAGCTCTCGGCTTTGCTGCCTGCGCCTTCGACAAAGCAGTGCTCCTACAGAACGGGGAAGTGACGTACGTAGCTGCTTTCTCACGAGAGGAACGAAGGGCTCCTACTGACCAGGGGTCACACTCCGCAAAACCCCTCAGGACACTCAGCTTCACTCCAGGGCCCAGCACTTGGGCAGCCGGCCCCGCTTCGGGGCCCTGCTGTGGCTGCCTGTTAGGGACAGTGCTCCAGGAAAAGTAACCTTCAGATTCGCTTTGCTGTGTACAGCGTAAGGTATGCAGAGGAGTAAAACTCAAAACCAACCAAAAGACAAAGTTCTTTAAATCATTTTTTTAAGATAATCAAATCAGCCCCAGCACAATGTGGAACAAACTGAACATACTTCTTTGTAACCAAGTGAACTTTTCCAAACTCTCATTTGCAAATGACAGGCTCGTACAGTTAAAATTGATGACACAAACCATGGTTAGAAGGTGAACACTTACACTGTCAAATGTGACTACTGAAGATGGATTTTAATGTGTTCTTTTAACTTTATTGAAATCATGAACATCCCAGACGCAATTACCATTTCAAAAAATCGCTTTAATGCTATCAAAAGACGATGTTCACATCAATCCTGTTTGCCTTCACGCCACTGTCTTGAGCCTTCATTCCAGGCCACATAAACAAAGAGGGCCAGCACCACGTGGACGGCGACCACGGCCACAATAGCAGCATAAAAATAGCTGTCCCTATTGGACATCCCGAAGGCGCCTATCGAGAGAAAGAAAGTTTGTGTTTTATTCCAAAACATATCAAAGTACAAAGAACAAAGCATACCAGTGTTTATGAGCTACGCATTTAACTGTCAGGCAATTCTAAATAGTACCGTGGGGAATGATCAATCAAGTACTCTCTTAAAGACCTGAACACCTTCTGCAAACGAAGACATTCATTTGAGGTTTCAACATAAAAAGGGAGACTTTATTTTCTCTTCCTTCCAGTGTCTGCCACCCAAGGTACTTTGCCCCAAATTCCTCCTCCCATGTCAGCCAACTCTCACACTCGGAGGTGTTAAGAAAGGATCTATAGGCTATGTCACAGAAAACCATAACCTGTCAAGTGCAGTAACTATGGGTGATGAAAAAGCTCATCTCACACAGTAAGATTTGTTATCGGCAATGTGGTTTTGGAATAGCAAGATAAGTGGGCAGAAGCAAAGTTAAGAATACTTAGATACATAGAGTCATAAAAGCTTAGAGTTTAAGTCTAGTAAGAGAGGAAATGGCTTGTTTTGTGGCTTATGATTACCTTCAAATACGTAGGATTTAGTCGTGAAATATAACCCAATAGGTACAGTGATCATTAAAGCCGTGAAGAACAGGAGCGTCTTCAGAGTAGATGCTAATGAACTCTCATTTCTGGAATAAAGTAAACAAAGAGAAAATCAGAGCCGGTACAGCTATTTCTACTGTTCTTGTGTCCACATGTGATACAGGCACCCATAAAGAAGATTCTGGAAACTCTGCCCCAGCCTTGGAAACAGTGACCAGAGGTAGAAGAGCAGAGTCAGAAACTCACAAGTGGAAGATCCTGGAGACCCAGGTGTGGGTCACCTCTGAGACTGTCATTCAGACGCAGGGTGAGAGGGAGCATCAAAGCGCTATGCAAATGCACGTCTTAATTACAGAATTTATAATGGAGGCAGCAAGGGTGGGTCAGAGAGAGCAAGTAGTGAATATTCTTCACAAAGCATCCTACCGATGGCTGGTTGGACATGGTACAAACAAGGTATGAGAACCACAAAGAAAAACCAGCCTAGAACCATCTGGTTGCAACTGACTCAAATTTCTTTGTAAATGAATAATTGTAGTACTATTAGATGGTGTGGATGCATTAAAAGTTTGATGTGAAAATACTTTCACTCAGTGAATTCTATTTGTCCAGATTACCTTAAAATCAAGGAACTAATCCAGTGGAAAAAGTCCCATTCTATATTACGATAAAACTTCTGAAGAATGCAATTAAGCTTTTAAAATCATATATTTAAGAAGTCTGATAAACTGCTACTTAAACATTAATATAAAGATTAATAAATAGCACAAACCAAACTGGGGAACATCAAAGTGTCCTATAATGGGAAAGTTATTTTGCTAATGAGGTACATCAGTACAGGGAGACAGTAAAAAGAATTCTGACAAATATTCAGATGACAGGTGAACAAGGCAAATTACAATTCATAGTGTCTGCCTGGGGTCTGCAAAATAAGACCTGTGAGCCCAGCACCTAGTTCTGTAAATAAGTTTAACTGGTTCTGAGTTTATGGCTCCTCCAAGACTGCTTCGGAGTACAGAGAGCAGAGAAGTGGTGCCAGCCCCCCAAACTGAAAATATTGGCTATCTGACCCTTTCTGAAAAACCGTGCCAACCCCTAGTGAAAACTACTCCAATTATGTTAAAAGTGCACGATGAAAAAGGACTCCAGGTTAACGCACAAAAGTAATAGTTAATTTGAGATTCCCGGGGTGGGGGGCGGGGAGGGCAGAGAGGACGTGTGGACTACAGTGGGTGACCATGAGCACCTAGGTGGTAGGCGTGGGGCACTCATCTGACGGGGTGTGAACCTATCCCTCTGAATCACATACAATGATGTAAATCAATGTCACCCCAATAAAAACAAACCGAATTTTAAAAGTTATCTTCCCATTTTCGAAATGTTCCTTAACGTCACTTTACTGACTCTTCACTAGGCAGACACAGGCCCAAATCTGGCGTGTGCACTGTTATAAACGAGCCACACTAGCGAAAGCGCAGCGGGGGTACGCTGTCGGCAAGCCTGGGCACACCACCTCTCACGGGCAGTGTCACCGTGACAGAAGCGCTACAGCTTCAATCATTTGGTTTAAGGTGTTCTTCCCCTTAAGTTTAACCGTCCTGACTATCCTAATATACTTCTAACTTTCTGCTCAGGCCACACTTGACCTTCATTCTCTTTTGGATAACCCTCAGCTAGCAGTTCTGGTTTTCATCTTTAGGAAAGAAAGAGCCCAGCCTTCCAGAGCCCCCCAAAACAGCCTCTCCTTGAGGCACCTTTCCTGAGTACACCAGCAGAAGGGCTCCTTGCTCTGGCCCAGGGTTCCAATCACACTTAGCTCATACATGTTACTGCAGCACTTAATGTGACAGCTTGTTTCCTGTCCTGTACACTCTCCTGGCCGGGGAGCGCCAAACCCAGGCTCCAGGTTCTTACAACTGCTGGGAGGTCTCTGGCTGTCCAGAAGGAAGGCGCATCTCTCATGCACATCCATGGTCTACGGACTCTTCTGACTGTATAATGCACCACTGAACGTACTCCCGCGGAGGCATATTGATTTAAACTGCGATACGCATATTACTCATATGAAACAGACGTCGAAAAGGATAAGGTTAAAAATAAATGTATTCATAAATTCTATTTCCTCCTGTACCTCAATGGCTCCTTTCTTCAGGTATCCTACCTGGATGAGCGCTGAGCTAGCTACACAGTTCTCCCTTATTACACACACCCCCTTAAACCAGGTTCTAGTTGTAAATTTTCAGAGCAATTTACTGTGTGCATCCTTCAAAGATATCTGTAGCAGTTCAATAAAAAAATTACAAAACGTCAGCATGTGACCACTTTTTTTGTGGTGGGAGCCCCAACAAAAAACATGCCCTATGGTGCTTCTGTGTTTCAGGTATGAAATTCGGCTTTTCCAGCGCAATAAAGAATCTAGAGAATCTAGAGAAAGGGAAGGTTAACTCGTCTTTTGTCCTTTAGGTGATCGCTCTTGATATCGACGACCCTTTGAGAAGGGCATTACAGAAAAGAGATATGAACCCTAAAGACTCACTGCAGCACTTACAACCCCGCCACCAAACACCGTCTTTTCTACACGTTACCAACCAGCCCACACCTGTCACACAGCACACTGTAACAACTGGCAGTCTAGCTCCAGCTCCTTCCCACTTCACTTTTACCTCAAGCCCCACAACTCCGACTGCTGCCCTGACCTCACGAATAGAAAGCTAAGCGTACATACTTTTTAAGACTAGCAACCATCCTTCAGTGTCTAGAGGACTATCCAAGGCATTTTCTCCTTGGTTTCCAGTCCCAGCCTGCTACCGCTGGCAGGTGCCGGCTTGGGTCCAACCTGAGATTTATCCTAAAACAAAGCAACTGAAGTCATCCAACTGATGTGTCTCTGACTGGGTGTTAGCGAAACTTGTTAGAAATGAAGACGGGGAACGTTTAAAATTGACCTCACACAAAAGAAATAATTTAGAATGGAATTTACTATGCCCACACTCTTAAAAGCATCTAGAAGTTTTCCCACTTCATATGAGCTTCTGCGACAAATACTGAGCAGTAGTGCTTACCACTTTCCCTTTGGGAGCAGGCAAGACTTCCACTGCAAGTAAATTTCACTTCAAATTGTACTAGGAACACTGCAAGCAGCCCAGGGGGGGTGATAAAAATATATGTTGGTATCCTCGTCCCTCTCCAGAACAGAAATTAAAAGACAGACAAAAACACCTACGTTGACATGGAGGTGAAGGGCACAGGGCTCCAAAGACTGCCAGCCCTGAGGCAATGCGCTTGTCACAGGCCAGCACTGACACTTCCTAACTGTGATCTTGGGCAAGTCATTATCCTGAGTCAACTGTATCTTCTGCTTTCCTACTTCTGATAGCGCATAATGCGCCGAAATCGAGCCCGCCACACAGTAGGTCACCCTTGAAGAGTAGCTGAATCCCTCCCCACCTCTTGCAGACCAGACGCAAGCATCACTGGTTAGGCTCACCGGGCCAGAAACACCTGCTCTTTGCTCAGACCCCTTCTGCTCGGCCACCAGTCCCATCCTACTGACGCCCCAAGTGAAGTCGGGTGGGGCAACTCCCGCCCCTCCCTGCATCATCCCTCCAGCACACACGTGCCAGGCACGGTCACATCGGTCCTGCAGGCGACACACGGCTGCAGGCTCCTGTCGTCGGGAGGCTCCCCCTACCCCGGGGCGGGAAGCTGCCGAATGCAAAGTCGCCCCAGAGACAGCGGCGGGAGGAAATGCTAGGCCGGAGGCACGGACCTAGCCCCCGGTCCGGGTGCCTGGTTCTGGCGCTGAGCGCTGCTGGGCCCCGGGCGGGCGGACGCTGTCCGTGCGGGTGTCGACCTGCCGCCTGTCCACCCTGCAGCCCCGCCCGAGGGTGCGACCCTCACGCCCACCGCAGGCCAGCCCGTGGGACCGGCCTTCCCCCAGGCCCCGCTCCCGGCGCCGGCCGGCCCACCTCGCGGTCGGGGCCCGCAGGCCCCAGCCCGCTCGCGACTACCTGAAGTCGGGCGGCTGCAGCGCGTTCAGCGCCGCTTTGTCGAGGCGCTCCATGGCGTCGCCGCGCCCACAGCAGGTGCTCGGAGGCCGGCGGGGCTTGGGCAGCGCAGCGGCAACCGGTGGGGGCGGGCCGGGCCGGAAGTGGCGGCGCGCGGCGGGACGCAGTGCGCAGGCGCGGCGCGCGCGCCGTGACGCGAGCAGCAGGCGCGGGCGCAGGCGCCGCGGCGGCGCTCACGTGACTCACCGGCGGGGCCTCCGCGGCGTGCGGGCGGTCGGCGGCAGCCGGCTCTCGAGGAGCAGCCCAGGCGAGTAGCCCAGCCACCCCACGTTGAGCCGGGACTTGCCTCGCAGCATGGTCCCCGGGCGGGCGGAGCGGCCGCAGCCCCCTAAGGGCGAGGGCGCGCCTCTGGTCTCTGGCCCGGCGCCGGTCGCCGTGCCGCGGGCTGGAGGCCACTGGAGCAGGAGCGCGGCGAGGAGGGACTGTCCGGCCGAGGACTGAGGTGCTAGGCAACCAGGCTGTTTCCGAAGACAACAACAACACAAAAAAGAGTGCACATTATTCCCCGGCCCTCGAGCAAACGCCTCATTAGTTACTGCCCGCAGTGCAAGTCCAGCTGAGGGGCGGGGAGGAGTTAGCAACACTCACCGAGTCCGGAAAGCTCAGGTCAGGGCTGAAAGGGCCCTTGTTGAGAGCGACTGCTCCAGGCCCGATGCTGGTGACCCCGACTTCCATTTAAAGTTAGAAACATATTTTGCAGCTGCTCAGAGCCGCCAATGAGACAACAGGGACTCAAATAGTAAGGACAGATGGGCCTCCCGGGCCAGCGCAGCCCGAGAGAGGGCTAAAGGAAGAGGGTGCGTAAGCCTAGGGTCAGGCTTGACGGAATTAGGTTGCCACTGGCCACTAACGCGGGGACAGCCCTTACATGGTCAACGCTTGGAACGGGCGCTGACCACACATCTATTTTCTGCAGCACATGCACACAGACCCCATCTGAAAGCATCGCAGAACCAGCGACGCAGAGCAGCATTCAGGGCCATGGGAATCAGGGTTGAAGTCCAGATTAACCCTCAACTAGACCCTCGGGGGGATAAGAACCACCTAATGCCAGATCCTGAGCAGAACCGAAGGCAATCTGGCTCTGGGGTCGGCAGACTTGCTGACAAACTACACACAGCCTGCCCGCCACCTGTTCTACAGCATGCAAGTTAAGAATAGTTTTTCCATTTTTAAATGGAATCAAGAGTCCTTTGTCCCATGTGAAAACTAAGTGAAATTCAAGATTTCAGTGTCCATAAATAAGATGACATCGGTACTCTCATGTCCATTCCTGTGTATTGTCTGTGCCACTTTGCCGATACAGGGTAGCGCTGTGTAGCTGTGATGCAGGCTGTAAGGTCCACAAAGACGAAAATGCTTATCTGTTCTGGGAGGAGTTTGCCAACCCTACTCTAGATATAGTCACTCTATAATGAAGGCCTTGGACCTAGGGGTCTGTAAATGAAGCAATGGGGGTTCTCAGAACAGTTTCCAATAGTTTAAAAAACCTAATGAACTGAATGTATTCACTTGCTGTAGGGGATCAACAGCTGCTTAAAACATCACCTCTCTTTGCTTTTTGGCACAAGTCACATCACAGTGATGTGGTAATCCTGGCCAACTCAAGAGAAAACAAACTATCATATACTTGGCCCACTAGGTCTTTTATTTTTTTTTAAGATTTATTTATTTATGCATACATGCACCGGGGTACAGGCCAGAGGTGTGGGGGGGGGGGTGAGAGGATTCACCAGAGAGAGCGGGGAGCAGAACAGGCAGATCAACTGAAGTACACTGCTGAGGGGAGCAGCGGGCACAGCAGGAGAGGTCTGCCGCGCCATGTGGGTCCCCTCCCTGGCCGGCAGTAGGGATCGAACTCGTGCTGCAGTGGCTGTGGTTTGCTTCATAGTGTGTTGCTTAACCCACTGCGCCACCAGGGAGGCCCTCACTAGGTCTTTTAAAATAGAGTGACCACAAGGGGAAGATCTTTGCTCTGTGACTTTGTGTATCCCCAATGCCTAGAATAAGGGCCTGGCCTAGATACTCAAATATTTGTTAAACAAACGAAATGGGCCCACAAAGGGACAGAGAGCAAAAGGGTTCTTGGAAATGACAAGATCAGGAACCACTGATGTGGTTGCTTAGTAGGCCTGCTGTGGCCATGTTCCACACACTGGGAGCTTAAACAACGGACACCCCTTGCCACCTAGTTCTGGGGGGTGGAAGTGAAAGGTCAAGGTGTCAGCAGGGTCGGTGTCTACTGAGACCTGTGAGGGAGAATCTGTTTCAGGTCTCTTGCCTAACTTCTGGTGGTTGGCTTGCCATCTTTGGCGACCTCGGTTTGGAGAAGCATCTCCCTGCCCTCTGCACTGCTCTCCACATGGTGTTCTCCCCCTGTATCTGCTGCTGTGTCCAAATCTGTCCTTCTCATAGGGTCATTTTGGACTAGGGGCCCACTCTATTCAACATGACCTCATCTTTTTAATTACAATGACCCTACTTCCACATAAGGCCGCCTTCTAAGGTATTCAGGGTGAGCCTTCTGCGTGGGAACTCGGGAAGGTACACAATTCAGGCCGTAACTGCCATCTAAACTTCTCTCTGTGCTGATGAGGAGTGTCCCAGAGAGGGGCAGGGTCTCCAGAAGTCCCACGCTGGTCTAGCAGGACGTCACTCATGCCTGATTGCCAGGCCTGCCTGGCAGACAGCAGGCAATCAGTAAGTATGTGTTAATTAAATGAATTGGGTCCACACCCAATTGGGTCACACCTTGATCTTGAACTTCTACCCTCCAGAACTATGGGATGTTGGCAGTCTGCATAGCTCAAACAAGTCCATAACTCAAACAAGCAGCATTCACAAATGAGATCTGCCGTGGGACAAAATGCCCAGCTGATCTCAGGTACATATTAGTAACTGTTCTGGTTTTTTAATAAAGGACAGGTCTCATACCTCTTTTTCTTGCTGACTTCTACACTCTGCCAGTATTTACTGAGAACTCATTGTGATGAAGATAGAAATTTTAGAATAAACTCAGAAGCTGTGAGGAAAGAAAGAAATTGGCCGGCACTCTGGCCCCTCAACAAAAGCTTGAAACCTACCTGCAGAGCCAGAAGCCAGCCAGTGGAACCCAAACAAAACCGTTGCCATGGGAATGTGATGACACCTCAGAAGTTATGGTCACTATACAGACAATTTTCCCTAGTGCATCTGATTACACCTCTGAGAGTCAGAAAATTATTCTTAAGCTGAGAACCCTGCCTGTCCTTTGAGAGAACTCAGAGGTAAAGATGGAAAGTGACTCGCCCCAATTCACTAGCTCACTGTAAGTTAGGGAATTGATAGTTCCTCACCCTCAGTCTAGCGTTTCATTTTTAAACATCTGTATGATTAAGTCGGGAACATGGAAAATATCCACCCAAAGTTGAGTGTGGCCACACCCCTCGATTTGCTTAACTGACAACATCACCATCCCCGGTAGATCCCCTTTGGGTGGCTGGTGGGGTTCGATGACAACCCGCATGCTTGAAATTGCAGCAGGTACTTTCCAAAGCTGACCCTTGCACAGTGTCGCGTCAAACAAACTAAACCATGAGGGAAATCTGAAATGAGCTCCACCACACCATCAGCAAAACTCAAGCTTTAAAGAGAGGAGAGAGCTCTTTATACTGTGGGGTGTGATGTCTTTTTTTTTTAATCGAAAAATACAAATTAGTAAAATACACCCGCCAGTGAAAAACTTAGTTCTACTTCTAGAAAGAAAAATGACGAAGGGGGCTTGGTGAGGGTTACTTCAGTAAAAACCTTCTCTATCAGGACCGCCTGAGCAATGAAGTGCATGTTTTACTCAGGGAGGATTTTTCCTTGAATCCTGCCTCTTCCCATCATCTCATCTCGCATTAGCCTCCGGCCACTACCATCTCCCTAAAGCAGTGTCCCAGGCTTCATTTCTCAGTGCATCTCCGAAATCCACACCGTTGGTATATGGTCCCCAGGGTGGAAAAACAGATGCTAAGCGAGTTCTTGGAGCTGACTAAAGGTCTCGCAGGGCCCTTGGCTCCTGCCAAGCCGGTTCCCTAGAGATGACGTCAGGCCTTCCCTGCTGGATAGTGAGGCTGTGAAGGTTGGCTCGCTGATGGAGTCACGTAAGACTGGGTCACCGTCAACCCTCGTTTTCGCCCATCTCACCCCAAGGGGTCTGCACGGCCGCTGAGACCTTCGGCACACTCAGAACCTGATGCTCTGGCAAAGCCAGTGTGCGCGGCGGAGGGTCAGAGAGGGGTCTTACACCCCTAGCAGCGGGCGGGCTGTGTTCCTGACCAGAGGAAGCCCAGCCATGAGGCAGCAGGGCCCAGATGCCACTGCCAAGCTGAAGAATCCTGGCTGGCCTGCTTTCAGTTGGGCCTACCACCGCGCTCTGCACCGCGAGATGGAGAGCTGGACAAGGACACCTGAAGGTCGACATGAAAGGGCTACACCCCAAAATACACACACGTCGTCAAAAAACCTCTGTACAAAGGTAGAAGCGAAAGAAAACAATTTCATCTCTGAAGAACCCTGAAGCCGGAGTCTCCTGCACATCCCACAGCCCGCTGACACGTGCCAGGCAGAAACCTCACAGGGCCAAGTGAGGGGCGGCTGCACCTTTAGAAAGCTGAAGAATCTTATTTATGGATGGAGTTTGCAGCGGCAAGGAAAAGAGGAATCAAGAATGTGGTCAAGGTTTTGTCCTGCAAATGGCCACGGAATGCCTGGGGAGGGGTGGACTGGAGGTGGTACTAGACTCCCAGGGCGGGAGAGGAGGTGCCTGTGCTGCCACAGCCCAGAGCCTTGAACTTGTCTTCAGCGAAAGTGCAGAAGAGCCACACCTCCTCCAGCCTCCCCGTGGAAGGCCCTGGGGACTCGGGGCTTCTTGCAAGGACTCCGTGCACTGCCCTTCCAGTGCCTGGCTGGCTCCTGCAGGCCTGAGGCGCAGAGCACGCGGGAGAGGAGCAGAGAGGCCATCTGGGCCGGCGGGCCCATGGATCTTTTTCAACCAAGAAGGCAGCCACACACCACCCACTTGCCCTTCACTTTGGTGGCTCCTGCTTCCTCTGACTTTCCACACAGCTCTGGGCCGGGCTAAAGCAATTCCCTACCTCCTCTCTGAAAATGACCTTGAGTTCCATCAGTCGCCTCTGGGCATGCTGGGGTGGCCAAGTTTGCGCCACAACAAAGGAAATGATAACCCTTCCCAGAACTGTGCGCACCAGTCGACGTCCAGCCGCAGTGCCCCCTGGACGGCCACCTGCTCTTCTTGTGTCCACAAGTAGCCCGTTGGTCAGTGTAACTGTCGCCTCCCCTATTCAGGATTCTGGCCTCTATTAACCTTGCCAGCACTTGGTGACCGCATCACCCTGCCGAAACCACATTCACCTGAGTGGCGACCCCCCCACCCAGTCTCTGCGCGGGCATTCCCAGTCTTCTCTGTCCTGTCCCAGGTGGGATTTTAGAGCCCGATGTGTGTCCGCACATCGGTCACTGTGGCATCTCAGATATGGTTCTCCGAGGGCCTGGTGGGGAAGCAGCTGCCTTACTGTGGAAAGAACTAGACCTGGAGCCAAAGGCCAAAGACCTGGACTGAACCTGGGTTCCTCACCACTTCCTAGCCGCGGGACCACAGACAGGCCAGGGTCCGTCCTGGGCATGCACTGACCGCATCTGGAAACAGTTTGTCACAGGCTCTAATGAGCCACATGCGTAGAAGTCACTTGAGAAACTGCAGAGTCCTGGCCCAGAGGAAGAGAATGGGTGGGGGCAGAGAGCTGTGGGCCAGGCCTGACTCCGGCCGGCATGCCTGCGTGAATTTCAGTAAGCCTCTTGGCTCCCCCACCCCCACGGCAGAACTGTTGATAGAGGTGGGTGGAACGAGAGGGCGTGCCAGTGGCCACTCCGGGACGTGTGGAGAGAGGTGCCCTTCGCACGGCAGGCTAGCTTTGAACGCCTATGTTTCTTCTCAGAGCCTGGGCGCCTCTCAGTTTTGCCAACATGGCGCTGCGCTCCGTGGGTCGTCTCTGTGCGCAGCTCTGTGATCCGCTGCAGGAGGGAGAGTCCCAGGGTGAAGTCAGGAAGGTTCTTTAAATACCCAGGAGCAGAGTTGAGGGGACAGCGCCTCCCATGCAGGAGTCAGCGGGGTGTCAGGCCCTGGGCTCCGAGAGTGGCTCACCTGAGGAAGAGAAGCCTCAGGAGCGCTGCCCTCACATGCTTGCAGGGGTGGGTGGAAGGCGCCAGGAGCAGAACTGCGGGGAGTAGGCTCTTCTCTTCTCATGCTGACGGGCCTCTTTCTACCTGTGAGACTGGGGGAGCTGTGTGGGCTGGAGCCCCGCCCACTGGTGCAGGTGGAGTGGGGGGCGGAGGACTCCTGGATGACCAGTCCCTTCTTCCCCAGATCGGACGATTTTGTGCTCGCTAAAGCTGCGGTGAGATCAGACCGATTTTTTCTGGCACCTCGTACAGATGTGTGTGCTCACTTGGGCTCTGCTGAGTGACTGAATGGATCTTTCTTTCTTCATCTAACAGGGAAGATCTGTAATGGGCTGTTATCCTTGGCCCCTGACACCAGGGTACTGGTGGTGTCCCACAGTCAAACAGTTTTGTGTGTAAATATCACTTAAGTCTGCACGGGGGTTGTCAAACAGCGAGGGCCTGACAGAAGCCAGCGCACCAACCTGGAAACAGTTTTATGGTAATCACTTTCCTACAGAATTCGCAGCTTCAAAAGGAGCCTGTTGCAGCTGGAAGGAACTTTCGAGATCACAGAGTCCAACCCTTTCATTGCCCAGATGGTGAAGCCCAGGCGCCCGCTGCGGGGTGAGGGAGACGGACGCCCTCCCTGGCCTAAGGCCTGACGTAGCGTAGGGCCCTGCCATGCGCGGGCTCAGTGGAGCAAGAAATCAGCCCTTGGTAGTACCCGGGCAGGCGAGGCTCCCAAATCAGAGGTAGGGGTGGCTGGAGGGGGAAAGCAGTGTGCCCGAGGGTGGGATCGGCACCACACTGTGCTTCTGTCTTCAGCTTGGCGGACTCCCCACGCGGTTTTCCACAGTGGCCACCCCGGGGCATGCGCCCAGTGACAATGCAGGCTTTGTCCAAAGAAGCCACGAACACTGATTCGAAGACACCTCTGCACCTCTGTGTTCGTCGCAACTCTTGTCACCGTAGTCACGCTATGCAAACAGCCAGGTGTTCATCGACAGATGATGGAACAAGACGGGGGCTACACACACAGTGGAGCAGTGCTCAGCTGTGAAGTAACAAAAGCTGAACTCCTGCCACCTGTGACAAGGCAGCCAGGGATGGACCGTGAGCGCATTATGCTAAGTGAAGCAAGCCGGACAGGGAGATAAGGAAACAAAACCGAACCAACGCTCTTAGGTCATGAGAACAAAATGCGGTGCCCAGAGGGGAAGGGAGGAAAGGGGGTACACTGGGCAAAGGGGTCCACTGGAATGTGAAGGGGGGAAATGGACCTTTGCCGGTGACCCTGACGTGCTCCAGGTCGCTGTCCGGTTACAAAGCCGGGACCTAGGCACCGTGGACCCGGGGCGGCGGCACGCACAGCCGAACGTGGAGCTGGAGGCAGGCAGCAGGAGGGAGGAGCAAAGGGAGGAGGGAGGGCGCAGCTGGGCCGGGCCACTCTGTGTCCTCGAGCTGAGCCGCGCCGGGAGAGACTTCATCCACGCCAAGGAGGGCGCCAGGGAGCGGCCGCAGGTCGACACCTGGAGCAGACGCTGGGCACTCCGCTGGCTGGCAAGCAGCAGCCACGAAGCGCGCTCCCACCGCGCGGGAGGCCCCTTCAGGAGACACTGCCACGGATTCAGTTCCCGCGGCCTCCAGGGCCCTGAGTTCCCGCTCAGTTGAATGCACGTCTCGCTGGTGTCTCTTGAAAGTCTGCCCGTCCGTCTGTTCAGCTAGCTCAGTGCCTTGCCCAGACCAGTCTTAAGTGTCCAAGTCCTTGTTCTTCATCCGCACGACCCCAGTGGCCCCCGCTTCCGCACTCGGAGCCCCCTTCCCAGACCCGCCTCCGCATCTCCCCTTCGTGAGCGCAGAGAGCTGCAGAGAGCTGCAGAGAGCTGCGTGCGTGTCTGCGGCTGCTCTGGTCCCTGGCATGCAGCCTGGTCGAGTGCCCCAGCGAGGGGTGACTGGAGAGCGGGGCTTGTTGCCTGGCTGTGTGTACTTCCAAAAGCAGCACTGGCTATCTGTTGGTGGCCAGAGGAAAGAAAGGGGGCAGGAGAAGAAAGACTGGATGAGAAGGGAGGGAGAACTGAGAGGCAGATGGGCTTTTGATGTCCTGAGAGCCTCCTGGGGAGAAAGACAATGGAGACAGTGGGATGCGGTGGGGTGGGGTGGGGGGTGGGATGGCTGCAAGCAGCGAGCACCGAACCATGGAGTTCAATGTATTGATTTAATCACTGACTTATGAAGTATCTACTGTTGTGTTTGGGGTTTGGTGGGTTACCTACCCCGTTTAAGAGTAAGCCTGTGTTCAAATCCCAACTCTATCCCTAACTTGGACAAGTGACAACTTCTCCGTGCCTCAACTTTTTTACCTGTGAAATGGGGATCGTGATGCTACCTTTCTCAGGGGTTCTTGTGAGGATGAAATCAGTTCATTGAGAGCAAGTGATCATTGGTGGCCATTTTGGGCACCACCAATAGACAAACCAGTCAACAAAACGGTGACATTATTTGCCCTTATTGAGCCTAGATCTCTGTGGAGAGAGACGGACAATTAACAGCAAGAACAAAGGAAATCGCAGGTGGAAACGCAGACTGCTGAGGGGAACAGAAGGGCAGCTGGGACCTTAGAGCCGGAGCCGCCACGGGACTCAGAGACCAGCGCACAGACCCCTCGGTGCGGAGCCGCGGCCCGGGCCGGCTTCTGCCTGTCTTTCCAGTTCTCACTACGGCACCCGAGGTCGCTCGTGCCCAGGAGCATCTTGGAGGCCAGGAGGAGGTCCTGAGAGAGAGAACTGCCAAAGACCAGGTGCCGCGAGGGCAAGGAGCTGTCTGCTGTGGAGTCAGAGGTGGCGCAGAAGCCAGCGAGGACCTGCGGCCTCCGCAGCACAGCAGGGTCAACACTTGCGGGCAAGCTTGGCAGCTGCTGGCCTCTGCGGAGCCAGCGTGACCCCAGCAGCTGGCAGAGCCGGCGGGGGAGCCAAGGCCCTTCTGTGAGCTCAGCTAACGAGGGCCTGCAGTTGCGCAGCCTGAAACTCGGCTCAGCTTGGCCGCCGCATGGGGCCACATCGCCATTTTTCAAACCTGGTCTTCCCCCCCCACCCCCCGGGAAGGTTTGTCGCCCAGGCTGGAGGGAGGGAGACCTTGAGTTGTCAGCCACACAGAAGGTTTCTCTGTAGAGGGTTCAGAGTCTTTTCTGGAGCTCTTGGAGGAGTCCAGAAAGAGCTATCAGCTCGAGGTGTCTTCTGTACCCCCACAAGCCCTGCCACACAAAGGCTAGCCTCAAAAGTCACTTTGCCAACCCCAGGTTCCCTCCCTCTCCGGTTCTTGCCTCAACACCTCACCACCACCCCTACAGCGCTTCTGGGCTGTGTCCCTGCAACTGGATTGTAAGTTCCTCAGGTACCTTTGAGTAGGTTCTAGAAGGATCACTCTGGGAGATATACTGGCCATTTATTCGGTGCGGCGCAGGGAAGCTGCAGTGAACACCACAGACCCGAGTTCTTTCCTCGGAGGCAGATGGCCCGTCAGAGCGTGCCAGGCAGGGAGAGCTGCTGCTGGGCAGAGACAAAGCAGGTGAAGGACCCTGGACCGACAGGCGTCTCCAGTCAGGGCGGGCAGGAGAGGCTTCTCCGAGTGGTGACATCTGAGCCCTGTTCGCATGCATGTGCGCAGAGCGCCTTCCAAGCAAAGGCACCAGCAGTGAGGCGGCCAGGACAATGCCCTGAGCTGGGTCTGCTGTGCCACATCACTGGACGTTAAGGTCAGAGGAGGAAAGCGCCCGTCTCCAAGGCCACATCCGAGGAGGGGGTGAATGAACGGCCACCTCTATCATGACTCTGATGCCTTGCCTTCCAGAAAGCACCACATGCACGTGTCTGACCTCGCACGTGTCCGCTTGTCCTTAATGGCTGTTTGGCAGACTTTTCTGCACTTACAGGCACAGTTCCCAACGTCCAGAAACATCTCCAGTGCGCTTTGATGGAACTTTCAGAGTGACCTGGGCCTCTTCCCCATGGGCTACTCTTCTCCCCTCAGGCCTTTACCTCGCTCACTGATGTGTGTTCGAGTGTCCTGTGCGTTCTTTTATTTAATGATAAAACAGCTCCTCTGTCAAGACCCAAACTAGGACTTTAGTCATAACTCAAATTCCGCTGTGGTCTTCTCTACTCCACCTGGCCGTGCATCTCCCCAAAAGAGTAACAGTGACTCACCTCATTTGGTTCTCCTCGGTGCCACGGACGCTTTTACTCACTTGTTATGTCTTAGCACATCTAGTACTTCTTCTTTAATTGCTGGAAAATATTTTATGACATATTATGCATATGTAAATTATATGCTCTTTAGTTTTGCTTGTTCTATTAACTTTATTAAAAAGGCACCATGCCATATGCTATCCTAGGAGACAACACATGGGATTGTTTTTGATGAACAGAACTTCTTCATACATATTTAAAATTATTAGTCTTTTCCCTCATGGTTTATACATCTTTGTATCTTGTTGAAGAAATTTTTCCTATGCCGAGGTTATAAAGATCTGGGCTTGTAGTACCTTCTAAAACATCTGTCATTTTGCCTTTCAGTTCAGTGGCAAAATAAAATAAAATAAGCTTTTATTTTAAAATAATTTTAGGCTCATCACATGGGAAAAAAAAAGAAAAACGCAGTGCAGAGAGTTCCTGTACACCTCACTCAGCTTATCCAAATGCCAGGACTTGTTTAACACAACAAAACCATCAAAACTGGGAAACTGGCATGGTATGATGGTAATTGAGCAAGCTACAGATCTTACTCGGATCTCACCATTTTCTATATGAGCCTTTTAAATGTTGTTGTATATTCTATGGAATTGGACTCCAACATAGATTTGCTTCAAGACCATGACAATCCTGTACCCCCTTAAGCTCCCCTCTCTTCACCCCTAACCACTGGTAAACATTTATATGTTCTCCATCACTAAAGCCTTGTCAATTTGAAAATGTCACATCCATGGGATCATGTAGAATGTAACTTTCAAAGACTGGCTTTTTTCTACCCAGTAGCGCCCTTAGGAGCCAGCAAAGGTGTTGTGTGACTTACAAGTTGGTCCCTCTGTAGTGCTGAATAGTATTCCACTTGGCTGTACCACATCTCCTTTTTGGTTCACTCACGGAGCAACGTTTGTGTTCTTCCAGCTCTGACTATTACAGATGAGCCCACTATGAACAGCACATGCAGGCTGTGTGAACATAAGGTGTCATTTCTCTGAGATAAGTACACACGAGTGTGGTTGCTGAGTAATATGGAATGAGTTTAAATCCACAAGAAAATGCCAACTCTCGGAAGCTGCCAAAATGCTTCTTGCAGGGGCTGTTCCATTTTCTGTTCCAACAGCCGTGCATGAGCCACCCAGCTTCTCCGCATCTCAGCATGTGGTGTTGTCATAATGTTTTATTCATTTTACATCTACTTTGATTTTAGCCATGCTGCTAAGTGTGATGCTGGCTCACTGTGGCTGTGATTCGTGTTTTCCTAATGGCTAATGACAGGGAGCATCTTCTCACGTGTGTGTCTTCCGTCGCTAGTTCCTCTGTTGAAATGTCAGTTTCAGTCTTTTGGCCGCTTCTGTTGCTTGCTTTTCTCTGGTGGGTAGAGAGGTTTTGATCTGGGCTGGATGCAGTTCCTCTGCCAGACATGTGATTTGCAAATATTTTCTCTCAGTCTGTGGATCATCTTTTTATTCCCATAACACCGTCTTTCACAGAACAAACATTTTAATTTTGAACAAGTCCAATTTAGCAACATTTTACTAGTAAACTTTTGGTGTCATAGTTCAGACTCCTAAGGCAAAAGAGTTTCTTACATTTTCCTTTACGCGCTGCACAGCGTGACGGTCTACATTTGCACTTAGGGTCCATTCTGAGGTGATTTTTGAATAAAGTGTGGCTTGATGGGCGGGACAGGCACCTCCTCCTCCTGGTGGGCCTCCCCGTGACGTGTGGACGCCAGCGGGGCGGGGCGGGGAGCACATGGCTTCCTTCGCGGCCCTCCAGAACACAGGGTCAGTCCAGAGTCTCCGCCCCGCAGAGCTGCTCTCTCCCCACTCCCAAAGCCAGAGGCTTTCTCGGCACTCCTTTGGCTGAGCCCATTAGCATCTCTGGGCACGGACGCTTCTACACAGAGAGAGACCAGGAGGCCAAGAAGAAACAAACCAAAAAGCCCACGGACACCCAGGCAACTGCTGCGAGGTCTCTAGTTCGTCCTTTCTCTTTCCCACCTCAGTCTTCTGATATTCCCTGTGCTGTCCAGCCTTTTCTGTTGCTCATCAGTGAGGAATAGCGTAGAATTAACTTATTCCACCCTGTCTGGACCTAGAGGCATACGTAAGTCTGAAATTCACATGGGGTTTATTGTTGTGCAGGGTCCGATTTCCTTTTCAATTTAAAGGTTGCAGACAGCCCCTCCCTCCCAGCCATCTAGAATGACGGCTGAGACCAGGTGAGTTCTGGTCTCTCACCTTGTTTGTCTTTTTCAGAAACGCCTCCATTTTCTTGGCCATTCATTCCCACATAAAGTTTTGCATCTGCTTGTCAAGTACCACAAACAAAAACACAATGAGATTTGTATTAAAAATGCAGTGAATCTGCAGAGTAATTTGGAAGCAAACGGCCACCTTTATATCGTTGAGATTTGTAACTGGCAAGCATAGTATATCTCCTAATTTATTTCGACTTTCTTTAATACCCTTGCACACCTCCTCTTTGGCTTATCCCTACTTACTATAAACTTTTTGTGCAAGGAAGTCCTAAAAGGTCCACTGAAAGATGATTGGAACAATGAAAAAGTTCAAGAAAATGACAGGCCGCAGACTAATACACAAGCCAAAGCTCACTTATAATTTCACATTAAATCCTTTGAACACATAAAAGAGGAAAGGCTCCCCATTCAATAACCACTATATAAAATCCCAGGAATGACCTGACCTGGCAGGTATAATGGGCAGTAAACAAGTCGAGGGCTAAACCCTTAGCAGAAACCACGATACAAGTCAATGAGAAAAATACTGACATCCCAGGTGGGAAGCTGTCAAGGAGTGGAAAAGTCACACAAGAAGTTTTCAATAGAAAAAGTCATTTTAAGTGGCCTCTTCCCTCCGTGACCTGCCTTCCTTGTGCTGAGCTCGCGTCCTGGCCTGGGTAGAAGGGCCACCACCACCAGGGAACAGGCGCTTTGTGGACTGGGTCATTTTCTTGGACTTCCCTCACATGACCGCGCATGGCTGTGGAGCCACCGGAAACAGGGACCCGGCCGAGTGGCCGAGGTGGCAGCGCGTGGCTGCGTCTGTTTAGCAGAAGGTAGATCCACGTGTACTGACATGGTACCAACCGCACGGTGTGTTGTGCAGCGAGAGAAGCAGGTCCCAGAGCAGCGTATACATGATCTCATGTGGATTAAAGTAGACACAGATATGTTTAGACGTGCATACAAATGTCTGGAAAAACAGACACCAGCCCGTCTACTGCAGCCGTCTCTGGGGACAACCTCTTACTTGTCTGCTCTGAACTGTCTTCAGTAAGCCTGCATTATTACTCCTGTGAGTAAAAAAAAAAAAAAAAAAGGCAACAAAAGATCTGGGATGGCTATTTGTCCTTTGAAATAAATAGAAAATGTCAATGACCAAAAGAAAAAAAGGAAGCCATGCATTGCGCCTGCTCCCGCTTCCCTGCCTTGAGGCAATCATGGTTAATATTGCCTTGCTGCCCCATTCTATTTTTATCCAGGTAATGCACACATTATTTTGATGACCATAAATGAGACTCTATTATGCATGTCATTTCCCTCTGACCTGCTTTTCTCACCTGGTAATGGAGCATAAACATCTTCCCGAGTCGATGAAAATACATCTATCTTATCATTGGCGATGATTATATGCATATTTAGGTTGGTTTTTCCCTCTGTTTAAAAAGGGCTTCTCCATCCCTAGGCAGCTAAATCTTTGCACAAATCCAGCATTATGTCTTGAGGAGAAATTCCTAGAAGTGAACTGCTGTGCACAAGGATGTGCGCTGTTTGTTGAGGATTATAATCTATGACATCAAAAACCTTCCAGAGAGATCTCGTCCATGCCTCCTCTCCCAGAAGTGCCTGCTCGCCGCATCTTCCATTCCTGCCAGGAATTAGTTCCACCCTTCAAAACTTTTATTCATCTCATAGTCGAAGAGAATGTGACCATCTATGTTCCTTGATCCTCTCTAGGGCTGGGCTTTAATGTTTCCGGATCGTCTGTCTTTGCGAGAGCTGCTTGCTCATGTATTTTCCTAATTTTCCCAGTGCGGTGCCGGTCTTTTACCTATTGATTTGTAAAATTTCCTCAGGTGTTAAGGAGAGTCATCACTTTTTCATACAAGTAGTTTTTCAAGTGTGTTATTTTAGGTTTTTACTTTATATTTTTTCTTTTTAAATGCACAGGTTGAAAACTCAGAGTTCGGCTTATCAGGCATTTTCTTTCTAGCGTCTGTGTTCGGTGTTGTCCTCACGGTACCCTTCCACTCCACGCCTGTAAGAATACTTGCCACGACTCTCTCCGGTGTGGCATTCAGTCATCCAGACGTGAGGGGCGGCTTCAAGGCCCTGTGAAACGGGCGAGATTACTGCGCCCACCAGAATGCTGGCTCCCCGGTGCGGCCGTGGGAAGCGGTCTCCCCCATCCTGGGACCTTCGTTCTTGTTTCCAGGATTTAGGGGAGACTGGAGGTCTGGGGGTGGCTCCCAGGTTTCTCCTGACTCTTCGTGTCACTGGGGACATGGGTGCGTGTACCGGGTGTGGGGAGCCGTATGGGAGACAGGTTAAGGAGACCGAAGGTACAGCCACGGCCCCAGAAATGCTCTTCTGCACACCTATCTCAGCCTGCACCTTCCAGGCCTCCTGCACCCACATTCAGACACAAGGCTCGGGCCCGCGGGTCTTGGCCTCTGGGTGGCACTGCGGAGCCGTGGACGTGACCTCGAGGGCAGGGGCTGCAGGCGTGGGCTCTCTGGGCACCCTAGTCCCTGTGGGGCTCCAGGAACTTGGGCTGCTCCTGGAGGCTACCGACTGGGCTTGTGCCTGCCTTTGGCTGCCTCTCAAGTCAGGCATGACTGAGGCCCTGGTGGCAAGGCTGTTGCAAAGGTGGGAGGCCCAGGCTCTTCAGAAATTGCCTCCTGGCAGCAGTCCTGCCTGTGCAACTGAAGACCAGGCCAGAGCTGTGAGGGCTGGGTGGGAAGGGGCTACTGATGAGGAGACCGTCGGAGGCCCACAGAGATGCTGGTGGCAAACCCCTCATGTTCTCTCTTCTGGGGTGCTCTACAAGGTCCTTCCCAGCCAGGCTCTACTTTGGGGGAAGTAGCTCCAGACAAAACTATCTTGGCCTTCTAAATGTCCAAGGACAGGGCTTGGTAGTCCACACAAGAAAGGTTCCTCAAACGAACAAGTGGCGAATCCCTTTGTGGGAACTTGAGCTGGTTCCCACCCCTCACTGACAGCCAACTGTAAAGTGCTAGATGTGAAGACACAAAAATGCCATGGTGCTGAGTTGGTCAAGATGAGAGTCAGGAAGAATCTTCTAGGTGGGCAGACCTGGCCCATGCGTGGGAATGCTGGGAGAAGTCATGCATTGGGTTAGGGCGCGTTGGCTGGCTGGCAGAGGGCTGCAGTGCGACCTTGCCCAGCACGGGTTTCCTGCCAGCAAAGGCACAGAGGAGGCACTCTTGGGGATGCTCCCTCTGGCTGCAGGAGGGATTTTGCCTTGGGAGCCACAGGAGAGGCTGAGGGGAGATTGGCAGGGGACTACAACGTAGTCCGGGCAGATATGCGTGGGTTTGAGATCGTCTTTGGAGGTAGCATGGCACTTTCCCTTTTTAATTTCTTTTTAAAAAATTGTATTAATGTAACGTTGGCTTATAACATTGTATGTTTCAGGTGTATAGCATTATAAATCAACCTCATCATGGTCTCCACCAAGTCCGCTTTTGTCCTTCACCATGTATTTGAGCCCTTTTATCCTATTTACTCACCTCTTCCCTTCTGAAGAACTGATGTTTTGTTCTTATGGTCTATTTTTGTTTTTTTTTTTCATTACTTTTACTTGCCTTCTGCATATAAGTGAATTATATGGTGTTTGTCTTTCTCTGACTTATTTTGCTAAGCATAATTCACTCCAGTTCCACCCATGTTGTTGGAAATGGCAAGAGTTCATCTTTATTATGGCTGAGTAGTACTCCACTGTATATATGTACCACATCATTCTCATACACTCATCTTCCTATGGGTTTTTAGGTTGCTTCCAACTCTTTAGCCTATGACTTATTTATGGATGGAGTTTGCAGGGGTAAGGAAAAGAGGAATCAAGAATGTGGTCAAGGTTTTGTCCTACAAATGGCCAAGGAATGCCTGGGGAGTAGTGGATTTGGGGGGTGGTACTAGAAAGATCATGATACTTACTTTAGAAGAATCACTTACTATTTTGTATAACTTAAGTCAGGCATTGTTAAATGCTTTATATACAGTAATAGATTTAATCCTCCTAAAAGTTCAATGAGGTGGGTTCTAATATTATCATGCTTTTTTTTTTTTTACAAATGAGCAATGAAGAAGGCACAGAAAATGATTTCCCAAGGTCACATGATAAGTTAGCAGAGATAAGACACATACCAAAATGAACTACTCCAGGGTCAGTGTTCTCAGCTACCGTGATAGAGCACCCCAGGTGCTTGGGAATAAAGACGTGGGTTTTGGCCAGTTAAATCTGAGATGCCTCTTAGACATTCAAAATGGAAAGTTCCAGAATACAAATAGAGAACAGGCCTAACTGGGATGGTGGCTGAGTTGGGTATGGATACATAGCCACATGAATGATATCTTGTGATATATATTATAATATGTATTATAACTTACTATTATATATTAGAGAAAGAATAAATTAAAAAGTAACAAAAGTGGTTGCCTATAAGTGAAGAGAGAAAATGGGGAGAGGAGACAGTGATGGAAGTTAAATCTCTCTGAATCTAACTTTCTTTATACTTTGGATTTCAAACTGTTTAATATTTCATATAATTTAAAAGCAAAATTAGATCCAAGAGAAAAATCAATCTGTCAAAATCGAAAACAAATTCAAATAAATAAACCTAGCTGTATATCAAGTTGATGGCATAATCATACCAAACAAAATAATTGGAAGATTTTGATGCACAGTATTTTGACTGCATATCCCTGGTGGAATAAACGCTGAAGACAAATAAACAGAAGTATTAAATTGTGGTGTCTTTTGTTAATAGTTATGAATGTACTCTTATTTTAACACACATAGTCGAGAAAAAAATGTGTATATTAGAAAAACTAAGTAATAATGTTCATGGTTGTAAGAACAATGATTTTCAACATCAAAGTAAAGAGATGTCAGAAAATGAAAGAAGTGCAATGAACCATATAGTCTTTCTCATGAATTGAAGTGGTCAAAATGAACTCTCAGTCTTGCTTCCGAATGGCGGGGTCCACTTCCCCAGTTCTCCCCACCGGGAAGGCAACGGGAACGCTGTCACCCCAGGTCTCTAGCAGAAAATACACAAAAACTCTCTCATGGTGATACAATTACCAAGGACAACCAAAGTCACATCAGATCACATGGGGATTTCACTTCTGACAATGCCAAATAGCTTGTTGCAGACCAACCTTTGAGAAAAACCAGAATAATTCAACAAAAAAAAAAAAAATAGGGGGAATCTATTTGAAGACATTGGCAAACTACCAGTGCAGTGAGGACTTGAGAAACCAGCATGGCAGAGGAGGGAAACTCAGCAAGATGTCTGAAATCAGGTATCACTTTCCTCTTCAAGGCCTTTGCCAATTCCAAGATGTAGCTAAGAGCCTGAAGGGCCGAGCCAGATTCCCACAGCCTCAGGGGGTTGAGAGGGACAAACGCTGGCAGTCAGGGTAATTTTCGGAAAAGGGCTGATGAACAGACTGTCATTTGGGACTCAGAGGGCTATAGCTAGGGTAAGAGTATATAAGAAAGTTACCAATGTCTCAAAGATGGAAGTCTGATTTTGAATTGGCTCAATCCTTCCTTAAATTTAAATGACCTGCTCTTACCCACCCTACCTGAAGGAAGTCAGAATAAATTTTCTCTTTGGGAAGATGACGTCATCCAACTTTTCATATCATTTCTTTACACATGCACATATAACGTCCAGCAAAAAATAAACATCAAGCATACCTGGAGAGAAAATCATATGACCAAAAACCAAGGGGAAAAACAGTAACTACCCACAGAAGATGCAGACTTGAGCGTCACAAGGCATAGACTTTAAAATAACTGTGGCTATTAACGGGTTCAAGAAACCACATGGCTAATAGATTATCAGCAGAAAACTGAGAATCCTATGGAAGGTTTGAGAGGAAATTCTAGTATTTTAAAATATACAGTAACTGAAAATTAAGTTTAATATATGTGTTTAGTGGCCAAATAGACATAGCTAAAGCTTATGCCTATATCGTATATCAGTAAGACAGAAGAGAAGTTTGAAGAAAAAATCTCTACTGAAACACACACACAAATTAAAGGGTGAAAAATACAGAAAAGTGTGTGAAAGTTTCATTTCTTATTTTTCCGGGAGAGGAGTAAGACAATGGAATGCAAAAATATTTGGAGAAATAGTGTCAAGAATTTTCCAAATTAACTTACAAAAGTCATCGCAGTCCAGATTCAAGGAGCGCCACTGACTTCAGGGAGCACACAAAGACCACCAAGACCACGAGAAATAGGAAAGACAATCGAAAAGGATAAATTGCCCCACAGGGCCAATTTTCAGCCTGATAGCTGACTTCTCAGCAGAAACAGCGGGAGCCGTGGAGAATGGCATCTTCGAAGCTCTGCAAGGGAAAACATCGCCAGCCTGAAACTTGGTATCAAAGCTGCCTTCAAAAATGAAGGTGAAAGTTTCTTTACAAAAAATTAAAACTGAGGACATTTATCCCCAGCAAAAAGTGCACCAAAGGAAAACCTAACGGGACGTTGGCAGGCTGGTCACAGACAGAAGCATGGAGATGCAGAACAAAGAGGAGCAGCAGGAAAGGTAAATGCCTGGGAACAGCGACACCCAAACGGACTCGAAAACGATAGTAGAATCCTGCAGCGTGTAAGCACGTAGTTAAAATACGTGACAGTGGCAGCAGGAAGGCAGAATGAGGGGAAAGAAAGTGCATTCTGAGCTCACTATTTTGTGCGGAAAGCAGTAAAAGTAAACATGTTCGCCTTTGCTTTTGAAAGGCGGTGCTCGGGACCATCACAGAGTAGGAGCTGCACCACGGGAATGTGCCCGACGCCCCGGGACGGACCCTAAAACTGGAGGTGATGCAGGCCCTGGGTTGCGCCTGCCTGACCATAGCAAAACGGTGTGACCATCCATCAGACAAAGCGCCCAAGGGGAAAAAGTAATAATAAAAAGAATCTGTTTCTCGAAGAAATCAAGCGAGGGAGAGGGAAATAGTCCAAAGTCAGTGCTTGGTGGATTAGCTGGCGTATACAGGACATTTTTGGTGCCACTCATAATTTTTCTGTCAGTTTGAAATAACGTAGAAACTAAAAGTTCAGGGGATCTTAGCTCGGGCTGCGTGGTCAATGTCTCCGAGGCACCAGAACTTTGCAAATGAGACATGGCTCCGAACTTACGGGCGTGGACAACAATGGGAGGGAAGAAACTAGAGCTTCACAGAACTGCGTGGTCGACGTGCCAACGAAGCGCCTAGCCAAAGGAGCGGGCTGGTGATTGTTCATTAGTCAAGGATGGGCTCGAACTGTGGTCTTGGAAGAGGAGGCAGGGGTTCCTTTTCGTGAGAAAACAGGGCACCAGTGCCCGGACTGCTAGCGCTCAGCACTGGTCGCGGGTGCTCCGTGTGCCCAGGCCCCGGCACAAGTCCAGGCCGAGAAGCGAGTGCGGCTTCCCGACGTCTCTGCTCCCTGTGCCTCCGCCAGGGCCCCTCGCTTGCCGTCGGCTCTGCTTCTCCTCCCCAGGTCCAGCGGTCTCTCAGTCCTCCCAGCTTCACCTCCCTGCCCAGCTCCACCCTTCCTTTCGGCTGCGGACGGGATCCTGGACCGCCCCTTGTCTGGGGGACCAGCCTGTTCTATTCCCTCTCCCACGATCCACCTTTGCTCAGCTCTGGACTGCACGTTGCCAACCAAGCACTCAGCCACAAACACCAGAGCCATGAATTGCGCCTCGAGCCACACTGACATGCAGACAGAGCGTCCCCGACGCAGCAGGCGACAGCCCGCACCGCCAGCTGCCGGCCCACACCAAAGCACTGGTGGAAATGGCGTGTCTCCTGGGAGCAGTGCAGGAAGTGCCGGCGTCGCAAGAGCACAACCCAACCCTTTCGTCAAGCATCTACGTGGGTGCCCGTGGTTCGAATACCGAGCCTGATCTGCGGGACTCCAGCTTCGCCTCCTGCCACTCGGAACATGTGAGCCCACGGCCTAAGGATGCCTGGGCACAGCCCAGAGCAGTGCCAACCTGGCTGCCCCCCGCGACTGGCTGCAGCGCCCCCCACAGCTGCCGGGAACTTGGGACCCTGCAAAACATTTGCAAATATAGAAAGAAGCGCAGAGAGACAACGCTGCTGGCAGGTGCGCGGAGGCCAGATGCAGAACTCGGGGCACAGCTGTCCAGTGTTCACTAACAGATGATGAGATTCTCCCTCTTAGACAGAACACCGGCAGCAGGCCCGGGCACGGAGGGGTGTCTGCAGGCCTCGGGAATGCTAATCCCAAAGCTGACACCCAATCTTCTAATTTCCGGCTCCCGAGGCACGAAGCGCCTGCTGCACCCCCAGTTGCTCCCACCTTCAAAGAAAAAGGGCACAAACAAGCACGGGCTATTAAAAAGAAGAGCCCGAGAAGTGATGTACCAAAGGATTTAAGGCCTAAGCCACATAAGAATTCCCTCATTTGTCTAATTGCTCCCAGAAACCCTCTTTCAATCTGTGGCCAGACCGGGAAGACAAAGCGCTAATGGTCACTGCGGGGCAGAGCTATTTAGGGCAGGTTTTCTCAAGTGTGCGCCGAGCGTTGGACACCGGCGTGCCAGGTGAGCGCGCAGGCGTGGGTAGCAAGAGGTCCCCCTGCAGATGTCCAGCTGCTGGGGCCCTCCTACGGTCCCCAGCATGCAGCTGTCCAACATGCGCGTGAGCTCTTCGCTGGCAGGAGCAGCACACCCTGCAGCAGGCAGCCATCTAAAGCCAGCCTCTGCTGACCACCGAGCGGCCAAGGCAGCCTGCTCTTGGACCACAGGCACAGACCCGGCCTTCCCGGTGCATGCCCGACACGCTGCCCGCCTGCCTTGGCAGCCCCTGTCCTGCGGTCAGGTCTGGGCGGGCCCAGTCAGCGCTTTTCAAAACGTCGACGGCTTGGTGGGACTCAGTTCAGAGTACCCGCCGCTGGCTCACGCGTGTGCTGCTGGAATCGCGGGCCTCGGCGTGCCTGCGTGCTGCCGCCACCGCCAAGACGGGCAGCTCTGGTCCTGCAGGCGAGGGCTACACGATCGTGCTGGCCGCACGGGCTGCCTTGCCTTTATAGCTGCGGTGCCCTGAAATACCGCCCAGCGTCCGTGTTCATGTTTCCCAAAATGGGAGGCTCACGCCAGCCGGGACTGCCGTACAGTGATCGGGTTATTCCAGGGCCCTTGAGAGCACTTCCCGCGGCGTTCTCAGTGGGGTGGGCTCTCTGTCCACCTCCATGCTCGCAGTGCTAAAGCCTCACGTTCAAACCCCCATCCAGCCCCTGAAAACTCTCCGTGAAATGTCCCCCACCTGGCTGCGGGTCAGCCTTGTGCCCCTGCCGCCTCAGCCCCGGTGTGTCCCGCTGTGTCCAAAGAGTCGGAGGTGTCGACATGTCTCTTTTCCTTGAAGCCTTTCCTGAAGGGTGCTCCCTGGCGGCCAGGCCCTCTTCTCTCCCGGGCTCGCTAGGCCTTGGCAGAGCCAACCAGGGTGTACGTCTACGTCTGTTGAGATTGCCTTCAACTTTTCTCTGCAGCAGTCTGGCGTTTCGGTGCTGGAGGAGGGCGGGCTCCTCGGTCAACGTATCCATCAGCAGTTGGTGCTTTGGGGTGCTGTCGTAAGTGCTATTTTTTAAAAGGCACTTTCCAGTTATTTGTTTCTGTGTATTATGAATTGTCTGTGTGTCGATGTTGTCTTGTGTCTGTGACCTTGCTAAGCTGTGAAGAGGACAAAAATTTTTATGTGCACGACCATATTGTGTATGTGTAAAAGTAGTTTTATCTCTTTTCTGTCCTTTTCGTAACGTCTCTTTCTTGCCATTTGCAGCGCCTAGGACCTCCAGCTCACCAGCGAGGGGAGGTGGTGGGGCGTCGCTCCTTGCCCCCGAGCTTAGCGTTTATCACTCATTACAGTGTTCGCTGTTGCTTGCAATATTTAGCCTTTATTGGACTTCCTATTCATGATTTGCTGTTGTCGTTGCTGGTTTTGGTTTTTTGTTTTTTTTTTTTTAAATAATGAAAAGGTGACCTTACAAGATCAGGCACGTTCAGGGGACAGGACTGTAGACGAAACTTTCCAATTCTTTGCCTTATTTAGTTGGTCATATTATTTTTCTCCTTTTGCGGTGAATGCAGTCAAATACATCAACTGAATTTTGAGTATTGAACCAGCCTTTCATTCCTGCAATAAACCCCACTTGGTCATGACATATTGTCTTTTTCACACATTGCAGGATTTGACTTGTTAATTTTATTGAGGCCTCATGGTGTCTACTTTTCCCCACTTCTGAATGATAATTTAGTTGCATATAGAATTCAGTGCTGACATCCCTCCCCCAGACATTAAAGATATATCAAAGCAGTCACCATTCTTTGCCATCTCTTTATGGCGAGCAGTCTGTATTGGCTCTATCGGTCATTTCTTTGAGAGTAATATTTACCGTTATCTCTCTGGAAGTTTTAAAGACTTTTTTCTCCTCTCTTTAATGTCCTGAAGTTTCATTATAGTGTCCTGAAGTGTGTCTGGGGATAAATCAGTCTTTATTGATTCTGCTTAGGCCCATCTGGCGAGTTGTACCTTATTTCAGTTATTAGTTTTTATCACTTCAGCCTCCCTCCCTTCATTCCTTCCCCAATCCTGGATCTCATATGAGATGTGCTATTGTCCTTATTCAGTCCTCTAAATTTCTTTCTGACACGTTCATATTTCCTTTTCTAGCCTGTCTTGCATTCCGGGTGGTTTCACTTCCTCTATCTTCCAGTTCACGTTTTTTTTTTTTTTTTTCTTTAGCAGAGCCCTGTCTGCTTTCTCAGTCTCTGCGGCTTTAATGGAATAGCCACAATTTTCATTTGGAGATGTTCTCCATGCTCCTTTCCCAATCATGTTCTGATGTTGCCCTGTTCCTTCACTATGGCTTTTTAAAAAGTCTCTGCAATAACTTTAAGCACTTACTTTACAATTTCTTTCCAATTGTCCTATTATTTCAAGATTTTAGAGTGTTGGTTTCTGTTGTGTCTGCTGATTCTCCCATATAAAGGTTTATTTTCCTATGTAGTAACCTGTAATTTTTATTTCAGGGTGAGACCATAACGTGAGGCAGGTTGTTCGATGTTAGAGGCCATGTGTCCTGGTTTGCAGCCTTCCCTTCCCAGGCTCCCTTGCACGGAGTGCAAATTCTCACCCCACATCCACCAAATGCATGAAACTTGGGGGCTTTGATTTTTCCTGGGGGTCAGTTTTCCCCATCCAAAGCTTGGATGGACCTCAATATTTCTCATTTCTTCCCTGGAATGTTCCAGTGTTTGTTCTTTGATGCCTCTCTGTTTCGGGGGCCTGGAGAGTGCCGTGTATTTCCTTGGGGCTTGGCAATATATCTTATGTTTTTTTAGAAGGACAGAGAGGATGTAATATTTTAGCAGAGAGTGTATAATGAATACTCAGATACCTACGTCTTAAATTTAAAAGTGTGTGATTTGTATTATTTTCCACATTTACTTGCTCTAATAGTTTTCTAAACCATTTCAAAATAAGTGGTTGCCAGCATGCCCGCTCCCAATTACTTCAGCCCCCCTCTCCCAAACATGAAAACATTCTCCTTATTAACCACAGTGCCATTGTCATGCTTCAGAAAATCAACCTATTGCCAAGTAATACTCAAACCTCACAGATTGTTTCCAAACTGCACTTGACAGCTGCTTAAATAAAAATGAGATTCCAATCAGGAATCACACTTTGCAATTTCTGTCATGTCTTTTTATTCTCTTTTAATCAAGATTGATGACACTGACTTTTGGAAAAAAACAGGATTGTTACAGATTATTTCCTTGTGATTATTTAACCTAATCTCTCCACATTTTCTAGCAATTGAAAGACAGGCTAATGACTTGATTTTTGAGAGACTATTTCATAGGACGCACCACGTCCTTCATATTGTGTCACATTGTACCACATATTGTGTCATATTGTACCGCATCTGAGTAAAAGCGATGATAACGTACCCCCCCCCCCCTTGTAAAGTGGCATTTGCCCCGTGACAGGCAGATCCTCTGCAAGGTGCTGACTCTGCGGTAAGAGCAGATTTGGCTTGGCCTCCCGTGTTTCTGTGAACTGTGAAGAAGAGGGAGCCCATGCTGGGTTGACCATGTGCGTGAGCTCCAGCCTGAGCGGGCACGAGGTGACACGTGTGGGGAACGCAGAGCCAGGAGGGGCCAGTGGAGAAGGCAGCGCAAGGCCACTCAGCTGTTTCTGGCCTCCCTCTTTCGAGAAAAGACCGAAGTGCTTGCTTTCCCCTTCGGTTCGGCAGCGCTTTCCTGAGGCTCTTCTGTGTGCCAGACTGTCTGGCCCTGGGAATAGGGATTTGAACAAAGCCTGCCCCTTGCCCTCTCAGGCCCGAGTTCTAATTGGAGAGGCAGACACGTAAACAGACAATTGCGGGCCAGCAGCCTGGGCCTCCAACAGAGGGGGAAGCAGTACTGGGGTTAGGACAGCCCCGCCAGGCCCCACCCAAGTGGAAGTAGTGAGCGCTCCTCCCCCAGAGGCCCACCCCTTCTCTAGGCCCCCTTCAACTTAACATGACTGTGCCTTTAAAATAAAATTAAGTGATGTTTTGTTGAGGTAATGTTGGTGACGTGGAGAGTCCAGTGGGGGGAGGCAGGCCAGCCACACATGGGGTCGGGGCGCTCTATAGGCCCCTTCCTAGGGCCAGTGGCAGCCAGGCTGCCCGGTGTGTGGAAGTGCTCCTGGGCCAGTCAGAGCAGGGGTGGGTCCAGGTCGGTTTGCCACCATCTTTCTGCCAGGAGCTCCGCATATGATTTAGGGAATAGGGTAAGCCCTGTGGTAGCCTCAATTCTGCAGTCAGATTTGTAGGGTTTGTTTTCTCTGTTACTTTACCTTGTTTCTTTATATTTCACATACTTACCTTTATTTTTAATCAAAGTCTACATACATGGTGAATTGTATTATCTTTATTGAGGTAGTGTTCATTGGCAGCACTGTGTATGGTTTAGGGGTACAGGTCCACACCTGTTCAGATGTATGTGGCCACCCCATACGCAGCACACAACCACCCATACTCCTTTATGTGAGGACACCGGGCCTCCCCTCCATGAGCTCCCCACCCCTGTTCCCTCTGGTAGCCTCATTTCTGCAGAACTGGGCCGTCTTATTGCCTGAACTCGCACACAAACTCGGAGCTCCTGGCAGAGCAAATCGGCCTGGACCCACCCCCGCTCTGACTGGCCCAGGGGCACTCTCCCGCCTCCCCGCAGCCTGGCTGCCACCAGCCCCAGGGCTCTCCACGTTACCAGTAACCAGGCACCCAAACATCGCACCCCTTTGGGGCGACCACCTCGCCCTGTCGCTTCAGGTTGAACTGGCTGTGCCTGAGCCCTTCCTGGCGCACTGCTGCCCTCGAGGCTGCGCGGGAGTGAGCGGCTGCCCGGGCCTTTGCGCTCCAGCCCCAGCAGCACCGGCCACCGCTGAGTAGGACTCCACGCCCTGCTCAGACTGCTAATCCGAGCCAGTATTCAGCTTATTGCCTTGCAGGCATAGTGGCCGTTGTTTCCTTTCTCGAGTGGCCGAGGGGCAGACATGTCCTTTCACTGTGGGGAATTTCCTGGAATTAGCGGGCCAGTAAAGAAAACCTGGGCCTAAAAGCTCTAAGGCCCCTACAGCTGAAAAATAAATTCTAACCGTGGTACAAAAGCAAATGGTTAATCCCAGTTTGCAATTAATTTCAGCTTCTAATCAATTCCTCCTGTGAGTGAGCACAGGAGAAATATGATCGCCAAGCCTTTCATTCATTGCGGAAGGTCACTCCTCGCTGCCTGGGAGTGTCTGGTTCCTCCCCCCTCACTGGCCTCGACAGGGAGCCCGCCGCCCCCTCCCCTTCCGTCAGGGGATCACTACCCACCCTCCGTCCTTCAGTCCTTCACGCAGAAGGCAGAAGGAGTCGAGTGGGGGTCTGGTGTTGCCGGTAGACGCATCAGGTTAGAAAAAGGAAAGACAAGCCAACAGATTCCTCCCAGCTGAGGAGTCTCCCCATCGACGGTGCCAACTTCCGCACAGCCCGAATGTTGATTTAATAAGAAAACGGGCAGCAGCTCTCTGACCAGATCACCGGAAAGCTGGACTTGCTTAGTCATGGCCCGTGTGCGGCACCCCCAGAGGGGAGAAGAGATGCCCGAGCCCTCAGAGGAGCGTCCAGCCTCCCCCAGGTGACGCGCTGTGCATGCACTAAGGCTTCGGGGCTGCTGGATGAGGAGACGGAGCCGCACGCGCGGGCGGAAGATGCAGAGACGCTGTTAGGGGCAGCTTCTGGCCATGGGTCAGATACGAGCAACAGGCTGGGCCCAAAGGCTCATGGACAAGAGGCACCAGCAGGGGCTACCCTGCCCGCTTCCCAGCCAGGGGTCTCAGTGGGGGTCTCAGTCTCAGATGAGCCAGAGCAGGAGTGGGGGGGGCGGGGAGGGAGCAGCCCTCTGCTTGCCAGACACTCTATGCACGCACGTCGCCAGCCCTAACCCACTTGCTCCTCCGCACCCCCAGGTGCTAGGTACCAGCATAAATGCCGTCACACACGCAAAGAGACAGGCGCAGAGAGGGGAAGCCACCTGTCTGAGGTCGCACAGCTAAGAAGAAATGGCGAGATTTGAGCCCAGACAGTCTGGAGCCAGAGTCTCTGGTCAGTGCTCTTAACCACCAGGAGAAGCGTCTCCCCAGATAAAAGCAGGGGTGAAAATCAGAAGAAAATTCTCTCGCAAATGGATGCTGATGTCATCCTAAGTAAAGTCCTAAAAGTCTGGTGACAAGTTAATGTGCTGGTCAAAAGGAAAGAAGAAAAAGCAAAAGCAAAGCTGTCAGCATATTTAATTGGTCCCACTTGAAATAAAGAAACCGAAGAGCCCAGGGCCACATCTGGCTCAGCACAAGTCTCTAGTTAGTATTTGCTGGCTAAATATTAGGCGGGCAAGGAAGCGAATATGGATGGTTTTTCCTCTGCGCTTCCATGTAAATGCTGCTCTGTGCACACCTCTGGCTTGATCAACCTAGACTCAGACCATTTAGATTGTGGAAGAGCTTCCAGAAGCCGAGACATTTGGACGTAAACTCCACACGTGTCTCTTTTTTTTTTTTAAAGATTTATTTATTTATGCATACAAGCACTGGGGTACAGGCCAGAGGTGTGGGGGGTGAGAGGATTCACCACAGAGAGCGGG
>JAGFMF010012202.1:782485-801575 GCA_019455555.1 Galemys pyrenaicus
ATCTGCCTATTCTGCTCCCCGCTCTGTCTGTGGTGAATCCTCTCACCCGCCCCCCACACCTCTGGCCTGTACCCCAGTGCTTGTATGCATAAATAAATACATCTTTAAAAAAAAAAAAAGAAAGCTATACCACTTATGATGAAGGCAGACTTGGGGTTTTAGCGATGCATCTATGCAGCAGACATCGGTTTAGAATGACCCACCTCTGCAACTCACATAATGTTCTCATGGGCAGTAAAAAGTAAAAAATCACCGATACTCAGAAATGCACCATTTGCAATAGCCACAGAAATGATAAGGTGCTTAGATAGAAATCTGTGGGAGCGTATGCAGAAACATTCATAGGAACGATGCCACCTAAGTGCTGGGAGATCCATGGGGCTCGTGGCCGCAAAAACGTGGTCATGGAGAAGGCGCTTCTCCAGGTGACGTTGTTATTGTCACTGCGCTTTCAGTCAAAGTCCCGACACTTGCCTGTGGAAACTGCCAAACTGATTTTAAAAACTCACACGAGCAAAGGCCCTAAAATAAACAGCGAAATATTGATGAAGAAAAACAAGGCGAGAGATTTGCCCCCACTGAAGTCTGATTACAAAGTTATAATAATTCTGATGTGATAGTATCCAGAGACAGGCAAGAGCTCAAGGCAGAGTATAATGAGCTCTGGCACGGAACCATGTGTGGATGGAAACTTGCTTTCAGCAGAGACAGCACCGCAACTCGGAGAGAAAAGGGAGGCGGGAGCACACGGCGCTGGGCAGATGGCAGCCGCACGGAAACAAGAGCGCACACACCACATCACAGCACGCCCTGAGTACATCGTGAGCAGGCTGTGCTCCTAAATATGAAAAGAAAACTAACTTTTAGAGGGAAATATGGTAGCCTCAGATTAGGGCAGGGGTTCTTAAGTCCCCAAAACACAAACCGTTGAGGAAAAGACCGATACTGTCCACCACACTAACAAATAAGCTACCACAAATGAGACCGTAGACAGAAAGAAAAGTCACCAGCTGGAAGATCTGTACACTGCAGAGTTATAATATTGATACCCATAATTAATAGGGAGCTAGTAATCGCAGTAAGACAAAGAGGAATACTAAAAAATGGACAGCAAAGTCTCACAGTTACCAGTAGCAGAAAAAACTGGCTACTGAACTTCTGAAAATGTTTTGAACCTCACTAATAATCAGAGAAGTGCAAAATGAAATAACAGTTAAGCACCATGTCACACTGGAAAGTTCGACACAAACGTCAAGCTCGAGAACATGACATATCCCTGGGGTGGGGAGGAGCGGAACACTACTGTCAACAGCCAGTGAAAACATACAATGGACAACCTGGAAGCACAGCAGGGGGTATCTGGTGAAATGGACGAGCAATAGGTAGCAGTTTTAGGTCTCAGAAGGAACTAGCCTCGAGAAACTGTTTCCCACTGCCAGAGAGTTGGCCATGAAATGTCACTGCCACCTTTTCTGTAATGGCAACAACAACGACAGAAAGCAAGGAGGACAATAGAGAACTATGTCTAAATACATATTTAAATAGAATGCAACACAATGCCATACAACAATAAAAATGCATGCGCTATCGCTACGTGTGCCGACATGAAAAAATCACAAGACGTAACCCTGTGAAGAAAGCGCGCGGCGAAGGCTCGAGCAGGTTGCTATTTACATCGACTTGAAAAGCACAGACGCAAACACTATACTTAGCTGGTGGATATGAAGTTTGTCATCCAATTAGGAAAATATACATGGGACTGAGAAAAACCAAAGCGATCGTTAACTCCGGGGAGAGAGAAGACTCGGAGCGAGTAGGGACTCCCCAATGCTTCAACTGGATTTTCAATAGTTTGTGTCTTAAAAAAGGTTCCAAAGCAAATATGGCAACACCTCAGATCTTCAAAACAGCTGGTAAGTCGTAAGTCTTTTCTGTTATTCTGCATATTTTCCTTTGTACTAGGACTATTTCGTCCTTTACAAAACTGCAAAGAGTTAAGACAAAAGCGAATTAAGAAGGATAGTTCAGGAAAATACCTGGGAACGAAAACTGGAAGTTCACCTTAGTTGCGCAGGAAATGAGGAGAGACGCACGGGCCGAGGTGCCAGGGGCGCCAGTCGTGGGCAGAGGCACTGAGTCTGGGGGCGAGGGGGCCAGGAATTTGGGAGATGCCACAGAGGTAGAAGAAGTCGGACTTGCAGTAATAAAAGGATATCTGTTGAGCAGGAAGAAGAAAAACAGACTTGCACCGAGGCCGAGCTCGTCGAGCTCCCTTCCACAAGCGAGGAAGCTGCGGAGAAAACGTGGCGGCAGGACCGGCTCTCCCGCGCACGCGACCGGCCATAACTGCGCTTGTGCTCTCTGGCCCTCAGCGTGCGGCGTCACAACCCCACGCTCGAGCTCGGCTCTCAGCCTGGGACCGGGGCCGCGGCACGATTCATTAGCACTTTGTGGTTTGTGGTGGCGACGGCGGGGCGGCTTCTGCGGGCGAGCGCTACAGCGGCTTACTCGGGCGAAGCTGGTCTGATTTGCCAGGTTTTACGGATCCGCACACCCGACTGTCCGGGTGCAGACACCGAGGCCCACACAGAGTTAGAAGCTGCCCATCCCCAGCCCAGCCTAAAGCCTTCCATCATATTCTTCTTTCTCTTGGGTGAGATGCACGTATTAGCTCTGTGTACACACATGCACGTTTCCGCACATATGTCATAAATGTGTGTTGACATGTAGACATACATACGCTGTTCATATGTTGACGGTCACATAGGTTGTTCCCATGTCTCGGCTACTGTGTGATAGCACTGATATGTGGAACCTAAAAAAGCTGAACTTTTAAAACCAGAGAGCAAAGCGATGGTTCCCAGGGGGTGGGGTGAGGAAATTGGGGAGATGCCGTTTAAGGGTACAAGCCTAAAACTGGTAGACAAGGTCCGAACACCTAATGTACAACACGGTGATCGCAGGCAAGATGCTACATTACAAACTTCCCAGTTGCTACGAGAGTGCATGCTAATTGCTCTCAACACAAAAACAAATGAATTATGTGAGGTCGCAAAGGTGTTAGCCAACTACCATGCTAATCAGATCGCACCATGGGAATGTATCAAGTCAACAGGTTGTAGACCTGCAATTCACAGTGTCATATGTCAGTTGGCTCACAGGAAAAAGAAACCAGGTGGAGTAAGTGACCAGGATCGTCCAACACAGGGTGCTCGCGCACCCAGGGACCGTTCTCCAGGCAGCGGAGATGGGCAGATGGGCCCAGGGTGGTGGCTTCTGGGTGTGTTAAAATGTGCTTTCCTGGGAACAGTTACATTTGTTCACTTTTCTTAGCTCTTGATGAGCTGCTATTTTATTATGTTGTTCATTATATTTATATTGATAATTATGTTATGCATTTTCCTGCTTACTCCCTTTGGCGCATTTCCACACCACCACGCTCACCCCATCGGCGCTGCAGAGGCGGACTGGGCTTGGCTCTCTGCCACTGTGGCCTCCAAGCCTGGAGCAGTAGAGCGGTGCTTCTTATCACGTGGTGTGAACAGAGGCTAGAAAGGACTCCCCAAATGATGTTTTGAACATCATATCTTTAAGAGTGACTAGCCTCCAGTGTGAACCAAGAGGAACCACAGAAGACGCCCTGAGATTTCACCTCGGGTGTGAGCCCCTCTGCTGAACTGAGTAGGTCCTGCTGGACTCGAGGGACAGTGTTTCACAGGTGAATTTTACACAAACCCTTGGCTTCCGTTTTCTGTTAGCTGCCTTCTTGTAGAAGGGCCAAGAGGCCAGCCCAAACACTGGGAGAAGCGCTCTGGCAAAGTGCCGCTTCTCTGCTCGCAGAGACGCGCACACGGAGACGGGACGGGACAGGAAGGCACCTGGCAACGTTCTAGGAGGTAAGGGGAGAAGAGGGCATCACTGTCGAGTGTGGTGATGACACGGACTTGAGACTCTGAGGCCCACAGGTGGGCCCCTGGCTGTCTGAGCAACAGTCTGGCCGCCTCAGCCTGCATGACGGGCACTGCCGACTGCCATCCCTGGACCACCTTCCGCCTGCCTCCCCACAGCCGACGGAAGGTGAGAGCAAAGGTGGCTGCGCAACAACTTGGCTAACAAAACAGAAAAACAGCATGCACGCGTGCGCGCACACACACGCAAACACACCAACACACTCCCCCGGAACACCCAACAAGGTGTGAGAGAATGGAGAGACAGCTACTTGGCTAATTAGTGCTTTGTGGCTAAAGCACCAGCAGTTCACTCAACCATGCACGTGTTTATTGTTCCAAGTTGTGTCGAACCCCGCAGACGCAGAGAAATTAAATCCATGAATAACTCTCTAGGGGGAGGAACGCTGAGCAAATGTTATGTGATAGAGATTTCTAGAAAAAAATTGGAGAAAAAGGTATAAAAGTGGTGAGAATAATGATTTCTACCGAGACGGTGGCATTTGATCACGACCTGAATGTGTGCACTGGAGGTGGGCGGATGGAAAGGGCACTGCGACCAGACACCGGGACACGAGGTGCCGGACGACGCCATTCAAGGAAGAGGAAGTGGTCATCATGACGAGCTAGTGTGTGTCAGGGAAAATGGGAGGGGAGGGACAGCCAGAACATTTGGGTATCAGGGATCAAATTAAGAATAACCTTGAACTTTGCAATTTACTCTGGAGGAAAACAGGAAAGCTGGGAACATTTTCACGTACACAAATGACAGGGATGGCCTGAGTAAGATGATTGGTGAGGGAGCGGTGGGGGGATAAGCAGGAGTGTGGTAACGTAGACCCAGTGAGGGGCCCCTGAGGGGCCACTGCAGCAATCCAAGAAAAGACGCGATGGGCCCGGGTGGCGAGCTGAGGCACGTCCACGGCGTGTTTACGAGGCAGCGTCAAAGAGCTGGGTGGAAGGGTAGATTGAGGGAGTGAGAGATTTGGGCTAGGGTTCTAGTGTGGCCAACTGACCAAGCACTGAGTAGTTTTACAAAATGTTTGCTTTACAGAACGTTTGGTAAGATGATGAACGCTGCTGGAACAAGCTGAGCGAGGAAGGGACAAGAGGCAGGCTGCATGAAGGGGGCGTGTGAAGAAGCGACACTCCTTCCCACGGGTCACCCTGCCTTTGCGTTGGCCCCTGCCTTCTAGAAGCCTCGCACTGGTCCGGGAGTTTCTCGCTGGAGTGCAAGCAGAACTGCGCTTGAGTTGAGCTTCCTCCTTTTCGCTCCCTGCCCTAGGCGCGGCCCTCCTCGCCACTGCTTGTGCTGAGGCACTGCACGTTCTGGAAGCTCAGTGCTGGAGACTGTTTCCCCACGCTCTGATTCTTCTGTCGTTTCTCATCGTCATCCTTTCAGTTAGCTCTCTCCTCGCCTTCTCTGTTGTCCAGACCTCGCCCACTGGCTCCCAAAGGCTGTGAGAGAGCAAGAGTTGGGGCAGCTCTCTGGTTCCTTTCTTTTTTGGGGTGTGGGGGTGCATTTTCCTATTGGGCAACTTAGGGTCCCACCTCGCCAGTACCAGCGGTTCCCCTGAGCGCTCCTGTTTGTCCTGCTGTTAGCTCCACCAGTCACCTTTGGCTTCATTCACTTTCCAGCTCTCTTCTTTGACCCCGATTCACTTCCCTTCCCATTTCAACTAAGATCTTCCATGGTTTGCTCCTACTCCTTCTCTCCGGCTGTCGAACCCCACGTTTACTAAGAGTGGGCGGTAGCTCTTGACGGGCAAGCTCCATGCAGCCCCACAACCGAAGGCCCCTCGGCTACGTTTCCACCACTCGACACCTGCGCCTCCGCACGCCGGGCACAGGGACCAGCCCGCTGATGTGGCGGCCCCACACCCCGCAGCTGGTGGCTCTGGTGCCGGCCAGGACGACCACGGCGCGGGCCCCGCTTCCAAAGTAACAGTCGCCATCTCGCTCGGCCTCGGTCCCACGCCGCTGCCTTGACCTGCCCCTTGAAGTCCCAAGACAGGGAAGACAACGCTCACACTCCCGCGGGCACACTTCAGCCAAAGCTCACGAGACACGCGGGAGAAGCCCGCTCCTCCTCTGGGCTGTGCCGGCCTTGGGAAAGGAAAGGAAAAGAGAACAATTTCCTAATGAGTCACTTTGGATACGCCATCAACTCTCATGAAGGATGATAAAATGATACAGGGGCAAATCTTATTCCACTACACCCGTTTGCCTAATTGAATTCACCCGATTGGCCTGCGAGTCTTCAGGGCCACGTTCGCCGTGACCAGCATCGCCAAGTTCCCAGAAAGTGTCCGCATTTGACAGGAGGCTGACATTGCCCAGGCCTGGGTGTGGGTGTGGGTATTTGAGCTGCGCTGATTGAACTCCTGCCAAAGTTTGTATATATATTCCCAGAAAAGGCTGTTCCAGACCCAGAGCTGGTTTTGATCACTAGCAGATCGTGTTTTCCTCGGCGAGCGGGGTTGGGGTTGGTGCCGTGTGGTAGGAGGGGGCGGGGGCCAGTGGCAGTAGCCGCGGTGATATCTTCGTGTTTTCCAAAGTGAATAATAGAATATAACACTCATTTTGATTTTAAGTACTTTTTTTTCTCTGTACAGAAGCATAAGATCCATCTTTCTGGTTTTCTCTTCCTCTGAGGTATTGCCACACTTTTAGCGTCGAGATTTAAATGCATGGCATAACGTACAATAAAAAAAAAAGACTTGGACTGGGAGTCAGGGAACTAGGCTCTCATCTCATTCCTCTACTAACTTTCTGTGAGGCCTCAGGCAAGTCACTTCACCTCCCTAGAGTTCAGTTTCCACGTGTGTAAAATAGGAGTGTTAGGTTAGCGATTCCGAAGATCGCTTCTAGCTAAAACGCTTCTGTGAGTTCATGGAGTGCAGAACCGGCTCCTTCTCAAGGCTGCTATTGGCTAAGTCTGGGGTGATCCACTTGTGAGCGCGTGGAGCAGTGATACAGCCTACAAATAAACGCACGATATCTCCAGAAACATTGTACCGATGCAGCCCAACTCGATGAAATAAATGGCTTTTGCCTCAGTGAGTGGATCTTAGGATGTCAGTGTTCAGTTTCTCCCCATCCTTTTTCTTCTTTATTTTCAGTGCCCTGCAGTTGCCTCACAGAATGATAGCTCGAGCTACCATTTCCAAAGACCACCTGCCACCCAGGTGGATTTCACCCGTAGTTCCGCTGGGCCCTTCCTCATTTCCGTGTGCCCTGCTCTCCACCCAGGAACACGCGTGGTCAAGGACACATCCCTTGCCCAAGTGTCCACTACAGAGAAGAACTTCGCTCAGTTCACTGTGCACAGAATCCCTTGTCACAACAGGGTTTAATTTGAAAAGTAGGGATGACGGTGCGCACGCCAGAGGTATTACTGCACAAAGGGAGACAGTCTGTGTAGAAACACCACAGTCTCCACAAGCCAACAGGAAAACATTGCTCATTGTCAGAGAGCTTCATCCCAGGTATCATCTAATAAGTGAGGGAAGTGAAGCCCAGAAAGGGTGAGGGGCACGCCCAGGGGAACCAGCGCACGAAGGTGCCTTTGCGTTCTTCCTTGACACGCAGCTGCTCACGGAGCTGAGGGAAGAGGGTCCGGACTAAGTGACTTTGGCCTTGCCTGCCCCAGACGGTGTCTCTGGCAGAGCAGAGGGGTGTAGCCAGACACTGACAGCCCTGAATATTTTGGTGGAATTATCACTGGAAACTCGCCCCTCACAGGACAGAGAGGGAGAAAAGTCAGAGTTAGAGCTAGACAAAAACTTGGCAGTTGTATTCCATAAATAAAAACACTGACAGACACTAGAATACTAAGAGAATTCCTTCTTCCTCACAGCTAAGGTCATCCTGTGATATATTACACCTTCAAATCGGGAAGACAAATCGAACATTCCAAAAGTCTGCCTCACTCATTCAGCTTTCAGCAAATCCCCGCCGCGCTGGGTGCTGTGCCAGCAACGAGGGGCAGGACAGAGGCACAAATGCACACTTAGAGGGGGCCAGCAGCAAAGACTGCGTATGAGCAAAGTGCCGCGGGACACCGAGGAGAAAAGGGATACACAATGGTGGCTTTGGTCAAAACATCCTCATGGTGTGACTCTCCACCCAGGTCTTTGCACTCGGGGAGAAAGCAAGAGCTGATAGTAAGGGCCTCGAAGGTACTCTCTCGATTATCCCCGAACACTAGAGGTCTCTATTATCTCCAATTAAGAGATGAAAAAATTGGGTTTGGGTGGATTAGGTAACTCGACACGGCTGGTTCAAGAAGACAGCATCACGAAAAGGCTGTTATCGAACTACTGCTGGCTTCTATTGGGAGTTTGGCCACAGGGCCCAAAAGCACAGAGGCCTGAAAGAATCAGGAGGACTGTGCTGGAAATGAGAAGTCACCCAGGGGCGGGAGGCACAGCTGGACTTGACGGTACACTCAGCCATGGAAGCAATCCACACTGACAAAGAGAGGTTCTCCGGCAGAACTGTGGATTTCTTTTTGCTTTGTTGTGGCTGCGGTATGGAGAATGGCCTGCACGGGTGAGGGAAGCAGAGGTGCGTGTGACGTAGTATGCCTTGGGTGGAAGGTACTGGGAGACCCGAAGCGGAGAAACAACAGACTGAGAAGATGCTAGAAAGGCGGACTCAGTCGGCATGGACGGCAGCCTGGAGGCAGGTGCCAGAGAAGGACAGGTGTCGAGGAGGACACGAAGCTTCTGGCTTGGTCGACTAGCGGAAGACGTCACTCATCAGCACCAGAGGCGCATAAAGTGTTCAGGGGAAAGATGCTGAGTTTGAAGAACGGCAGTGAAAACAGCAGGCGGGCGTGTCTACAAGGTCACACATGAATTTAGCTACACACAGTGCACAGAGGTGGCCCAGGACAAAGGAGATTATCCAGTGCAGAAGAGCCCCGAGGAACGCTGGCAGAGGACGCTCGAGCTGAAGAACAGGGATGTGTGGTAGACACTGTGGGCTTTCCTCGTGCCCTCTACCCCTCTGGCCGCATCACACACCTTCTGAGGGCGAGGGAACCACAGAGCGTGGCAGTGCACAGAGGCGTGACGCGGCAGAGAGACTCGGACCTGGAGGAGCAGTGGGTGCCCCGTCCCATGGACGCTGCACACGGTGCGGATGTTACTATCAAAACCTGCTTTATGCAACCTCCACACCGAGAGCACCCGAGATCACTTCTGCTGGGGAGCCACCAAGGAAACTGAGTAAAACAGGTTCGAAATCTGACTGAAATGTTTCATTCCTGTCAATTCCGTCTCGTTGGCAAGACTTTACAAGATGTTGGCTTAGCAAACCAGAAAACAAAAAGTGAATTCATCTAACAGATCTGAAGATTCACTAGCCTTCATCACTGTTCTACATTTTAACAGTTAATATAAATTTTTCTTTAAAAAATTACCAGTAAAATGTGAAAGCATCCTCCCTCCATGTTAAGACAAAAATCTTCTCCAGAAAAAAGAAACAAACACAACGTCACGTTGGACAAGGTTGCCGTTGCCCTTCCCGTCACTTCTGGGCTTGTTCCTCATCCTTTCGCACAACTCACTGCAAGGAAATCAGCGCTGACTCACACTCAGTCATCGCGGATCAATTGTTTCACGATCGATTCCAGTTTGTTCTCTTGAGTCTGCGCACATGACAATAACCAGAGACTTGCTTATTTTGAAATCAAAAACCCTAGAGAGCAGCTTTTAACTTCAACACCTTTGTTTTGATAAATTCGTTTCAACAGAAACCTTCTTGGCTGTGTCAAACTTTTCATCACTTCTGGGGGAAGACTTTTTTCCTCTGAGCCTGTTGAGGGGTGGGGAGTAGGGGGCTGTCAGCATCACAGACCTGGGACTTGTGTGCTTGTCCCTAATGCCACTTTTTTTAGCTATTGAGTGCCGCCAGGTCAAGGGCTAGGCCTACCAGCTTAAGGCTGGGTCGGTGAGATCAAGGTGGGGCATGGTTCTCGTCTCGGTGGGGACTCTTGGCGTTTGAAGCACAGATACGTGCCCCGCCCCCGCGTACTTGCCGATCCGTACATCTGTGTCTCAGGAGAAAGGATGAGGACTGGCGAATGAGGGGTGAGTCAGGCCACATCCAGTCTCTGGTTCACAAACGGTCATCCCATGCCCTTCGACCTTTCCCCGGGGCCTTATCTAGACTCCCATTCGGCTACGGGGAAATTTTTGTGAGAAGTTCTCAGAGTGAGGACATTTGCCCAAGGGGAAAATGGAGGACCGAGTTGAGCTACACTCACAGGCTCCCCTTTTTAAAAATTGAAATTAAATTATATTTATTGAGGTAGTGTTGGCTCACACCACTGTATGTGATTTAAGCGAATAGGTTCACACTTCCTCAGATGTCTGTTACACCAACCCCACCACGGGAGTGCCCATGACCCTCCTCCACAGTCTACAGTCTACTGGGCCCCTTCCCCCTTTACTCCCCACCACCTCCACTCTCTTCCTCTGGTAGCCTCAATTCTAAAATCAGATTTCCAGGCTCTGTTTTGGTTTAGTTTTGCCGATCCCTTTGTTTTGTTTCTCTATATTCCACATCTAACAAAATAACCCAGTATTTGTCTGACTCAGAAGTGTGCCCAGCTCCAGTTCTAGCCATGTTGTTACAATGGCAAGATTCCACCTTCTTTACAGTTGAGTAGTATTCCATCACATATGAATAGCTCTACCACCCCTTCCTGATCCAGTCATCTGCTGTCGAGCACGGAGGTTGTTTTCATAACTGGCTGTTGCGGATAGTGCTGCTGTGAACATAGGGACTCCAAGGTGAATTTGTTCAATCGCTTGCTTGCTAATACTGAGCTTCCCCTTGGGGTTTTGTATTCACCAGAGAGAATTAGGGTGCAAGCTTAAAAATAGTGAAAGGTTTGGGCCTGTCCTGGTGGCGCAGTGGGTTAAGCAACGCACTATGAAGCAAACTGCAGCCACTGCAGCACGAGTTTGATCCCTGCCGCCGGCCGGGGAGGTGACCCACATGGCACGGCAGACCTCCTGCCTCGCCCGCTGCTCCCCTCAGTGGTGTATTTCAGTCAAATCTGCCTGTTCTGTTCCCCACTCCTGGTGGGTCCTCTCACCCCAGCACTTCTGGCCTGTACCCCAGTTCTTCTATGAATAAAACAATAAATCTTTAAAAAAAATACAGTGAATGCTCATCGCACCTTGAGAGGACTGAAGACCAGGAAAGGCAGAGGACAGAGAGGACTCCGTCAATGATCGCAGAAAGAAAAGGCCAGCAGAGTCCACGTCTGAAATCCCCCCGTAGTGCTGAGGACAGCACCAGGCACACGAGCGCCTCGGCAGATGGTCAGTAGAAATGTCTTGTCCATTACCAGCTTCGAGTAAACGTCGTTTTCCTTCTACTTCATGAGAAGAAACACCAGCTTTGAGATTCCAGAACTCTGCTTGGTGATCCTAGGGTAAGACGTCACTGCGTGCGGTTGCTCTCGGTGACCAGGCCAGCTCTGAGTGAGCGCAGCTCTCGCCAACAACGTCGTTGGGCCCCGAGCATGGCATATGCAAGTGTTTTGTGCACAGCTTGTTTTTAGTACACTGAGGGTGAGTTCTTCTCTTCCCACACTTTTAATTAGGGAAAGCGTTTCCATTTGTATTGTCTGCCTCAAGAAGTTGTGAGCAGTAAAAAAAAAAAGCCACCAAAACAAAACACCCAGGACACTCACTACCTTGGAGACGATGAAAGCGAGAACACAAAGGTGCTCTGGCCTCTGCGCCATGACACGAAACCTTAGTGCCAATCTCCTGCCAGACAGACTGCTAATGTGGCCGCGTTGCTGACCACACAGAGTGAAGTCCCTGACCACACAGAGACAAGCAACTCGCTAAAGCTCAGAGCTACTTGGCCAAGCGGGGTTTTGAGGCCATGTGGTCCGTTGCCCCTGGGTGTTGCTGGGGCTCCCGGAGCCCCCCTGTGTTCTCCGGCTTCCCTCCCTCTTGTCAAAATCCCTCCTATCTCTTCAGGTCGATGGCGGACTTCAGGTCAGAGATCCAGACTCCCCCGGATCTCCCGCGGTGGAGTCAGGCTCCCTTTCTGCGTGCCCAGAGCGGGGCGCTTCTCACGCCCAATCTGCTCACACTGTGGGGCCACACCCCTCACAGGCCTTCAAGACTTGCAGCAAGAGACGGTACTTCCAGTCCGCATCCCCTCGTAGCACCCAATAGAGTGTCTTACGCAGCGCTCAAAGCTTTACAACTGCCAACTGAAATGCGTCGTTCCTGCTCAGAGAGCACTCGGGTCCCAGTCACCACGAGCACAACGTGCGCAGTTGGGTGGACGAGCTTCCTATCCGACCGTCCTCGCACTCTTTGCCCAGGTGGTCGCTGGGAGAGAGGGCACGTGGCTGCGCCTCAGTAGTCACAGCAGCCTCAGCACCCTTGAGGAAACAGGACTCAGCTCTACCTCCCACCTGAAGCGGGGAGCCGCAGGCCCTTGCCCGAGGGTCTCGCCCTCCACGGGCCGGACATGGCGCTACCGCTCCCTCATGGAGTCCGTCTGGACCTGCACCGGAGCCCTGTTTGCTGGCAGGAAAGTCTTTGTGAAGTTGAGGAACAATGTGCCCTCCTCCTCAAGTTTCTGAGACCTTGTTCCTCCTTCCCAACACCTTCCCCCGCGAAGTCATAGCACAGCAAACCAGTCTTCTCCGGTCAATGGTTTTGGCAGTTTGGGCCCGATCAACTCCTCAGTGCATGATGCGACTGACTCAGACAACTGTACTTGGTCATCGCGCCCAGAATTGGATTACCCTTTCAGCTCGCTGATGGATGACCTAGCAGAGAGCCCCGTGGGGCTGGAAACGATCGATCCAGTTTCCATGTACAGATAGTGTCAAGGCAAGAACACTGGCTTGTTAAGTGCCTCAATGGCAGGGTAGCGTCTACCCACTCACAGTGCAGGGTGCACCCCAACTTCTTGCACGCCTTGGGTTTGGTGTGAGCCCTGTCTTTTCCACGCGCACCACACACGGGGTCTGGGGCGAAAGCTTCTTCCCATGCCGTCTTCCCCTGCAGTTTCCGTGGCCTGGCGCAGCGCACGCTTCAGGGATGGGGACAGGGGCTGCCGCTGGAGCTCGGGGCTGACTGGGCTTGCAAACCGCTCATCCGGGACCTCTAGACCACACACACCAGGTCTTCCCCTCTGCCCTCATGAAACAGACGGACTTGTGCTGGCCAGTCAGTCAGCCTGGGATCTCAGAGACCCCCGAGGCCCAGCCAGCTCCCGGTGCACTCTGGGATGCTAAGTGGGCCAATTTTCAGGGCTTTGGTAATTTGCCTGGATATGAATGAAGAAATTTTCAACATCCTGAAAAGTGACCCCACCTCTAATATTAAGGCCTAAAAAGAAAATGTCGAATTTTAAATTTTGAACAAGTTGTGAGATGAAGGCATCTGAACAGTTAACAAGTGGGTTCAACATAGCGTTATCTTAACAGAGTTTCTAATTCTGCGGATTCCATGTTCTTTGCCATTTTCCTTTGTGTCCAAGGCCAAAGCGAAAGCAGGTTAAGTCAGGAGAAGGATCTGTTGCATGAGCTACTATTAAGGAAGGACTGAAATCAGAACCACTTTCGTGTTCCACTTCTACCACTGATGAATGGATCTTGAGCAAGTCACTGAACCTCCCAGAAGCTCGCATCAGAGGGCCAATCAGAAAAGTGATCTCTGCCCTAGCTATGACATAGGGTGGGTCTGAGGGTACGTTGAGACAAAATATATGAAGATTCTTGGTTGTTTTCCTTGAGAAATGTCCAAAATAATGCGCAGGCTCCTTCTCGGGGCAGCCGGGCAGCTGACTCTGAGCAATAAGAATCATGTCTGGGCCCCGAACACCCCACCCCTGAAGAAAGTAGTTCCTGTGAGGTGGGAAAAAAGAGGCCTTGGCCTGCAGACCCTCTTTCTTCATGGTCATTTAAACATAAAGTATGTGTTTATGTCTGTCTTCCTGAGTAGAACCTTTATTCTTGAAACTAAACTTGACCTGCTGGCATGTGGCGAGAGTCACTCACTTGTCACCTGGCTGACATCTGTGGCTGCTGTCATCCTGGGGATGGGGCAGATGGTGGGGGTTGCAGAAAGCCATGTCTGTCTATGAGTTTTTGTTTTAATTGTCTGAGGAAAAAGCAATTCATTTAATAAACAGTTTCTGTTCTGTTTAAATGGTTGAGTGGAGGTATGTTGCTCCAGGCTGGCAGATTCAAGAGCCTTCCAGAGGCACAGCTTCCCCTGTTTTCTCACTCCCCACCCTCAGGGGTTTCTTCTTTCTCTCATGGCAGTTTAACCCCTTAGCAGTCGTGGACTCTGCTCTTCCCTTGCTTCCCGGAAGCAGCCGCCCCTTTCAATTTTCTGCCATTCGAAGCACATTTCGTGCCATAATTGACAAAACAATTTAATGAGGCTTCTGGAAAATTCCATAACATCTCCCCCTTCAAAATGCGTGCTGTTCAACAACTCAAACTGGATCCGAGGCCTTGACTTTCACGCTTCTCCTGAAACAGTATCGCCAATGACTTTGTCTGCTAACAGACTGGACTGCTGGAGCCCACTACATAGACACTGGATTAAAACGCTGGCAGCAGAGTACCCAGAGTCACGCAGGAAAACGCAAACCGAAACGTTCACTTTGAACTTGAGAGGACTATCATTAATGTTGACATGCTCGATGTGGTCATAAAGACCTATCTTAAGGGTAACTCTAGTTTTAAAATTATATTCTATCCTATTCTATTTGTCTTTTATCATATTTTTCCATTGTCTAACACTACAAAAAGTCGATAAGTGTTCCTGATGAGAAGGAAAGAATTTCTCGTCAAAGCACATTTTGAAACACAGTAAGATTTTCTGAAGAGTATGTAGTCACTGCTCAGCGACAAAGGTGGCATCTTGTCACCTGCAACAGTATGCGTGGAACTGGACAGGTGATGCTCCCTCAGGTAAGTCAGGAGGAGACAACAAATATTCGACGATTTCACTGCTAAGTGGGGTATAGAGAAGCAGAAGAAAGGGACAGATGGAGCTGAACGGAAGCAAACTCTAGAAATCTGACCGCACAACCTTAGCTGCCAAAGAGGGAGTGCAGTGAACGGGAGCTAAGTGGCCGGGGAGGGCTGTGGCCTGTGGTGGAGGGCTGGGGCACCTTGCTGGTGTCGACGTACATCTGAAAATGTGTGGACTGATTCCCCTAAATCATATCCAGTGCTATAAACCAATTTATAGCAATAAAAAATGATACAATCCAAAATAAAAATTAAATTAGTTGGTTTAAAGTGGAAGATTATCTATTCAATAGATTTACTAACTTTATTAGCACTGGAAAAAATGTGCTAAATATTATGATCTCATTCCCTGAATCACTGATGGGCACAGGGGGAGAATTTTTCCCTTCAAACAGGCCCCCGAGTGAGTTATTCAGAATGTCTCCTGGCTCCCCGGGAACGCTCCAGGGCTCTGTGGGGTTAAGCGAGTGCCTTTCCACAAGGACTTAGAAACTGCATTCAGCTAGAATGCGTTTATAGTGGGTACATGCTGGCTCTCAGAGGCATCCTGCCATTAGAAGTTTCGCTCATTTAAATGTCAAATGGATGCTTAAATACACTTCAGGGCAAGAACACCTGGGTCAGGCAGCGGCAGAGAGCAGGCGTGGGCAGGCCAGGCCTAGGGCAGCGAAGGTATGGTCCACGGCTGCATTAGGTGAATGACCTGATGCCAAAGATAAGGGCCCCAAAGGATGGCACAATGGCCCCGGAAGTCACTCTCCCCACACTGGCATCTCGGTCATGTCCTTGGTGTCCTGTCTTTGCTGTGGCACAGGAGCCTCTCGGGCACAGTCATCACCGAGCCTTGGTGCTGGAGGTGCCTTTAGTGGCAGACAAGCCATCACGAGTACCTACTACGTGCCAAGACCTGTGCTGGGTGCTGGAGAAGTAAAAGATCAGAGATACCTCCCTCAAGTTCTCTACACATGGAAATCCGAACATAGAGGCCCAGCGCCACCCAGGAGCAGACATGGCTGCCTTGGGTTTTCAGGGTCCTTTCTTCCTTGTGTTGCTGCCTTAACATACTTGGTTGTGGGGTGTCACCATTATCCTGGGATTTTTGTTAGCTGCTGGATTGAAATAGCTTGAAAATACAAAAAAAAAAAAAAAAAAGGTTTGCAGCTCTCTGTAGCTTTAACCCCAGGTTGGGCTGCAACACCAATGAGGAAAGCCAGGGCCCTCTATCAGTGCATCCTGCCTCGTTTTGGGGAGCCATGGGTTCAGGGAACTCAGAGGGAAGGCGGTCTACAAGCGAGGGAAGAAAGTGAAGGTTGTATTCCTTTTAAACTGTTACCTCCTTTTCTGTAGGTATTTCTGGACCCTTGGAGACAGGGATAAAGAATTTAAGGAAAAACCAGGATGGGCTCCACAGTAGGATCTCTGAAGAACAGCACAGTCCAAACTAGTCTTCTCCTCAGTAGGACCCAAAATGGCAGGAGTCATGAAGGAGGACACAGATGGCTACCGGGGAAAGAGGAGACACCAAACAGCACTAGAGGGCGTGGATCCAAGAGAAAATCGTGTTCATCACAAGACCAGAAGACAGGGAGAGAGTGGGAAGAGGGGAGGCCATCTTTTGCCTCAGGGCAAAGATAATAACAGACATAATCCTTCCGGTCCCCCAAAAGCAAGAGAATAGAATGAGATGCTGTTAGCAGGAATTAGTAGACGAAAACCTGTTGACAATGCAAGGACTCCGCCTCGGTCTCTCTCGTCGGGCGTGACTGCCGTCTGCTCAGGAGGCCTCTGGAGCTGTACAAAGCAAAGAGGGGCTGGAGAGGCTGCATGGATGAGGCTGCTGGCAGCTGCACAGTCTGGAGGTCACTGAGCACTAACCATGTGCTTTATGTGCAGCGTCTCTTAGCACCCCATCTCAAACCTTAAGGGAGGGACTTGGGCCCGGAGAGGCTCCTCACCCCCGAAGCTCATCCTCTTAATGGCTGTGCTCTGCCAGCACAACCGAGGGTCTGAGGAGCAGGAGGAGGCGTCCCTCCTGCTCTCTTCTTAGTCACTACGTGGCCTGCTCCCCTAGGCTGGGGAGGGACGCAGGGGACTGGGGAAGCTCCGAGCAGGAATAGACATCGTTGGGTTGGCGTTCCATAGAAAACCCAGAACAGAAAGAAGGTTCCAGGGAACTCACAGGTGTTTATTACATATTTAAAAATAAATGAAGCCCTCCATGGCATGAGGATGACAGGGCATTCTGAAAGGAGACTCAAGATTAACCCGATTGCGAACCTGAGGCCCAGAAAGAAGAGAGAAAGGTCAACGCTTCGAGTGCTGATTGCTTGTTCACAACCAAAGACAAAGAGCGTAGCTGTTTTCCGATCCATCACGCCTCCAGTAGCGCGCCCTTCAGCAGTAGTATCAAGCTAGATGAACTTGCTGTGCTTAGAAGCCATTGACATTGTCCCCAGAGGTAGTCACATTTCTGCCTAGAAGGAAGGGTTGATGACTAGCATCCCTGACAGACGTGCTGAGGACAGATGTGCCCTGGCTGCCTGGGTACCGGCTTGACACTTAATTAGAGGATTCAAAAGTACCTTTCTCTTTTTCCTTCAGTATGCACAACATCTTGAGGAGTGAAAAGGATGGAGGGAGAAGTTACATGGTGTCAGCAAAAGCAAAGGGAAGACTTCCGGGCTATGTGACGATGACGCACACGCTGGGACAGGGAGCCTCCCAGAATGCAGCGCACCGATCGCGAGGACACTGCAGTGCAAGACGACACATTCAGCGATTCTGAGGCCAGTAGCCCCAGTGAGAAACACCGACGTGGCGCCTCAGGGGCCTGTGGGAAGCAGTGCAAATAGGCTGGAGAGGGCAGGGCCAAGAGCCCAGCAGCCGCTGGGGCAGGCCTGGTGACCTGCACCTTGGCACTCCACAGCAGCCCGACAAGGGGCAGCTCGAGGGAAGGCCACCGCAGAGCTTTGGTCTGCGGAGAGCTCTGCACAGGGCAGAAGGGGAGGACCTGGTGCAGTGTCAGGGAGCCCAGGGCCGTGCTGATGGGCCAGGCGCTGGCCCAGACGCTCATGCAGCTGCACTCCTGCTGGACACACGCGGAAAGAAGAGCGTCGCTCCAGAACCTGCACCAGGAAGGAAGAGTTGCTCTTTTCCTGCTGCGTGTGCAACTGTGCTGATGAGTTACTAGAATTCTCCCCAAAGCCAGAACTACCCAGGAACCCATCAGAGCCACGCAGAAGGGACCCGATACCACAGTTTGCTCTACCGAGATGTACGAAGAGGTAATGTGTTGTCATTGGAAAGACAGAGGCTTTTCCCAAAATTTTATTCCTGGAAGCAGAACATGTTAGTGCTGGACAGGACCTTAGAACTCACATAGATCAGTAGATCGCGTAGATCTGTAGCTGGCAATTGGGAAAACAAGTTGCTGTCCCTCGGAGCCTTCAGCCAGATACTTAGGCCATCTACCCCAGCGGCTGCAGACTGAAGGGTACAGTCAAGTGATTCAGAGTACCTATCCCAAAGGCATGCTACGCTGCCTCCTCTTCCAAGACTGATTCAGCTAGCTGTGGAGGAGGTACCTTAGATAGTTCCAGATCCTAGAAGATAAGCCACGTTTGCCTTCACAACTTGCTCTACAGGTAACGGAACAACAAAATAATATGATTTTCTGGTGGCAGGTGGCCCAGATGAGAGGGTGCTGGGTGATCATAGCTCTTTCTAGAAGAGGGAGAGAAGAATTACGATTGATGCCACAAAATGTAAAGGATCATACAAGACTACTACGAACATCGATATACCAGTAACTTGAACAATCTTGAAGGAATGTATACATTTTCAGAGTCATACAAGCTTCAAGTATGAATTATGAATAAATAGAAAATTTGAACAGTCTGGTCACTAGTAAGGGTATTGACACATGAAAATTAAAAACAAAGGCCTAGGGCCTCCCTGGTGGCGCAGTGGGTTAAGCAACTCACTATGAAACAAATCACAGCCGCTGCAGCACGAGTTCGATCCCTGCTGTCGGCCAGGGAGGGGACCCACATGGTGTGGCAGACCTCTCCTGCTGTGCCCGCTGCTCCCCTCAGCAGTGTAC
>JAGFMF010012202.1:801625-854098 GCA_019455555.1 Galemys pyrenaicus
CTCTCTGTGGTGAATCCTCTCACCCCCCCACACCTCTGGCCTGTACCCCAGTGCTTGTATGCATAAATAAATAAATCTTTAAAAAAAAAAAAAAACAAAGGCCTAGACCATTTCACTGATGAATTCTACCAAACATTCAAAGATGATTTAATGCCTATCCTCTCCAAATTCTTCCAAAAATTTAAAGAGGAGAAAAATGCTTCCTAACCCAAATCTGAGGCTAGCATTACCTTCCAGATTCCAAATCCACACAGGGGCATCATACAAAAAAAGAAAATTAAAGATCAATATGTCTGATGAACTTAGCTGCAAAAATCCTCAACAAAATATTAGCAAACTAAATTCAACAACACATTAAAAGGATTAGACACCATGGCTGGGCATGGCAGGGACACCAGGATGGGTTCATCAGCGTGATCCATCACATTGCCAAAATGAAGGGTAAATATCATTTGACAAGACGCAATACCCACTTACGATCAAAACTTTAAAAAAAAATGGGTATAGAAAGAATATATATCAACATAATAAAGGCCATCTTTGACAAACATGCAGCTAACAGCATAATCAAAACTGAAAAAACTGCCTTTCCCCTAAGAAGAAGAAGACAGATGCCCATTCGTACCACTTTTGCTCAACATGGTATTGAGAGTCCTAGTCAGAGCAATTTGGCAAGAAAAGGAAATAAAAAGTATCCAAACTGCAAAGGAGGAAATAAACTGTCATAAGCAGGTGAATGACATATTATAGATGTAAAACCTTAAGGTTATAAAAAATATTAGAAATAAAAACAATAGTAAAGTGTGGGCTGAAACATCAATTTATAAGTCTGCCGTGCTTCTATATGCAAACAACAAACTATTAGCAAGAGAAATTAAGAAAACAATCCCATTTACAATTGCATCAAAAAGAATAAAATAGTAGGAATAAATTTAACCAAGAAGGTGAAAGACCTGTACACTGAAAACTATAAGACATTGTCGGAGGAAACTCAAGAAGACATTAAGCAATGGAAAAAAATGCATGTTCATGGAGTGAAAGAATTAGCATTTTAAAACCGCCATTTTACTTATGCAGTCCGCAGATTTGATGCAATCTCTACCAAAATTCCAATGATAGTTTTCACAGAAATAGAACAATCTTTTTTTAAAAAGGTTTATTTATCTATGCATACAAGAGCTGGGGCACAGGTCAGAGCCATGGGAGATGAGAGGATCCAGCAGAAATAGAGCAGGACGCAGAACAGGCAGACGGACTGAAACACCCTGCTGAGGGGAGCAGCGGGCGAGGCAGGAGAGGTCTGCAGTGCCATGTGGGTCGCCTCCCTGGCTGGGGAGCAAACCTGCGCTGCTGTGCCACAGATGCTCCACAGCGTGGCGCTCAACCTGCTGCACTACCAGGGAGGCCCCAGGAATAGAACAATCTTAAAATTTGTATGAAATCATAAGAGACACCAAATGAGCCAAGCGATCCTGATGAAAAAGAACACGAACATCAAACTGTACTATAAAGCTATGATACTCAAAACAGCGTCAGAGTAGAATAAAAACACTCACAGATCAATATAACAGAATTGAGACTCCAGAACTTAACACAAACATACATTAACAACTAATTTACAACCAACAAGCCAAAAGGTTACAATGGTGATAAAAAAGTGCCCCTATACAAATTCTTGGTTCATGAGGGTATTCATATTCCCAAATAAATGAGGGAATAATTATAAAATTAAAATCAGGTCTTCTAGCCACTACTCTATTTTCATTCACTTTTACCAGCCTTCATTCTAGTTTATTAAAAAAAAAAGGCAGGGAGTTGCTCAGTTTTTTGGGTCTCTGCCACATACACAAGAAGTATATAAGTTATTAAGTTTTTTTTGTTTTGTTAAAAAATAAAATAAAAAGTGGGCAGGGAAGATTAAAAAATAAAATTAAAAGAAATAAAAAAGGTTACAATGGTGAAAGGAAGTGTCTTCAATAAATTGTATTGAAGAAACTGGACAAATATGTGCAAGAGAGTGAAACAAGACTACTGTCTTAAACCATACACCAAAATTAACTCACAATAAAGAGTTGAACATAAGCCCTGAAGCCCTAAAATACAAAAATAAAATGACAAGTGATAAGCTTCAGTGATGTCTTTGTGGACTCTCATTTCCAACAAGGGAATCAGAGGCAAAAATAAACAAATGGGACTATGATAAACTAAAAAGCTTTTGCACACACACACCAAAAAAACATTAAAAGAAATAGAAAACCCGCTGAATAAGAGAAGACATTTGCAAGTCCTATGTCAGAGAAGCAGCTTATATCCAAAATACATAAATAATTCATACAACTTAAGAACAAAACAACGTGATAAAAACAAAATGGGCAGAAAATCCAAACATTTCACCAAAGAAGAAATACTAATAAATGACTAACAGGTGCCTGAAAAGATACTCTTCATCGCTCATCATCAGGGGAACACAAATCAAACCCACAAGTGAAGTTTCCGCACTCCTGTGAGAATGGCAATTATGAAAAAGTCAAGAAATAACAAATGTTGAAAAGGACGTGGCAGAACGGGAACGTTATACATGTTGGCAGGGATGTAAATGGGAACAGCCATGATGGGAAACAAGATAGAGGCTAATCCAAGAATTGGCAATCAAACTACCATGTGACCCTGCAATCTGACTTCTCGCTATTTATCTTTAGAACACAAAACCAAAATTAATTCAAAAAGATGCAGGGACCAGCATGCTCATTGCAGCGCTGTTTCAACAGCTAAGAAAGGAAGGGAAAGTGCCCAGTGGCAGAGAGGCCTGGGTGAGGGTTCAGCCCCAAGGAGATGAAGGTGCCCTTTGCGAGAACATGGGTGGGCCTAGAGGGACGATGCTAAGTGACGTAGTCAGATGCAGAAGGCAAACGCTGTAAGCTCATTCACACGTGGAATATAAAGAAATAAAGCAAATAAACAAGGAAACAAACGGCATGTTCTTCTGTGCCGGGAGCAGTGGTGGTTCCCAGAAGGGATGGGGGCAAGGGGAGGGTGAAAGGGGTGAAAGGGGCTCTTTTGCACGGTGCTTGATGGAAACTAGACTTTAGGTGGTGACCACGACGCACTGTTTATGGACATAGATTATAATGGTGTACACTGGAAGCACACTATTATTAACCTCAACAAAATTTTAGTTTAAAAAGGAGGGACAGAACAGGAGCTCAAATGTAGGAGCAAATGATTTAATGATATGAACCCCCCCCACACACCTTACAGATGAGGAAATGGAAATTCCAGAAAATGCAGCCACTTGGCCATAAGCACACCCCGATGCCCTGGCGTGCAGAATCAGAGCGGGCCGAGTGGCAGAGGCCGCTGTCCCGGCCGCAGCGCTCCTCTGCTTAAGCCCCCTTCGGCTAATCCTTACTGGCTAATTAGCTGGCCCATCATTAAGGGGAATCAGACAAAAGCAAAGGAATGGGGCTCCCATGACCTGCTGACCTTGTCGTGTCATTAAAAGAAGATTGCTTTGAGTCGAAACACGGCGGCTTTCTTCTGGGAACCTCGGACGAGCCGCGCCTCTCCTGTGCGCACCCCCTTCGCGGCACCCCCACGTGCAAATGCGCGCTACTCAGGCTTTTCTGTTCTGGAAGATGAATCACTGCTAGTGAGGGCTCTAGAACGGCGTGCTCCTGTGGCAGCTCCGTGAGCACGCTAAATGAACAGAATGGCGTAAACGTCATTACTTTAAGAAGTTCAAACGACTCAAACACCGTGAGGACAGTGGAAATCACGACACTCTCACACCGAGAGCCCACGCCTGAAAGTGGGGCGGAAGCGCAGGCTTTTGTCACGTGCACAGGAGCTCTTCGCGTGAAAGACGAGCGTGCTTCCTGCGTGGTTTCCCGACTCAGCGACGTGCGACGCTGTTTGACGGCGCTCGGACCCACGTCACGGCTTAGCCACGTCCGTGACAGTCCTGCGTGTTCGGGTGCTGAGCAGTTAGTTAACGCCACAAACAGACATTCTGATTGTTTCTAGTGTGGGGGAGTGTTTGTAAACAAGGCTTTTTGCCTCCTTTTCCAAGGTGCAGGCGAGGACGCTGGTACTGCCCGACAGGTGTGATGCCCAGGATGCCCAGGACTCCTTGCAGTCTCTGGTCAACCCCATGTGCAGTACCTGGGGCCAGAGGGCACCTCAGGAGACGGAGTGGGGGTGAGGCCCGCGAGGCCTGGAGAGAGAGCACCGCTGCAGGCAGGGAGCCAGCGGGGGGGCGTGCCTGCCATCAAAGGCGCACTGTGCTGGGTGGTGACGGGGCTCTGGGGGTCCAAGCTGGGGAAGAGGGAGCGAGGATGACAGGAGAGCCGATGGCTAGGTCACTGGTTGGAAGTACTGGGAGAGCTGAATAACGGACAGAGCAGGAGCAGATCAGCAAGCTGTGAAGTTACAATCTGGAAGGTGGAGCACATGTAAGAGACAGTAACTTTCAGAGTCATCGTGATTATGGTCAGGTGCATGAGGGACAGGACGTGGAGGGTCTGAGGCTGGGGTGCTGGGTGGATGAGTCACACAGATGCCAAAGTACCCCAAGATGATGGTGATGTTTGAGATGGAAAGGAAGACTGCCAAGAGGGCCAAGCTGTTCTAGAACTCCAGGTTGGTGTTTTGAAAGAGAAAACACCAGGCTCTGCTCCATCTAACGAGCAGTTACATCCATGATGTAACGTATACACAAAGCCTTATTTCTCTCCAATTTGACTGTCCTTGTTAGATACCAGAGGCTAACTAGTTTGTTAAGTGACTAAAAGAACATCAGGTACCCCGCCAGCACCAGAGACTTGGAACAATGAATTGGGTGCAAGTTCCTCACAGTTGAGGGAGGAACAAAACACGGCGGCTCACGGGTGTGAAACCTTACAGGCTCCCTGTCCTGTCTCTGGGCCCCGCCCTCCGTTCGACGAGGAGGGGCTGGGCGCACAAGTTTGTGGCGACCTGCCCAAGGCCATGGCATCCGTCAGCATCAGAGGCAGCTGCGGGTTTCCTCTCTCCCTGCCACTTGCCTGATTGGCATCACTTTGTCGCCCTACCAAATGCCCCTTTTCAGTGCCACGACCAGTGCTTTCAGGGGGCTGTCTGAATTCGGGTTCACTCTCTCCCTCCATAGAGCAGTTCCTGCGAATGCTCCTCGCCATCACTTCAGCCAGCAGCTCTACACACGTGCGTGCGGCAGCTGCAGCGCGAGTGACCCCGCGTCCGTGCCAGGGCCGGGGAGCCGCTGAGACTGCTCCAAACTCGCCAGCTTTGACTTCCATTTTGCTTGGCTGTTTGTGCATACTAAGTGGCCCCAGCTAACCACACATGGTGCGTTTGGCAAAGTGCTGCCCGCAGAGCGGGCACTGAAAACACCCCTTTAAAGGTTGCGGAGCAACGTATGGGATTTAAAACAAATTGCTTTTCCCTAGGAAAGCCGGCCTTTCACTGCCCGAGTGTTTCCTCTTGCATTCTCTGGGCCTGCTTTCAAACTCTGCCTTTTGTTGCTTCACAAAAAGATGGTTTCTTCATTAGCCTTTAAACCGTGCTGATAATAGACTCTGGAATTCTTTCAGAGCTGTGTGCTGGGAGGGCAATGAGGTGGGTGGCGCTCCAAGCGCGGACTGCGGCCAGCTCACTCTCTGTGCTTTCCAGTCAGGTATAGCCTGTGAAAGCAAATGGTGAGCAACAGCTCGGGCTGATATTTCCTGTTTGGTTTGGCTAAAAATCCCTCCAACTTGTAGCTGTCAGTCCAAATAGATTCTTTTTCAAAACTTTAACGCTACACTGCACTGTTACTTCTCAAGTGGATTTGCAACGAGTTCTGCAGGGATGGGGTGCATCTGAATAAGCGGGTTAAAGCGGCACTGTGATGTTCAGCTGCATCCTGGGTGATTCTGTGCAACTGAAGTTTGCGGCCTGCTCCTCTAAAGCCCCAACTTCTCCAGTTCTCACCCGCCGGCATGTGGCCCACGCTCTCTAATCCCGACACGGTGGAAGGGGAAGGGACTCACTTTCTCACCCCTTGGATACCAAGCCAATTTTCCTCGCCGCTCTCCAGCACATGACGTGCCCGCATCACTGGCTGCAAAGATTTGCGTGGCTGAGGACTGCGGATCACGGCCTGTGCATCACGGCAGAACCCCTCAGGCCGCCAGAGCTCGCTTCGCTGCTGAAGACCCCATGCCCTGACTGGCCAGCGAAGACCTTACTGAGCGAGCAGCCACAGGCTCACCCTAAGGAGTGCGTCCTCGACGCATCTACCTTCAGGAAGGCCAGGCGCTCACAGGAGCGGCAGGAGCCACCAGCGGGCTGTGTGGGAAGCAGAGGATGGAGCGCGGAAGGCGCAGCCATCATCTCGGGGGGATCCATCCCAAGGCTGCCGTGCCAATCACCCTCTGGCTTGCCCCCGCAGCGGTGGCCTGATGGAGGGCACAGGCATCAGCTACCTGTCCACCAGCCAGCCAGTGCTCCCCAGCCGCTCAGGGAGGCCCACCTTGGCCGCCTCAGAGCCACCTGGGCCGCAGCCCTGCCGAGAGCTCACAAGGCTTTCCTTCGCCACCACCTCAGAAGTCATGGGGTGATTGTCTTAAAATTAAGGCAATAAAAGTAAAATCACTTCAGCTTTTTTTAAAAAAAAGGAAGCTGAGGGGCTTCCCTGGTGGTGCAACGGGTTGAGCGCCACACTGTGTGGCTTCCACAGCCACTGCAGCATGAGTTTGATCCCCAGCCAAGGAGGGGACCCACATGGTGCAGCAGACCTCTCCTGTCTCCCCTGCTGCTCCCCTCAACAGTGGGTTTCAGTCCATCTGCCTGTTCTCTCCCCGCTGTCTCTGGTGACTCCTCTTACCTCCCACAACTCTGGCCTATACCCCAGTTCTTGCATGCATAAATAAAGAAATCTCTAAAAAAAATAAGGAACCTGAGAATTTAGTTAAAATAGTTTCCAATCAAGTCCCTCAGGTCACCCATCCCCTCAGGGTAAACGCCCAGCCAAACAGGGCTGGCCCAAAGCCGGCAGCCGAGCCCTGAAAGCCACACGTCTAAGGCACCTCAGCGGATGCACAGGATGGACAGAAGGGGCCAGGCATGTCTGGGACAGAAGGAGCAAGATCAAAAGCCAAGTCCGATGAGGCTGCCCTGGGAGCCTCCCACGGCCTCTCGCCCACCGCTCTTCCCCGCGTCTCCTTCCACGCCCCCCAAGTCCCTGATGCAAGACCAAGGCCTCTTTTCTGTGGCTGTCCCACAGAACACTTTGACGGCTCTACTTTTTTTATAATTATCTCTACTTTGTTTTTCAACCAAGGGATCATAATATCTCATTGATCATCTCTAAAGATATTTGCAGAGTGTCAGGGCACAGGGGGACTTTGCTTAACTCTGCAGAATCATTTCCACGAACTCCACATTAAGCAGAATGAACATAAAGACAAGAGTTTGCTTTTCATGTAAAAATGAGTTTTAAGATTGAGATAAGCAGATTGACATAAGCAGAGACTTGTGCCTAAAAAGTTACTGACTTTTAGACATTTTCTGTGAGCTTGTTTGCTAGAGTTATTTAACCATGGTTTTAATCAGGAAATAGCTTTCTCTTACACTTGTGATATGCTAGCATGTGTTTATTGTTAAAGTGATACAAAGAATTTACAATTAACAAGAAAGCATGCAAGGCTGTATTATGAATTTCAAATGTGGTTCTCCCAACTGTCTGATCCCACCCGGCTCTTGTCTCTGTGGCGCAGCTCGTCCATGATGTGACAAATGTGGTTTATCCCAGTGACTTGGTTGTCATCAAGTGACACAAGACTACAAGCAAACTGTATTTCACTCATGACTTGTATTTGGTAGAGGACGAAGCACATGTGCCGGGCTTCAGCGACACAGGCCACTGTTTGCTGGAGCCGACAGAATCTCCAGTCCTGGAGGAGAACGTGCCTACATTTCATGCTGTGCGAATGTTGTGGTGCAGACACATTTTTGAGTTCTATCTGCATGGCTGCCGACAGGCTCGCGTAAAAACTCCCTAGAGCCTAAATCGAGCTCTCCCACTCCCACTGGGGCTGACTTCAAACTAGCAAGGAGGCATCAGTGAACGTGACGTGGCGAGGCAACGTGCATCGTGCGGCATCTCTGTCCAAGACAGAGCACAAGCAAGGCTGGCCAGGGGCACGCACAATAACATACAGGAGAAAGCAACAGACGGTATGAATTTACAGGGCCCGCTTCCTCCTTGATCTAATTATGTACTTATGTTTTACGGCGCAGAATTATCGGTAACGATCATGTGTCACAGCCAGTTCACACACACCTGAAACTTTCAACCGGCTCCCACACACTGATCTCTTCCTTCTTTTTAACTTACACTTGGGTATTCACTTGGCAGACATTTTCCTGAAACTCAGTGCATGACAGCAATTCCTTGTGCTTACACGAAGGCTGTCTCTAGAAGCCAGCGCCCCGGTGGGTAGCTTGGCCGCTTTTTCTGTAGTGATAACTTACAAACACACACAAAAGCAAGCGGCATCGTCAGACAAGCCTCTGAGCACTCAACGCTGACCACGTCCAATAGTTTATCAGTCTGTCCGTTCTCCTTGTTTTTAAACCAAGATGCCCTGTGGTCACACTGCAGCCCAGAGCGGCACGAGCGCATGACCACCCGAGCGCGGGACAGCTGTGGCGACTCCCAGCTGAGCTGCTGGCATGGATGGGGAGGCACAGCCTGGGGCCGCAGAGCGAGAGGAGACGTGGTCTAGCAAGCGATAGGCCTCAAGTGCAGGATGAAGTGCTAGCCCACACCTGCGCCTGGGGGCGCACTCCTCAAGAAGGCGGTGCACAGACAGCAGTGCTCAGTCGGTCCCAGGCCCATTTTGAGAAGGACATCGGGCCAGCTTCCGCAGACAGCACCGCAGAGAGGGGCACCGCGTGCCTGCAGGGAGGCAAGCGCAGGACAGACGCCCGCCAAGTGGAGAGAGAACAAAGTCAACACAAGCCCCGAGTGCGGAGTCTCAAACTGGAGCTCCCTAAGGCAGAACCCTTTGGGTCGGAGGCCCCAGGAGACTTAGCGTCAAACGAGAGACCCAGAGCAATGAGCAAGGACCAACCACCTTTTGAGATGATTTGCTCCAAGTCTCAGAAAGCGGAGTGGCGTCCTCCCGTTCAATCACCACCCCCTCATCCTACAGGCGATTTAAGCTGTTCCCATCATAGCTGCCCTCCGTTCACCTGCACCATTTATAGCAGCCAAGGCGTGGAGACAAGGCCCCTGCCCAAGGACAGAGGCGTAGGCCTGGAGGCGCGGCCTGCACACTACGAGCAGCACTCGGTCATTAGGGACTGAAGTCATGCCTCTTATGACAACACGGGCGGAAGTGGAGGGAACAGTGCTGGGGGTCATAAGTCACAAGGAGAGGGAGAAATACCACATGATCCCCTCCTGTGCAACCACAGAGAAAACTAAACCAAAACCAACCCAAGAAATCAGACGGTCGAATTGAGGCGCCCAGAGGGGGAGAGAAGTGATGATAAAGTCTTCGTAAGCTAAAAAACTGAAAGAAAATGAAATTTTACTGAGCATGTATTTTGTCCTGGGGACGATGATGCCGTTTACATAGACTGGCCCCCAAGCAGAGTTTACAGCACAGAGAGCGACACACGTGCGCACTTCTCAAGCCTCTCTTCCCTGTCAGGACGCGGCAAAGTGCCACCTCAGTCTCTCTGACGCTTTAAGGACATAGTGTGTTGTCAATTAGGCTGTTTTACCGCTGACAAAGCCCTCACCTGCGGCCACCAGGATGTGACAGGGCAGGGCTGGAGCCTTCTGCCTGCTCCCCAGAAGGCACTTGGCCCCCAGGCCAGGCTCCTGGCTTGCTGGTCACATGTCCTGGCTTCTGACAGTCCTAGTCCCAGCCCAGAGCTTGGCCAGTCACAGCGTCTCTTCAGAGTGGCTTGTCTGTATTTTCTGGCTTTCAGCACACTGGACTAGGTGTATGACCAAATGGCCCGCTGAGCCCGCCCTTCCCCTCCTCCCAGCTGCAGCCCTGGTCGCGCTGTCCAGGCCAGCTTTGACACGGTGCCACAGAGACCTCTCTCCAGTTGTCTTCAAGCCCATCTTTCGGGGGGGGTGGGGGAAGCAGCAGACCCCCCTTTCAGGCCTACATTTCTCCCAATCTGGGGGAAACTGGGCTTTGCCTAAGTGATGTTTCCCTTTCCTATTTCTCTCGCTCCCAGGCCCGCGGTGCTGCTTCCTCTCTCCCTGAGTCACCTCCGCAGTTGCAGTATGTCTGCAGGTTCCAGAAAAAGCAAACTGCGTGAGAAAGCAGCCCCCTTCAGGCTCCCCTCCCTGCTGCCACTTGTGAAGAGCCTGAGCCCCTTGGCCTCCCCCACAATACACTGCGCTCTTTGTCCACAGCTTGTCCTCCTCCTGAAGTGACATCCCTTTTCTCTCCCCAGGGCCCGGGCCACCTCTGTCCTTCTGCGTTCTCAGTGCCTTGGTGCCCATGTCCCTGCACTTGCCGCGTTATACTTTGCGTTTGTGTAATTTTAATGAGTCCCTCCAGGCTGCCTTTGAACTCTGCTTGCTGCCTCCCGCTCCCCACCCCCAGCTCCGGTACTTCCCCCTGTCTCAGGCTGGGGGTGACCCCCTCATCTGAGCTCATGTAGCCTGGGTCTGCTGAGTTCATTGTCTCGTGCTTTCCCTTTCATGGACCCTGAGGCCCCTCCCTGCACTGCTCCCTCATGCTATCCTCCTGCTCAGTGTTTCTGCCGAGAGCCTCTCTGGAGGAGGCGGCCCCTGCATTCTGGCCCTTTGTCTTGGGCCCAGCTATCAGTTCCTGGGACCTGCGTGTCCCCCCTGAGCGCCTTGCCCCTTTGAGTTCTGTTTCTCCCGCAGCTCGCCTGAGCCACCCGGGCTTCCCTTCTTGCCTCTGCCTCCAGCCTTGGCTCCTTGCCCCTTGCCCCAGACCAGGCAAGCTTCCCGCACCTTTGCCAAGGGTGCATCTGATTCACCACAGCACCTCGTATTCCCTGTGATTCTCGGCGACACCCCTGTGTTGTAGGAGGGTCTCCCCAACACCAGCACTGAAAACAATTTCCCAAGCGAAGTGGACAGCGACAGCTTTGTTCCGAGTTCGGCTCTGCGATGGCAGTGACCCCCAAACAATAGAGACAAGCCCACCGCACCCTCAGCGCAGTAGCCACTAGACTAGCTTGGGTCGACTGCGAAGGGCCCGACCTGCCATCCGGGTCCCTAGGGCCCGTGCGGGCTGTGAGCTTGGATCCTGCCGCTCGCTCTGTGTCCACCGCGAGGCCTTCTCCAGCCTCCTGACCAGGGCGGGGCTTCCTTCCTGCAGCGGCCAGGCTCCTGCTGGCGTCGCCACCACACATCCAAGTTCTCTGCTCACACAGAACTCCCATCAAACCTTTCTCCCAGGACGTGAGTTCGTCTTCGTCCATCTCGTGGGTCGCGTACAATCAAATTAAGAAGCAAGACCCCCACACACTGTCTCTGGGCGAGCAGGGGCTCACCCTCAGAGCAACCTTTCCCTGGGTTTCCAGCTTGTCTGAAGGACGGCAGGGCTGTTTCTCTCTTCCCCAGGCCATTCCCTCCCCCCAGGCCTGTAGTCAGGACCCTGCAGACACCAAGACGTACACTACACTCACATGCAGCTTATGACACCCACGAGGGACCGTCTCCATGTCACGGCTCTGCCACGCAGGCAACGAGAGCCTAAGTCGCCTCAGATGTGTTTCTCAGAAGACAGAACATGTGTCCTGCTCTTGCCTCTCCTGGAGACTCTCCTACAGCTGGCTCTGAAGCAGCTGTGCCCCAGGCTCCTCCCCTCAGAGACTTCCAACACGCGTCTGTCACCCCCCGGGCAGCACCCTCCTAGCACTGCTCTTTCTTCGAGCTTCTGATGCCCTTGTCACCGTGGCCATGTGGCCCTCTTGCTCGCAGCTCCCTTTAACTCCAAGTGATGCTTATTCTAAGCGCCCAGTGGCCCTGTGGAGAAACAGGGCTGGGGTCAGGTGCTGTCAGTTTTGCTTCTGGAAAAGGTGAGGCCCACAGGTATCTCAGGGTTGCTCCAAAGTGCTCGGTGAGTCGGTGTTGGGGCCGACGAGAACTGAGGCCCCCTGGCTCTTAGCTCATTTCCTGAAAAATTGAGGGGCCAGTGACAAGAGTCTCTACATGACTTGAGCTTCCAACCGCAGTTCCTGAGCTTTCCATAGCAGATCATCTGCAAGTCTTGGTGCACTCGCAAGCACCCTGCCATGCTCCGCCCGTGACAGCGACTTCCGCAGGGAGGGCGGGGCCTCAGCACAAGGGTCTTCCTGCCCTTCACCCACACCGGTCCTTCCTCCCCGTTTACCACAGTGCATCCCTTTGCACCGCTCAATATAGCCTTGTCTTCTCCCTGCCCCCATCCCGTTGCCCTCTCTGCCATAATGTGCCGCGTGACCCGAGACCATGAGTCCCTCTCTGTCCCTGTTCGCACATCGTCGCCCACATTAGCAAAACACTGTCATAGGTTCTGTCGCAGTCCAAGCAGCAGAGCACAGGTCAGATGAAAAGCACACCCAGAAGGATTTACACAGAGGAATCCAATTTGACGAAAGCACACAGAAAACCTGAATAGATAGTGTGACTTGCCTGGTTCCTGCAGAGGAAGACTTCATACCACCAACATGCAGATATTCTGCACAGAAACACAAACCCGTGGTTCCAATAAAAGAATGAATGCTGATTTTTTGAACTGCACAAATTGATTCTGAATTTCTTCTGGAAGACTCAATATAATTATTTTTTAAGAAGAACTCTAAAGGAGGATATACGTACTAGACATTGAAATCTATCATAAAATCTCAGATTGCCTAATGACACAGACATCCTCAAGTAGACAGTAAAACAGAACGAGCATCCTACAAACAGATGTAGACATCTGTCTACGAAAGCAGGACAGGATGAGGCTGATCCTTCAGGTCAGTGGGGAAAGATTGGGTTACTCAAAAATAGGGGGCCATTATCCACTTGGAATCAAACAGATACAGAGCCGTAGTTCAAGCATGATGCAAAAAATATTCAGATAAGTTTAATATCAATATGTGAAACTATGGACTTTTAAGAGAAAATATAAAATAATATTTTTCTTACCCTGAAATAATATACTCAATCTCAGAAACCATAACATAGTAACAATATGATTACCTTAGAGATTTCAGATGATACGGTGACGTGCATATGAACAATGCTGAAAGACAAGTAATCCACCAGGGAAAATAATTGCAATACATCCAACAAATTGTTAATAATCACCGATGCAAAGGGTTTCCACAAATGAACAACTCAATCAAAAAACAGATGAAGAGTATATCAAAAATCATTTGCACATTAAAAAAATACAAATAGCTGGTAATACTCAAAATATGCTGAGCTTCACCATATAATAACATAAAAATGAAAATAATATGCCATTTTCCTAACAAGATCACTATGCATTGAAATATTGGTCATCTAAAATACTAATGAGCCAAAGGCACTGGGTGCTTACAGACTGCTACATAAAATATACGCGTATGTGCACACATGGGTGGGACGTATATAAGCGAAGAGGTGCTGTCTACCAAAATATATGCTCCTTAAGATTAAACCTACACGCCAGGAACCCACAATCCAGTCTACAAAAATTGTTGTCACAAATAGATAACTGTGCTCCAGAAATAGTGAAGATGATCCGTCACGGAGCCTCTTGCAACACTCATCTGGCCCTTTAAAGAGCAAAAGGGAGGTGAAACAATAGCCAAGTTACCTTCATTTTGGGAAGCCCAAACACAAGGTTGCATCTGCACACGTGTGCACAGTAGGGGAGGGAGGAGGCAGATGGACAGAAGCCATGACGAGCCTGCGGAAAGAGTGACTGAAAAGTCAAGCAAACAGCAAACACAGAGGCAGGTTTTGTGGGTGAAGATGAGTTGGCTTTGGACCCCGAGTTGGGAGGCTCTTGTTGGACATGCAGGTGGGAATATCCAACGGAGATTCTAGGGCCGAAAGGAGAAATTTGGGTTAAAGATGGTAACGAGCGTTTCCTGCCAGAGCAAGGGCAGCGCTCACGGGAGCAGGCAGGATCGCCCGCCAGGAAGAACGTGAGCAGTGAGACGAGCCCACATGGGAACCCACCGCCGATGCGGGACACGGAGGATGAGCCAGCCTGGCCAGCACGCGGTGGTGGCCCTTCCACACTCGGTAACAGAAGCGCCATGTGACGAGAACAGAAGTCTGTAACAGAAGCGTGCCTGTGATGAGAGCGCGTGCAGAGAGAGAATCCAGACTGCACGGCACTTGTGCAAAAGAAAGAAGAGCTTGGGAACTATATTTGTGAGACTCCGGGTGGGAACGGAAGACAAACTGCCAGTCTCCAGCAGGTAGTTGGAAGAGGGGGGAGCGGCAAGGGAGAGCTTCTATTAAAGGTGCAAGCACCCACATCACAGTAACACGGTAATCTTGATTGCTATTTTGTTTCCTGGTTGGTGTTACTTTTGCACTTCCTATAGCATGAGCATATCGTCATGCCAATTGCCTATAAAATATTATTTTTAAAACTTTTATGTAGCATCCATACAGCAATGACATGATCACTTCACTAATAATAAACCTCACTAATACTTTGAACCAAACGGCACTTGGTGGGCATCTGCTTGTTCCCTAACTGAGGTTATTGTGCGTAGCACCTTCGTACGCTAACCTCTGAACACAGCTCTGAAGCAGGTTAGGATTTCTGCTAGACAATCAAAGCAGAATTCCTTGACCAAAGTCTCTGAAGCATTTTAAGGCTCTTGATATATATTGCCAATTGCCTTCCATGCCTTCTTCTCACACCTTTCCTGGGTATTATTAGCACTTAAAGAAAAGCTCCAATTTGATAGCTAGTAATTACAGCATTTTTTTAATTTGCAGGGTTTTTTGTTTGTTTGTTTGTTTTTTTACCAATAAGGTTATTTACTCGCTTTTTGTGTTTCTTCATTGGGAATTGACTGTTGCCTATGTTTCTGCTGAGTGAGTGCTTCTTCTGGACTTGTCAGAATCCTTGCAAAAATTGTTCTGAGTCTGTCATTCCCCTTTTAATTCTACTCTCATAATGTTCTTGACTTGTAGTTCTTTTGTATAATCAAGTCAATCAAGGTTTATCTTGATGGTTTCTTCCTTTGCTTTCATGCTGAAAATGTTTTTTATATATTTTTTCCAAATTGCTTTATTATTCATCTTCCTTTTCTCATTCTGCCATTACTTTTGACACATAATTCTTTATACTTTCCTTTATTTTTTTAAATTAAAAATATATCTTTCATGCCATGTTTTTATGAGTGTACATCAAAGTGTCATTGCAAAATGTTCCATAAGAGAAAAGGCATCCAACAAAGGAGTCAGTTGTTTTAATGGGGACATTTTATATAGTGTTTACTCAAAAGAGAACTCACTGAACACATTATTCCATGACAGTATTTTTTGATCCAGTCATTCTTAAGCAAGAAGAGCCTTCCACGCACACACATTCTACCTTCTATCTTGTGTTTTAAATGATCACACATCAAACTCTTTAAGCAAACAGTATCTGTTTAGTATTCTGTGAGGTCTATCTCTAATAAGAACTTTTTATAGCAAATACTTAATCAATTATCACAGTGCTATTTATGGAATAAATAATTAATTTCCAAATCAGGAATAACACCCTTAATTCATAATAAATTCTTATGTCCTAGTGCCTATTTCTTGCCTTTTTATTTTGTTCCATTAATCTATGTCTATTTCTTACAATGATGCGGCACTGTTTTACTGCATCTTCACAATGCCTTTAAATGTCTAGCAGCACAAGCAGTAGAGGGCAGGCAGAGAAGAGAAGGAAAATGAAATTATCACCCTAGGTGCAACTCAGTGAACCCCAGAAAGGCCCGGGAATTCGCAGGATCTCCAGCAATGTTGGCCCAACACCGGCAGCAGCTACTTGAACTGCGCGGAGTTTTGTTTATTGCTCAATTGTCTGCTTGGTTGGGTGTTTTGCTTTGGTTCGCTTTCTCGTCCTTCTTGGTGGACCGAAAGGCCAAGCTCTACGCTTAAGCAGGCTCCCAGGGCAGGCCCTAGCGCTGACTTGCGCGAGCGAGAATGAACCACAAACACCACTGGGTTTTGCTGCGTTAGGGCAAGGCGGGGGTCCTGGACACACTTGCTCATGGTCCACTGACCAGCACGGCCTTGTCCAGGAAGGCACCAAAGGGCCTCTCAAGGGCTTCAGATCAAAGAAGCCTGAACCGGTCTTGTAAAACCCAGAGAAAATTTCACTTCCCACAAATTCAAATCAGAGCTCTCCTCTCCTCTCCTCAATGCACCGCATCTACATCACGCTTCCCAGGCCCCTGTCATTATTAGTTTATAAAGATTCATTGATATTCAATTAAGTAGTTCTAATGTTCTCAATGCAGCCCTAGACAGCACTTTATAAAAGAATACATCCGCCCTCTGCAGACAGCTGGGGAAGCCAATTAGTCGGGGAAAATTTGCATATCAATCCAGCTGTGGAATTAAGTCAGCCTTGTTCAGTAGTCACAATGTGAAGAGCAAAAGGAGGAATCCAAGTTCTCCCTGGTCTTTTATTCCCGCACCTCAAGTGAGCCTCAGCTTGCATTAAAAGACTGTGAATAGTGGGAGAGAAAACCCACAAATGCTCCCATCCCCTGCCAAGCATGCGCTATCACTTAGAAGCGATTATTAATGGGGAATGCTCAAGGCCCTCCCAAGGGTTGGTACTAATTCACATAAATATTGTAGCACTTAACAAAGGATTTTTGTCTCAGGAGTTGAAAAATTGCATAGTAATTCTATTGTGGAGTTAAACTTCAATATAATGAGGCTCAATTTTCTAATGATTCCATTCCATAGAAAGGATTCCGTTCGATTCAACAAACATTTCCTGAGTCTCTACGATGCCGAAGCCTGGCACAAACGCCAGCGTGTGGAGAAGCCCTTGCATGAGACACAAACAGCGGCTTGGATGATTAGTAGACTGTGAACTCGGGGAGGGCCCTACGGAGCTCACTGAGCCAAAGGCCAGACAGCCCAACGCTCTGCCAGGACCAGCCCCTGACACACCCCGGCTATTGTCCCTCAGCGGCTTCTGTGCCCCAGGCTAAAGGAAGGGAGGCTTCCATAGCTGCCAGCGCTGTGCTAACTCTGCACATCAGCAACAGCTGACAGCCGTCCCAGTGCCTGACTCGCGCCCGAGAGTTGTTCCGGAAGGACAGAGCAGGGCAAGGTGCTGCCTCCCTCCTCCCAGACAATGCACCAGCGCATTCCATTCAGGGCACCTGACAGCAGTCACGGAACAGTGCGAGCCATACTGCATCTGTGCGTCTCCAGTTTGCGTGTTGGGAAATGCACAGGCTCGTGGGTCATGCAGACCCAGCTCTGAGTCCCACCTGCAACACTAAGTATCCTTAATACAAGTGCCCTTAAGTGTCCTTGCGCCAGTGAATTAGCCCCTTGCTTTCTGCATTTTTCCATACTGACCTTTACTTAGCAGCCTCTGAGAAGGCGCAATCTGCATTTCCACAGCAAGATGTGTTCAGGAAGATGTTGGATAATTTTAACACATTCATGGTTAAAATCCCAAGAGGGTTTTCTGCAGAAATGGACAAACTGATACTGAAGTGTATAAAGCCATCTTCAACAGAACAAAGTTGAGACTATGGTAGGCAAAGTTGGTGCTGAGAAGCATCTCCCTTAGACACAACTCTGGAGAAACTAAATTTTACTCTGAGAAAATTTCGCCCGTTGCACACCAACAGTGGGGACTGGAACACGCATACCTTTCACCCAGCGTGGTGGCCGCTGCTGGGGCGGAGTGAGGACAGGGTACAGGACCAATCACGTGGGTCGCGCCTCAGTCTCCTGCTCCACTCTGCTCTGGCCCGAGGAAACGCCCAGCTGCGGAGCAGCCCCAGGCGGCAGAGGTCCCCCCAAGAGTCCATCGGAGGCTAGATAGACAAGGGGTAGTAGACACAGAATGCCTAGCTGAGTATTAAGTTCCCTTAGCCGACTTTGAGAGTTTTTTCCGACTGTAAACTTTTATGAGTCTATAGATTAAGTGCCAAATAAAAGTTCCAGTCAAAGAAATGCTATAAGAACTGAGAGGTAGGAGAAAGCCTCCTGAGTTTTAAACTAATTGAATCTGAGGGAAGGTTGGCGAATCCTAAAGACATAATAATTAAATGAAGTAGATCCATTTCAGTCTATCCCAACATAAAATGTTTCTGAAACTACTGGCTATGACTTTTACAATCGCTTTATATGACGAGCCAAAGAATGAACTGGATTTTACAGCTGAATCATATTAGTGATAAAATACCTGTCCAGCTGCCCCCCCCCTCCCGTCAGTGACTCTGAAGACTGTGGGTTGAGGGGCGTAAACAGAGGGAGCCTCTTTTTCTACTGTTCTGCATCTTTCTGCCTCAGTGAAATGGCACAAGTCAGGATTCCCAACAGGCCACGCGCCCTCCTGCCACCTGGCCTATCTTGCCCATTCATTAAAAAAAAAAAATCTGTGCAAGTATGAGCTACCGCATTTTAACATACTTCAATAATACGTTTGTCACAAAACACCAGCCAGTAACGGGCCAGTGTCTACAGCGCTGCGCATCTGAGGTAAACACTTACCTTGGGTACTGAGAGATCTGAGGAGGAAGAGGGGAAAAGTGAGAAAGTTCTCCCACCCTTCAATCTATATACTCTGCTCCCCCAGACTCCTGTTTACTCCTCTCCACCATCACCAAGACCCTTTGTGTGTGGGGACCTTTGAACTAACTACAGCTTCCCCGAGAGCTCCAGGCCCACCTGTGGAATAGCTGTGACGCCAACTCGTGACGCTCCTCAATCTGGTGAGGCTTTTTTTTTTTTGCTGTTATTTAGAGGTTTGGGCACAGTTGACATTGCAAGTCAGGGCATATTCCTTTTACTGTTTTCTTGATAACAGATTTGCAATTTGAAAGTTGCAATCATGCTTCCAAAATTTCCCTTTTTATATTTCAAGTTGTTTTCACATCACTGACCTCTGAACTCCAACACTGGGAGCTGGGAGGGCTGTAATTTGCGCTCATTATTTGCAGCTGTGACGGCTGAGCAAGTGGGAGCGCGCCCTCGGGCCTGAAAGCAACAGGGTCACAGGTGCGCAGGCTCATGGCCACAAGCGGCGCGGCATCATCGCGTCTGCATTCTGGGTGCTGTAAACGGTTTTTCAGTGCCTTTAAATAATTACACGTACCCACCTGTGCCATTTCTGTCCCTGTTCTCTGGAAGGTTTACATGACCACCTCAGTCCTTTGACACGATCACCAGTCGTTTGGGGCTGAGGAGGCGGAGACTCACGTGACTGTTGGTGAAAAGCACGGGAGGGTCATATCCAAGGAAGAGCAATGAGCCAGGGTCACGTAAATCTTACCAAGCTCAGCCCAGTCCCAAGTACATAGACGATCAGCAACTCGCCGTATAAGTCCAAGAGAAAAAAGAGGGGAGATGACAGTTCTCTTCTTTACTAGATATGAGAAATAAAAAAGTTGTAACTTATAATCAATGAGGCAAAAATGACCACTGGAAATGGAATATGATGAAACAAATATACAGTTAATTTCTGTCTTAATTTTGATGCATGAAAAACATAACTAAATGTTTTAAGCAAAAAGAATACACAATAGTCAAAAGGTGAAAGAATATTATTTGGTCTTAAAGATGAGTGAATGTTTAATATGTGCCACACGTTGTGTGAATAAAGGTGATCTGAGAGGTCACAGAGAGTGTTTTTCCATTTATATGAAATATCCAGAATGAATTAATGGTTGTCATAGGGGTGACGAGGAATGAACATAATGGGTACAGGGCATCTTTGGGGGTGATAAAAATATTCAAGAATTAGGTTTTGGTGATGGTATTACCCCTTTGTGAGTATACTAATAAATTTTGCAATGAACAGTAACTGATGAAATTCATAGTATATGACCATATCTCAATAAAATATACACAGTAGAGAAAGTGTTAAAACCTGTGTCTCTTCATATACTCGGTTTGTTATCGAAATTACATACCTTTTACATTTGTGTTTTTAATTTAATATGGATTGAGGACACTCCACATCATTAAATTTTTCGCTGAAAATTTTTCAAAGAAGTGCTGATACATCTAGCACACGGATGACTCTCAAAAGCATAGTGCTTAGCAAAATGAGGCACACTCAAAAGCGTACAGATGATGTGATTCATTTTAATGAAATTCCAGAGCAGGCAAACTGATCTGTGATAATAGAGGTTAGGATATTGGTGAACTTTAGAGGAGGAAATGGCTTTGGGGCATGAAAAAGCCTTTTGGGGAGCTAGGAATATTCTAGATCATCATCTGAGTGATGATATACAAGAAAAATATGCATATAAGCAGTTATAAAATATGCATAATTAAAAGCCATTTAGCTGTATAATAAATATGTGCGTGCTGTTGTATATAAATTATAGTTTAATTAAAATTTTAAAAAACTGTGGCATTGATGCAACACTAGACAAATGGAACAGACTACATTCTAGAAAGAGATAGATAAGTAATTTTTATTTTTATACTTTTAACAAATTTACAATAAAGTCTCCACTGTAATTCAGTGGGGCAAAAGATGAGTGTTTGCAATAAATAGGCATAAAATGCAAATATGAGCCTTGACTATATAAAAAAATGAGCCTTGACTACTACTTCACACCAAACTAAAAAAAAATTAACTTGAGATGAAATTTAGACTTAAATGTTAAAGGCCAAATAATAAAGTTTCTTAAAAAAAAAAAAAAGACTAAGAGAATGTATTCATTATATCAGAGTAACCAGAAATGTCTTAAACACAAAGTATACTCATATAAAACCTGATGAATTGGACTTCATAATATTAAGGACTTTTGTTCATCAAAAGATATAATTAAGGGGGTCTCCCTGGTGGCTCAAGGGGTTAAGCACCACACTATGAAGCTATTGGCAGCCACTGCAACACGAGTTCGATCCCCAGCCAGCGAGAGGACCAGCAGGGCGCAGCCTCGCCCATTGCTCCCCTCAGCGGTGTATTTCAGTCGATCTGCCTGTTCTGCTCCCCACTCTGTCTTTGGTGAATCCTCCCACCCACCCCCACACCTCTGGCTTGCACCCCAGTTCTTGTACGCATAAATAAATAAATCATTTTTAAAAATTTAAAAAGATATAATTAAGAGAGAGAAGGAAAACCACAGAACGAGAGAAGGTACTCACGAAATAAATATATAGTACATATTTATATACAGTGTATATTTACATGTATATTAGAGATCTGCTCATATCTAGACTATATTAAACATTTCTAGTCCCAAAAAGAAGAAGACAGAAACTTCGAAATATTTCAGAACTTGGCTAAGGATGACATCCAAATGGTCACTGATGAGGAAAAAGACGATCCACATCACTATCCGTTAAAGGGCCACGCCGTGGAGTCACACTAGACACCCACGAGAACAGCTGCAATTAAAAGGAAAGCTTCAGAATGAAAACAGCGCTCACTGGCACACGTGCAGAGCTCCTGGAACTCTTGCACACCGCTGGTGAGAGCATCAGGCAGTGCGACCACGCTGGGAAGACGTTCGGCAGTGTCTGCTGCAACGCAGTACACAGACATCAGTGACTCAGCAATTCCAACCCTCGGTGTATTTCCAAGAGCACATCATGTGTGTGTCCCAAGAGGCAGGTGCAAGCATGGTCCTAATGACTTTCTTCATAATAGCCCCAAGCTGGACAGCAGTCCAAATGTTGTTCTATAGTCAAGCGGATAAAAAATTGCTAATTTCAGTACAGTGGAATGCCGCTCAGCAGTGAAAGACTATTTCTACCCCGAGCAATACTGTTAAAACTTGCAAAATGATGAACGAAAGAAGCCAGATAGAATAGAACACACTCTGTGTGCATTCATTTAGAGGAACCTGCAACATTCCTCTTTCTAAGCTCTGGACATGTTTTATATCTTCATTTGTACTGTGGCTATATAGGTATAGACATATTTAAAAAGTCATTCCCCGCTACGGTACAGATTTGTGGACCTCACTCTATGTAAAATTACATCTCAATGTGAAAGTAAATCAAGAGACATGTGATAGAAGCATTTTTCATGGTAGCCACCGAAATGTTCACCAGCAGTGTTAATAAATAAGTCATGGTCTAGTCATACTGCAGAGCACTCCTCACAAGCGAAAACACATACTGACATACACAAAAGCATGAATAATCTCAAAGACATAGCACTGAGCCAAAGAAGCCAGATTAACAAATGACTGTAATTCTGCTCTGGGTAGACCCCCAAAACATAAAAGCTGGGTCTCACACAAACACCTGTAAAGCAATGTTCATGGCAGACAAAAATACAGAGTCCAAAGGCCCATTAGTGGAAGAACGGACCGACACACGCCAGCTCCCCACGGCATGGACTATTACTTGGCCATAAAAAGAACACAACTGACACAAGCAACTACATGGATGAAACTTAGGACACAGCTGGGTGACCGAAGTGCGATGTAAAGTGACAAATGTTGGAAAGTTCCGCGTCTATAAGACGTCTGGGCGAGGCCAGTGTATAGGGGCAGAGAGCGGAAAGAGAGGCCGGGCTGGGGAGGGGGAGTAGGGTGCGATGACTTACTTACTGGCCACAGTTTCTGTGGGAAGAGAAAGCGTTCTGGGGAAGAGGGTGGTGAGGGCTCGTAACTCTGTAAGACGCCCTCGAGGTCACCCAATCATACACTAGAACAGGTTAAAATGGCCGGTTTTGTGGACAAAAGAATCCATGTTTGTAGAACTGTACAACAGGCAGAATTCGTGTGTGGTGACAGGTCAGGAGAGCCGTTCCTCCGCTGGGGCGAGGCCATAGCACTCCCGCGGCTGTCCACAGACAGTGTCAGGCGTCACCTTGAGTGTGTGTTCTACTTCCCTTTGAAAAGAAAAAAAAGCAGCAGCAGCAACTGGGACAGTGACCCTTCAGAGATGCCTTACCCCTCAGAAGTGGAGACTTCGGCTCACCCGGCCCTTCCGATCTCACTGATGCCAAACCCGACGCCGGCCCTTTTCCTGCTGCAGCCGCGACACACCCCACGCCTGGCCACAGAGAGTGGGGCCGGCCCTGGCCGCTCACGAAGGACCTGTAAACCAGAGATGTTTGCGGGCTGGGGAGGGGCAGGAGAGGGAAAGGGGCTGGTTCCTGGGGGGCCAGAGGGGTGGGCAAGGGGTAGGAGAGACGGCTGCGGGCTGGTGGGCAGGGCCGTTGTGGTGGGCGCTGTGGAGGGACTTACTGGGTGTCTGGGCACCCGCGCAGCTGCGTTGGGCCGCTGGGAGGAGAGCGTGCAGCCAGGGTGTCGGGGTGTGAGGAGAGCAGGTAGCTGCAGCTCTCCCACAGCCCCTCAGACCTGCGCACCCCCCCCCCCCACGCTAAGCCCCTGAGAATAACACTTGGTGTGCGGGGCCCAGCACCGAGAGCGAGAGCACAGTCCCCTGGGCTGAGGCGGGCAGAGAGGAAGGACGCGGGAAGCCTGGGAGGGGAGGGCGATGGGTGGGGACTCCGAGCACGCAAGCGAGCATCCTTTCGGGGTGTCCAGGGGTACCTGGCAGAACCAGCCTGCGGTGCAGCAGCCATCCTGGGGGGTGGGCACCGGGGTCGGGCACACCCAGTCAGGACCCCCGTTGGTGCGCCCACCAACCCAGGCTGCGCAGCGCCGGGCAGACAGAAGTGTCTTTCCTTGCAAAGCTGACATCCTACTTACTGTGAACTGTTTCAAATCCACCTTTATTTTGGGGAGCGGCTTATCTGGGGCATCTCCTTGTCATCAGGGGTTCCCTTGAGACTGTTTGTGCCATGAGGAGCCTTCTAACTGGAGAGGGAGGCACCTGGCCCCCCGGCCCCTCTCCTGTGCGCTGTTACTCTGTCCCCTTGGCCTCTGGGCGAAGACATGATCAGGGCACATCCTCACTCCTCCCCTGGGAGGCAAGGGCCCCCTTCCCAGAAGCGAACGCAGGTCACATCCAGAAACCCGAGCGCAGCAGGCTGGTCATTCACTGCCACTTCCGCTGTGACAAGAACACGCCAAGTTCAGGGAACCTCCCCTCACCCACCCCACCCCGGCCAGTTTGCTGAGGAAAGAAACTGAGAAGAGCACTGCCCCATGTCCTCTGACCCCCCCCCCCCAAGGTCGAATCCTTTCCACCTACCCCCAGCCTGCCCCGCAAGTCAGTGTGGGAGAGGAGCCGCGCTGACCAACAACACACCAAAGCCACGAAGACACTTTATTTGGTTGCTACCACAAATACAGAACCAAGTTAAGGCAGTACAATACAGTCCCACTTCTTACAGCTCACGGTAAGCTTTGTGCCAAGTGTCAATTTGAATCAATATTGAAATTTTTATTAAACGTTTTCTTCAGTTCTAGAGAAAAGTCATCTCCTGGGCTGCTGCGTGTGCTGATACCAAGTGTGTGCGACCTAGCGCGAGCGGTCATGGGCCCCGGGGCGGCGGGGAGCTGCTCCGCCACTCGCTTGTGCTATGGGTTATTACCTTGAATTCCCTTTGCAACGAAAGAGGGAAAATGTAAAAACTGACGGTGTAGAAACATCTGGCTGTTTAAAAAAATCTCTGAGGTAAAGAGTAGTTATGAACTGTGGCGTTAAATGTGTGACTGGAATTGGATTTTAGAAGGAACTACCTTCGTGAAAGGATTTATTTCTCTGAAACTAAATGGGGGAAAAAGTCCCGGCCAATGCCGGAAAGGTAAGTGACACAAGTGAGGTGAGAACATCTCATTGTTTGCATTCCTGTTTAACTATAAAAATCAGCACCAATGTTGGAATTTCCAGAAATAGAAATAATTCAGTGGCTCCGTATCTTTCCTTTTGCCATGTGATGCCATAGGCATAAAAAAATCAATCTGCCTAAGAGCTTATCAAATTGTGTTCTTCAGATACGGGTCATGTTTTGTGGCTGGGGTTTAGCAAAGTGTTTCAAGTATTCGTGCTTTCTCGCAACTGCCTTTCCAACTGCCGTTAAAAACACAATGCACGCACGGACTGGACAACGGAAAGCTGGCAGTCACATTCACTTGACGAAGCCTTCACCACAGCATGCGCTTCTCCCCGCCGCGGGGCGGGAGAAGAAAGCAGAGGGGAAGAGAAGGGAAGGGAGGTGAACGGGGGCCACCTGGGGGTGTGGGTAAAGTCCAATGTCAAGGCCCCCTGTGGGCTGAAGGTTGCCCACAGGAGGGAGGAGGCTCAGAACAACAGGTGTCAAACTCAGGGAATTTAGTCTCTAGAAGAGCGGCCACGCACAACACACACTTCGGGAGCGCCGTCCGGGAGAGAGGGGCAGGTCTGGCGTCTGCAGCTGTCTGTCTGTGTATTTGCAGTAAGGTCGGCCACTTCAGACGCCATAGTCTTCACACGGCCATTTCGTCAGAATCAGCCTCAACGTCGACGACCAAGATGTCAGGGCCGTGGCTGGTGGGGAGCCTGGCAGGGGGCAGCAGGTCATCTTCGTCGCTGGTGGAAATAGCAGCAGCAGGCTCGGGGGAGCCAGTGTCAGGGCTGGAGGCAGGCTCGGGGCAGGCCGTGACATCACAGTCGAGGGGGCTGGAGGCAGAGAGTCCTGGGGGGGTGGCAAAGGCGGGCACGTGGCGGCTGGCCGCAGGCTTCCCATGACCAGCTGTGGGTTTCGGGCAGCTGGCGACAGGGCTGACGGTCTTGGAGTGGCTGCCGGTCGGAAGGTGGCGGCCAACGATGGACTTGGCGAGGCCGGAGGCGGGCTTGAAATGGACAGAGGCAGCCTCGAAATGGACAGAGGCAGCATCGAAATGAACAGAGGCAGGCTTTGGGTAGACAGTGGCAGACTTGGGGTGGCCGGAGGCAGGTTTGCGGTGGGCAGAGGCCGGCCTGGGGCGCGCAGAGGCCGGCTCAGGTTGCCCAGCAGCACTGGCACCGGGTAATGGGACGTTCCGGACACGCATGGGCATTTCCTCCACAGCAGCGCAAGCCTCGGCACGGTCTTGGTCCTGGACTTGCTCTTGGGCTTGGTCGCGGGCACGGGCGCGGGCGCGGGCCAGGGTGCGGGCCTCGCGGGTCTCGCGAACATCAGTGATGAGGCCAGAGAGGAAGAGGACGGGGTGCCGCATAGCGTGGAAGATGACCCAGTATTCTCTCCGGAAATTCTCATTGAGGAGCCCGTAGATGACAGCGTTGAGGCAGCTGTTGAAGTAGGCTATGAGGTAAGCTGCGAGATAAAGCCAGCTGGGGATCTTGCGCGCCGTCTCCTTCGGGCTGACAGCCACCAAGACAGTGAGCGCGTTGACGGGGCACCAGCACGCTGCAAAGAGGAGGAAGATCACAAACATTGTTAGAAAATTGCGCACCTCGGCCAGCTGGTTGTCGGGATTCTGCCCGGCCGGGTCTCGGGCTGCCAGCACGCGGGTCCAGATCCTCACGTAGCAGAAGCCCACTACGAGCAGGGGGAGCACGAAGTGGATGCAGACGATGGTCACGGCGAAGATGGGGTTGTTCAGGTAGTTGAAGATGCAGGTGTAGGTGCGAGGGTCGTACTCGATGGTGCCAATGTACAGGTTGGGCACGACAGCCAGGACGGTCATGATCCAGGTGACGACCAGGTAAATGCAGGTATTGCGCACGCTGAAGATGCGCTCATACTGCAGGCTGTGGCAGATGTAGCAGTAGCGGTTGATGGCGATCGCCACGATGTTGAAGATGGAGCCGACCACACTCAGCCCCGTGATGAACCCCACCATTTGGCACTGAAGCTGGCTCAGATCCCAGCCCCCAACGGCCATGGCCCGCAGCATCAGAGGGTAGGGGTAGACGGCCACCAGCATGTCGGCTGCAGAGAGGCTGACCACAAAGATGTTGCCTGGAAACGTAAGGGAGGAGGGGGAAAGACAGAGACAGAAGACCGGGTGAGGCAGGGAAGTGCACACCTGTGCGTGGGAGGGGAGGGTCGCTGGGACCAGACAATTGGGGAATCTGGGATTCCAGTAAAGAAATGTAGCTGGGTTTTTATTTCTAGTTGCAAGTGTCCCAGGCCGTCCTGATGCAGATGGGGTTGGGCCACCAGTGGTTTACACGCACTTCGCCTTCCCCACAAGGCCGCGTCTGCTTCTGGAGCCCTTTACACTCACACGCTTATTTAGAGACAGGCAGTGCGCCATCCGCTGGGGTGGGCAGGTGGGCAGGAAGGGGGCGAGTAGAGGGGGGAGGAGCAGAGAAGGGGAGAGATGGGAAGAATGTCAGGAAGCCTTAACACCCCTGGCCNAGTAGAGGGGGGAGGAGCAGAGAAGGGGAGAGATGGGAAGAATGTCAGGAAGCCTTAACACCCCTGCCCGCCCCCCCTCCCCCCCTGCAAAAAGATGAGCCCTCCGCCCCCTGGAGCCTCCATGGCGTTTGTAACACAGACACAGCTGAAGAGACAGAAGAGGCAGTGGAGGCCGCAGGCTCTTTAAACCGTGCCTGGTCGGAGGTCTGAAGGCTAAGACCAGCCTGGTCAAATACCACTGCCCAGGCCGCAAAATCTGAGGGGCAAGGGAAGCCCCGTAAATTTTAGTCTGAGACCACAAAAGCAGTGAGCAGGGAGAGGAAGCTCGGGAAAGCCTGCAGAGATGAGCACCCGCTGCAGGCGGCACGCGGGGCACTGGGCCTGGCACTGAACTTCACTGTCCCCGCGGGCTCAGCAGGAAGGCGAGCAGCGGCTGCGCCCCGTCCAGTTCTGAGGGGCGCCGAGAGGGCGCTTTTGTGACAGCTGACAAAAGGGCAGGGGAGGAGGCCGTGAAGGGGGAGGCCGTGAAGGGGGAGCCCGCTCCTTGCAAACGCGGCTGCTAATTAGCGCCGCTTTGGGGAAACGTCGCTCAGCCTGGGCCGGCGAGAGGGGCGCTTGCCAGGGCCGGGGCCAGCCCGGGCGCCCTCCGCCGCTGCCGAGGCGTGGCCCAGCTCGCCGCCCAGAGGTCCTTCTGGGGCTCCCCACAGTAACGAATCCCGAGCGGAAAGCGGAGCGAGGGGTCCTTTCAAGCGCCGGCAGCCGCGAGAAAGCCGTCCTCGGGCGTGGAGGGAGGGGCCGCGGACAACGCGGGCGAGAAGACGCGGCGGCCCGGAGCGAGCGAGCGCGTCGCGGGCGGCCCAGGCTCCGCGGGCGGACGCCGGCGGGGTGCGGGTGCGGGGTGCGGCCCCGCGAGTCCGGGCGCCGAGGAGCGGCCGCCCGCCCGCCGGGGCCGGAGGGAAACGTCGGGCTGCGGGTGCCGTCCGGGCGCCTGGAGACTCGGCGGCTCCCGGTCCTGCGTCGGCCGAAGCGACCGCCCCGAGACCGGACACCCCCGCGCTCGCCCTCCCCGCAGCGCCCCCGCCGCCCGCGCCTGCGCCCGCGCCCGCGCCGCCCGGCTCGGACCCATCCGCCCGGCGCCCCGCACCCCGCACCCCGCTTACGGGCTCCAGGATCTCCGCGGCCGCCGCCGTCTGCTGCTCCCGACCCGCCGCGCCCGGGACGGGCGGACGGAGCTCGGCTCCCGCGGGCTCAGGACGTCCGGCTCGGCACTGGAGCGCGGGGGTCTGCGCCCCGCCGCCCGGGAGCCGCCGCAGCCCCATGAGCGCGGCGAGCCGGAGATCGGGCGGCGGGTAGCGGCCGCCGCTCCGCTCCGAGAAGCGCCGCCGCCGCCGCCGCCGCGAACTTAACTTTCCCGGAGCGGGTCGCCATTCCGCCCGCGCCGCCTCCGCGCGTCCACCGCGGCGCCCCCGGCTCGGCGCGCCATCGCCGCGCGGCTGCGGGACTCTCCGCCGGCGCCGGACACCTCTGCATCGGCTCCCGGATCCGGCAGGGCTCGGCGGCGCGCCGTGCCCCGCGGAACCCGGGCTTTGCACCTGGACGCCCGAGCTAATTCCCTGAGACCCCTCGGCCTTGAAAAGCGCTAAGTTTATGGGCCCCGGACCGAACATCACCCCCCCCCCGCCCCCAGGTTGGCGGGGAATTTGGGGACCGGGACGATCAAGGTGAGGTCACTGTCCATGGGTTCCCTATTTGGGGCATCCAAATTGACGAGTTAAGGGGTGCAAGAGGCTGCATGCTGGGTAGGGAAGAAGGGTGGCTCACCAGAATTTCGCAGTTTCTTGTTCTTTGTCACAGCCAAGATGACCATGGAGTTGCCAATCAGGTCCACGACGATGGTAACAACCATCGCGCAGAACATAAAGGTGATTAGAGCCGGTGGGTAGTCTGGCTGGGGCAGTTTACAGCCAATACACCCATATGGGGTGGGAACTGCCAGGGTGGGACCCATGTTGCTGCCGGAGACTGTTAGATCTCCCAGCAGGGTCCAGACAGCAAACACCTGCTGAGTCACCAGGAGCTTCAGAAAAGCGTGCCTCCCACTCTGAGTACCAGAGAGCGAATGACAGCATCCAGCCCCTCTCCGATGAGCTTTTAAAGCCTCTAGAGTAGGCTAGCCCCACCCCAAGTCCCGCCCCCCGACCAATCAGAGCTCCCTGACCACCCCTGCTTTGGTGACCAACTCTTCTTGGACAAATCCACTTCGAGGTGTTATCTTGCTTCCGACTACCTTGTATGTGCTTCCCCTCTCTAGCCGCCCCCTCCCTCTGTCCCCCAGGTACCTTGCTTCGTGACAAGCTCTGAGCACAACCCCCTCCTGTCCCTCTAGCCTTTGCGCATCTGTTTCTAGTGTGTTCTTTTCCCTCTTTCCATTTACACAAGAACTGAGCGACAACGCAATGTACAATGCAGAGCTGGGGGCAAGGAGGCTCTTTTGGGGTCCAGCACCCACCCAAGTCAATGTAAAGCACCCAGCAGAATGTGAGGGGCTGCCATTGGCCTTCTCAGCCTAGATCTGAGCCCCTGCAGTCCCCTTGAGAGGTTCATCCCGCTCTGGGGACTCTTGCCTGTTCAGAACCTTCTGCACTCTGTGGGAAGCAGAACACCACCGCTGGGGGCCTCCACTCCATATCTGAGTACCCAATTTCTAGGGAGCTATCCCTGCTCTTGCGGCTCCCTTCTCAGCGGTATGGCCATGGGCCACTCAGTCAAGTCCTGGGTTTGCGCTCTCCATAAGAAATCTCTGTGCCCAGCTTTGAGAGCCGGCAGAGAGCCAGCATTCTGGGAGCGAAGGGAGGTCGCTGCTAGCCCCTCATCCCCAACTTTGGGGCGAGGGAGTGCGGGAGCGCGGGAGCGCGGGAGCGCATCCCCTTCTCTGGGGCCAGGTGTCCGGGCTGCCAGAGCACAGAGGTTGCTTGGGAAGACAGTAAAATGGGCAAGAACGTCCTTCTTTGTACCAGCGCTCCTCGAAGCAACCCGGCGCTAGCGGCTGCAGCTCTTCTCCCCTCTCGAGGAGCTCCGTGCGGGCCGGCAGGCTGGGGGACTGCGCCGCGGCCGCGGGATGCGCGCGGAGGCGCCGGCAGCACGGCCCAGAAGCCGACCCGCCTAGGGCGAAGCTATCTCGGTCCCTCTCCAAAGCTGCCCCTGCTGTGGTGTCAGGTCGAGCTCCTTCTCCTCTGGACGCCCTCCCGTGCCCCGCGGACTCCCTCCCCAGGTGACGGTTGCAGCGGTGCGCCCAGCTCGCAGCGCATGCGGCTGCTGGAAATCGGACCGACTCCGGCCAGAGGGGCGAGACTCTGATGCTCCCTTCCTCCACAGCCTGGGTCCCGGGAGTGCCTAAGACTTAGGGCTCTTGGCGCGGGTCGTCCCAGAATATCTCAGCAAGCACCTTGAAACTCGTCCCAGACTAGCTTCCTGCTACAGTGGGGGAAGGGGTTGCCAGTCCCGGAGCGCCACCGTCTGGACACAGCCCCCCCTGCCCCTCGGGGAGAGGGGCGGACACTGGGGGTGGGGGCCGCGGCGGGTCGCAGGAGGGAACTCAGCTTTGGGGACCTGGAATGGAAAGACAGACAGGGCTGAAGAGCCCAATCATGCGCCCGCCCGTTCTGTGACTGAAAAACCCAAAGAGAACGGTGGGAAGATGCCCCCCTCCCCACCTCCACCCAGCACTGCTTTGCCACTGGGAGGGAATTCGCAGGAATAATAACATCCCGCCTGGAGCCTTTTCATATTCATTATCTCCCTGCTCCAGGCTGCTGGAACCCAGCCCGCCCCCGGGGTGAGCCACCAGCGCCCCAAGAACCGGCTGTGCCTTCTCGAGGCAACTGCAGGCCCCCCTCAGAGACCCGGAACCCAAGCCCAGTCACACCTGGGGCTGTTCACTTCAGGTGGCTTTAGATCCTCGCACCCGTGGAGGGAGCGGTTTGAATCCAAATGAACACAGATTTGAAAGGAAACAGGAAACCAGCACCCTGGCGACTTTGAGAGTCTGCCTCTGCCAGCGGCCCGGCAATGCAGTGGAGAGCGTTTGCAGAGTGAATTCCAGACCTCCCTGTTGTGCGGCCCACTGTGCTCATCCAGAGGTGCCTGCGCCCAGGCAGGGAGCTCCGTGGGCTAGGCCTGCAGGGGGCGCAGAGGGACAGCTGATCTCGGGCTCCGGACCCTGTCTGGGCTCTGCTTGACCGAGATGTGGCAGGACCAGGGTCTGGATTTCAACACCAGACAGTGGGAGCGGAAGCTATGACAGTAGGATGGGGGTGCATCTGGTTAAATTATTCATTATCATTTTTGCGAACTTTCTTAATGATTCTGAACACTGTCCCAGTCCTAAGAAAAAGAAGCGGATATTGATCAGCCGTGGGGGACTGGGGTGGGGGGGGGCCTCCAGACACTGAGTTCAGTGAGTCTGGGACGGCGCAGGTGGGCTCTGTGGTAAGCAGAGCGCCACGTCAGTGGCTGATTTGAGCTTCCAAAGGCCTGTGGCTGAAGAGCGCCCCGGCGTGGACAGAGCGCGTGTTTGTGCTGGTGCATCGACGGGCTTTGGGTCGTTTTTTACTTACTGGTTGTTATGAGCGATGCTGCTGGGAACGTTTTGGCTCTCTTAGCCCAAGAAGTCTCTGGCCGAGACAGACAGAGGATCTCTCAGTGTCATCTCACCCACCCAAGCCCCGCCCGGCAGAGCGTCGAGCGCCACCCCGGGCCGCTGCTTCTCTGGCACAGTGAGAGGGGTGGCCCCCACTGAGAGGACTTGTTTCTGTCTGAGTACAAGACGGTGTTCCCCGGTTGGTGCCGTGCCTTTGGCGCGGTCTTATCTCCGCGTGGGAAGGCTTCAGCCCCTAGCCCCTGCTCCCCTGCTGCTTCTACCTCAGCACTGAGCAGAGAAACGCCTGATGAATGGAGACGCCTTGGGTTTTATTCTTGAAAACAAACCAAAGCAAAAGTTTAGACCCAGCGCTGCCACTGGCCTGTCACGTGACCTTGGGCAATGTTCTCACCACCAGGCTGCTGGCAGAATGAGATGACAGAATTCCTGTGAGCACTCACAACAGTACTCAGAAGAGTGCCATCGAGGCTCTCCCTGGTGGCACAAGGGGTTGAGCGCCGCACTATGAAGCATCCATTGCCACTGCAGCACAAGTTCGATCCCGTCCAGAGAGAGACACACAAGGCGCAGCAGACCTCTCCTGTCTCCCCGCTGCTCCCTCAGCATGTGTTTCAGTCCCTCTGCCTGTTCTGCTCCCCTCTCTGTCTCGGTGACTCCTCTCACCCCCGTGTCTCTGGCTGTACCCCAGCTCCTGTGTGCATAGATAAATAAACCCTTAAAGAAAAAAGCGCCATCGAGCAGCCACTCCTCTGTGCAGACTGTTCTAGACTGTTCTCTGGGCAGGACTGAGGCTCCCGAGACACCAGGCCTCAGCGTCTCTGCCCTGCTGGCCTCATGTCCCAAGGCTTCTTGCCTCTAGATGCTAGTTCCAGACAGACGCACCACGGCCTCTTAGGGACGGCAAAGATGCAGGTCACCAAGTCGACAAGTTCTGACCTTGGCCAGAGATGGGTGAGACCAAAGTCCCCAGGAGCTGGTCGCTGGGTCACTGCGCAGGGTTAAGCTGCGTGACAGCAGAGGCTGGTCCAGATGCAGGCTGGGGCGGGCGTGGACAGACCCTTAGCCCCCAAGGACCTGAGCGCACGGGCACTGGCAGGAAGCGTCCACGGAGCTGGGCTGGGCACCAGCAGCTGTGACACTGGGCAGTTGGTCGGGCAGCTGGGACAGGGGCTGCTCTGCGCAAGGTCACGCGCTGCTAGAGAGCCGCGACGCCTGGGCCGCGCTCGTCACAGCCAGAACCACCACACCCGCCAGCGGCAGTCACTGCGGCGGGCAGGGCGCACCTGCTTGGAGGGCAGCTTCCAGGCCCAGCGGGGCAGCCGGTAGCCAGCTCAGCCGGGAGGCTCAGGTCGAAGGGTCGCAGGGAGAAGGGCGCACCGGTCACTCCTGGAAACACAGCTCTCCCGTCCCCTGCGCAGTTTCCCTGCTGACGGGCACTTAATGGACAGTGCCTCCTTCGCCTCCGCCTCAGGCAGACGATCACCATCACGGGCGCACGTGCTGGCCTCTGCCCGTGACCCCCCCCCCCAGCAGGGCTGTAGCCCACCTGCTCTGACAGACAGACCGACCGACGGGCGCCGTGCACTGCTCCCCCCGCTGTCCTCTCAGCATGTGTTTCAGTCCCTCTGCCTGTTCCGCTCCCCGCTCTGTCTCTGGTGACTCCTCTCACCCCCATGGCGGGTCCACCAGCCCCTGACAACGGACTCGCACGAGGCCAGCCCCGGAGAGAGGCCGGCGTCACCAGCTCTCTTCGCACGGTCGCCGCAGCAGGCCTGGAGAGGAACCAAGACACTGGCCTGGCCTGAAGTGCTGCCGCGCTCGCCTCCCCGCGCCCGTGCGGACTAGAATGTGCTCTCGAGCTCTCCTCGGCTGGCCCCTGAAGAGGGGCCAGTTGGGATACGTGGCGGGGAGAATGTGGGCTAGTCCCTTGTCAGACAGCAAGGCCGCCCTTCGGGGCTCATCAATCGTGCTGTCATGACTTGTTCTAGGGTACTCTCCCTCCCCCAAGGTCAGGAGCGTCTTCTCTTATACAGTCTTGCAGAAGCTTGAGAATTTCTGCTTCCATGTAGCTCTTCATCTGGGCTGCTTTTGGAAAAAATGTTTAAGTGTTTTACGTTTTTTTGCAGTAATGGTTTACAAACCCATGTATGCTTTAGGGGTGTCGGTTCATGCTCTGCCAGACGTGTGAGCACCCAAGCACTCTTTGGGCTCCGTTTGTGTGGGTTTTGAGAGACAGGACTGTAATTCGACTTTTTCTGTGTGTGCGCCACCCAGCTGCCACGGACCTTTCGGCGAGCAGCCTGCCCTGTCCCACTGCGTCGATAGTGACCGCCCGGATGCGCAGGAGGCTTCTGCAATGCCATGTAGCAGCAGGCCAAGTCCCTCCGCCTTCCTCTTCCACAGAAGCGCCGGGGTGGATGGTCTCTGACCAGATGCATTTTAGACTCCGTCGGCACAGAACACACACGGCACATGCGCAGTCTTACCGGAACGCGCTCAGTCTGTGACGCAGCGAATCTGAGAGAGACATCGTTCCATGCTGAGTTTGCCGTTGATGCAGCGTGTCCTGCCTCTCCTCACGCTTTCTTTCAACGACAGGTATCGTGGGATTCCACCTGTTTTCATTCCAGGGGTCTTCAAGCACCTTGCTGCTGCTGTGTCCTCGGCAGACTTGCTCGAGTCTTGTGTGCTGCCAGCTCATCTGTTGATCCTCTTGGGTTTTCTGAGGTGCGGGACGGTTTTTATTTGCCGGGCCCGGCCTTGCCTGCTCTGATGCCAGCCGAGATGCCGGTACAACACTCCACAGAGAGGATGGAGGCAGGCATCTTTGCCTCGTCTTCACGGAAGGGGAAAACCTGCATTGTTTCACATTGAGATGCTGCCTGTCCCACAGCCACTCTCAGCTTCAGCAAGTCTCCTTCCGCTTTTAGCTTGTCTCGCAATTGTAATATGTGAGTGGGACTTTTAAAAATGCATAATCTGCGTCTATAGAAATGCAAGATTTACTGTGTTGAAGAAATTTAATCAGCAGTTAAAATCTCCCATAAAGAAACTCGAGACCAGCTGTACTGCGGTGGAGCATACGTGTTCATTTTCTCATGTTAAACTAACTGTGTTCTGAAGATGAACTCAGGTCAGTCAACCTTCTGGTATGTTACTGAACTATATTCAACTCTATGGAGTAGTCTAGATTCTTTTGCTTAGGTTTTTACACTTTGGTTCATGAGCGGGATTACCCGCTACTCTCCCCTGTCCTTCTAGGTGTGGGGCCCTCAGAAGTTGGGAAGTATCTCCCAGCTTTCCAGTCTCCAGAAGAACCGCATCACACTGTGTTCTTGGGATACTTGGTGCCACTGGCCACCGAAAAATGCCTGCTCCAGAGTTTCTTTCCGGGAGATTCTAATTACCGATTAGATTTCTTCAATGATGATCGTGTCATCGAAGGTTTGATCTCAACTTTGATTTCTCTTTAGCTACACGTAACTTCTTACTGTGGCCAAGGACGCATGGTGGGAAATTAACCATCATGACTGTGTTTGAGTGTGTGCCCTTTTATGGCTGTTTTTCACGAACTGATGGCTCGCGTATGCTGCGGCACGGGTCGGAACTGTCTCCCTCTGCGAGGTGACGGCATTCACACACACAGTGAGCACAGCGGCGCTTAGCTCCACGGCGGCCGGTGCCGGACAGGTGCCCCGTGAGCCAGCTGGGTCTGTGAGCGGCCGCAGTGACACAAGTGTGTGGACACAACGTTGCTTAAGTCTCCTCTCACGACCTTTTCAAGTTCTGCACGACGGTTTAATGATGCGGTTTTCTTCCTTCTCCATCTGTGGTCTGGACACAGTCTCCCTTCGCCTTTTCACTGACTTCAAGTTTCCTTTCAAAAAGCTACCGACTTTTGCTCGGGTTGACATCTCCAGTGGATGCCTGCTTTCCAGCGCACTAACTTGTACGCTCAGCTTCAGTGTCTCCTCCCTTCGACCTTCCTTTGGACTACTTCGCTGTTCTTCTACTACTTTTTTTAAGGGATGCCTAGATCATTAACTTTAGTTCTATCGCTTTTTCTAATATACCCATTGAAAGCTACAAACTTTCCTCTAAGCATGTAACATTTTCATTATTGTTAAGATGCAACCATCTTAAAATACTTTTTCTTAATATCTTTCTCAATTTCCAAACATAGAGACATACTGTTACAGGGCAACCCTAATATAAAATGCGGTTTTTACACTGGGTTTTTTACTTGCGCGCTTAGAAGACTTTTAAAGTTTTAACTTTAGGTACACGTGGCAAAAGTTATTAGCACATTTTATTTTATGAAAGAAAGGGGAATAAAATAGTAATAACACCAAAGGAAAAAGAAAGGGATATAAATTTACAAATACCCTACCAGATTTAAGCCATGGCACGTTGAGGGCTGGCTTTGAGTTGAATGAGATGGCTTTAAAGGAAGGGGTTTGGCTTTTTAGTAAGAGAGAGCGTGCCCAAGGCTCACCTCGGTTTTATAGCCAGCCTGGCCGCTTAACTCCACCCTCAGGTCCCAGTAATCCACTCTTCGATAATCATCTTATCGGATTTGTGGTTCTGGAACACTGATGGTCTGGAGTGGGGGTTGGAGTCCACACACCCATAATCCATTTAAAACTACCTTTCCCCCTAACAATACTAGAAAATACGTTTTTTGCTGTTGTTTTGTAGTTTAAGTCCACTGTAGACGTTTGTTTAGTCCTACCCACAAATGTGACACTTCTGAGGGGTCAGATTCTCACGCTCAGGTGTCTACCCTGCAGGCAGTACATTCTTTAGAAGCTCCTTTCTTGAATGTCGCCTGTGATAATGTTGTTACTTTTTGTCTTTTGGCCACAATTCCTGAGATGTCATTTTGGTGGGTGGGCACTCATTTGCTTCCAACACACTGATGATGACCTTCCACTGCCTTGTATCTTTTAAATTTGCTACTAAGAAGTCGGCTGTCAACTGAACTGACTCCGAAGTAACCTCTTCTGTCTTTGGTTGCTTCAAATTTCGTTGCTGCATTTTCGAGTGCTAGAGTCACCATGAGACATGGAAGTTAGATTTCCTTTAATTCATTCTTCTTGGACGTCTCCATCCTTCTTGAATCTACAGGTTGGCTTTAATAATTCTGGAAAATTCCTCAGAAATCTTTCCAGTTGCCGAATTCCCTGGCACTCACTCTCTTCTCCTTCTGGAACTGCAGGTAAACATAGATCAGACTTTCAACCTCTATAGTCAGTGCCACTTGTCTGGTTTCCATCGCTCCCACTGCTCTTGTTTTCCTGTTCTGCATTCTCGTTACTCTCTTTGCCTCTGTCCAATCTGTTCATGTGCTTTAAATTTCTAGAAGTATATCTGCTTTACTTTGATTTTCACATGTGCTAGGTTACTTCTTTCTTTGTTTTTTGTACCGTGAACAAAATTTTAAGCTTCTATTTTATTCTCTAGATATAGGAAATATATGTAACCCCTCATACCTGTCTGAGAACTTCATGATCTGAACTCTTTCTGGATCTGGGTTCCTGCCACCTTCTAGTTCTCACACATGGTATTTCATTTCTTTAGGTGCTTGTTTTTTATCATTGCTATGAAAATGATGTGAGGCGATTCTTTGGGGCCCAGAACAAAGGTGCCTTACTGCACAGAGAATTCGACTGTATGTATGTCTCATCGACCCTAAAGTCACTCTCAGTCAGGTGGGGGGAGCTGAGATTCAGGGTTGGGGGTTTGTGGAGCACGCGGGGGTGCGGGTTGGGCCTTACCTGCAGTCTTCTAGGACAGGCGTGATGGGGAGACCGGAGTGCGGGCCGCCTGCCACCACCGACTGCCAGTAAAGCCGGGACAGGAACTGAATGTTTAAGGTGCGCTTTGGTCAGCCAGCTGGCAGTCTGGAGTGGGGTGGTTGACACCCTGAAGAAACTGCCTTCACATTTCATTCCCAACTGGCTTTTTATAGTGAGGTCGAGCAGTAAGCAGCCTTCTCTGCTGCCAGGAGGTCGGGATGTCAGCACCGGAGCTCCTTCTCGCCTCCCGAAGCGCTGGCTCACGCGTGCCCCACTGTACTGAGGCTCCCGCACTCCTCCCGGCGTCCTCAGCTAGAACAATCTGTGCGTGCAGATTTCCTACCACAGCAGCTTAGCGTCTCCCCTGATCTCCTCCCCCGCCCCAGCCCCTATCCAAAGCAGCGTCCAGCTTTCTATTTCTGACTCTGCTCCACTCTCTGGACTTTTATTTATGATTTCTAGAAGCACTGGCAGTTGCATGTTTCCATAATTCCAAATTCTGAAGACTTTTTTGGGAACAGAGATGATAGTAAATAATTTCTGTGAAGGCTTAGTGGACCATCCCAATTCTGGCCAACAATCTCTAACATTCCATTCTGCAGAAGAGCTCAAGAAAGGCCCTCAATGCCCAGTGCTCCCGGCTAACTGTGTGTGTGGGATCTGCGAGCAAAGGCTCCTTCTAGAACCCCGCCCAGGAGGCCGGGTTTGGGCACAGCTTCGGTCTCCTCCTGGGAGTGCAGTGTGACACCGTGTCTGCCACAGAGATATATTTAGGAGGCAAACGAACCGCGTGTCTGTGGCAAAATTATGGCATCTTTCCTTTTATAATGTAGTCTTTGAGATCCAAAATCAAATCATGGTAAGGGGGAAAGCAAGGCGTCCCCCGCCCCCGCAGTGTTTTATTTTTGAGGCGTCTCTGCAGTTCCCGAGATGGTGGCATCTGATAAGATCCTTTAGAAAAAGTAAACAAGTTTATGCTCAAATGGAGGAGGCACGATTTTATCCTAGTAATGCCGATTCAGAAAGAATTGAGATATAACACATCCGCAACCCCCCCACCCCAGATGGGTTAAACCTGGTCTGTAACCCAGCAGAACCTGATGGAACTTTCGGCAACGATGGAAAGGTTCGCTGTGTCTAACCTGGCAGCCACCAGCCACGGGTGACCAGGGAGCTTTGAAATGGGGCCGCTGCACCTGAAAGAGTGATGTTTGAATTGCATTTAACTCCTAACTAATTTCATTTTTTTTTTTTAAATCGCCACATGTAAGCGCCGCAGCACTTGTAGAGGGCACGGGTTTGTTCTGTTTCTCAAATGTTGGGGTCACAATGCACATGAGAGGGAAGCAAAGGATCGCCGAGGGCCCTCTAAATTCTTCTTACCCCGCCCCTGCCTCCCGCCATGCCACAGCATCAGGGAAGTATCCCAGGAAATGCCGCCCCAAGAATAGGAGCCAATGAGGCAGCCAGATTGGCAGGACGGGCCAATGGGAGAAGGGAGCGAGAACTCCGAGTCCAGACCCACCCCAAGTACTCGCAGAGGCCAGAGAATAAATGGTGCCCTGCGCTAAGACCCAGGGTCTTCAGCAAGACCCGCGAGATGTAAATAAAGGACCTTCCCCGCCTCACCGGACAACGACTCTCCCAGCGACCAAAAGGGGAGATTCACCTTTGACCTTCTTTGACTCCTCAAAATTCTGTACCTGAACTCGAGCGTGTGGGAAGAGCCCCCAACTCCTGACTTGAGCTTATTCTCCTCCACTCCAGTTCCACCCAACAGTGCGGGGGTTTCCCTGCTGGCAAGCCACATTCCCCACAAACCACTGCCTACTGGGGTCGGAGTTTGCAAGTCACCTGCGCCAGCTACTTCCCGGACGCTAAGCTGGACGCGAGCTCAGGCCCGTGGGGCGGGGACTCTTTCACCCAACCCGAGCTGCTGTGGAAGCGGGGAGATCGGTTCTGGTCCCACACACCCCTGGATCCCTGGAGTCTCAGCCCGGCCATGGCTCGTCACTTTGGCTGTCCTCTAGCCACGCCACCCTTTAAAGGGCGGGTTCCAGGTCCAAACCCACCTCTGCCAGCACTGTGGGAGTGCTTCGTGGCGTGAGCCTGAAGGGTTCCGACAAACCCCAGCTGTGTCGGAGCCAGTGTGGGCCCCTCTGAGACTCCAGGCGGAGTGGCTGCCGCGCCCAGAGGGAGCCCAGGCCTTGAGGAGAGAGGGAGAGGAGGGTGTGTGCACCTGGGAGGAGGAGAGGGAAGGGGAGAAAGGAGCTCCAGGACGACAGCGCCCAGAGAAGGAACAGCAGAAGGTGGAGTCAGGGAAGTCGGTTGGGAGGGCGCTAAGCGCCAGGTAGCCCTTTGGAGTGGAAGTCCAAAGGACAGAGACCAGTCCGTGTTGCCCACCACTGAGTCAGTCCTGGCACAGCGGAAGCGCGGCGTGCGGACGAGGGCATGCTCAACAGTGTTGGGACAGGCCACATGTCTGCTCCCGTCGAGCAACTTCCTCTGCACCTCCTGAAGATGGCACAGCAGCCACCATGGCAGGACTCTGGCCTGGCCCCTCACTTGGCTGAGCCCTGGCGCTGGCTGGGGTGGGACGGCGCAGGGTCGGGGGCACCCACACCCGCGTGCACAGTAAAAACATCATGGACGCGCTCTGATGCTCCACAGCCTGAACCACTAATAGCCTGGCGCTGCCTGGAAGGTTTCCTGATGACGTGCGGTCAAATGACAGGTGTGCTGTGTGCTGCGTGTGTCACACTTCATCTGTCCTGTCGAGTAAGCTAGAGAAAGGATGTGTCGTGAGGACAGCGACCGGGAAGGGAGCACGCATTGACGGCAACGGGCTGCGCTTGTCTGCACTGTCAGGGTACATGACATCCATTTGCAAAAGACTCTGCGAGTAAGTGGCCCATGCACTCTTAGTGACCAAGGGGAACCTTCGAGTCCTGTGCAAAGGAGGGTCAGCGGCTTGCAGCCATGGTGGTGACTGACATGGCCAAACTCATGGTCTCTGCGATGTGGCCACGCAGGCCCGGTGCGGGGAGGGGACTTGAGCGAAGCGCTGGTGGGAGGCCAACAAGTCAGCGGAACATGGCCGCAAGGGGCAGACGCACAACTCGGCCGGAGGGTGCCCTCGCCAAGAGCTCTGTGCATTACTGCGGGTGACCCTGGTCTTAGGGATCCAAGTCTGTTCTCACCCCCAAAATTCTGTGCTGCTGCCGCAAACCCCAGTGTGACTAGACTTGAAGAAAGGGCCTTTCCAGTGGTGACAGGGTCAGCTGGTACCGGGGGTCAGGCCAGCGGCCTCGTGAAGGCTCAGTGTCCTTATCAAAACGAAGAACAGCACCCCGCCCCCACGGCCGCCCACCAGAAAGGCCATGTGAGAAGGCGCCAGCTACAGCCAGGAAAAGATTCACCAGAAACCAGCACAGCTGGCACCTTGACCTTGAACTTCCGGCCTCCCAAACTGTGAGGAAGTACATTCTGTCGTTCCATCCCGCAGTCAGTGGTGCTTTGGCACGTTTGTTCGTGCACCTGGAGCCTCAGAATGTGAACTTCTCTGGAGTCAAGTCGCTGAAGATGGTTGGATCAAGATGGCATCAGGCTGGATTAGGCTGCGGTCGAGCGCCGATGCCGGTGAACTTATAAAAGGGCACGTGAGCAGGAAGTCCCTGTCGCCCCGACCAGGCGGTGCGTGCTGACTGGTGCCAGCTGCCAAGGACGCTTCCTCGAATGTGGACACCCCATCCGCGCCGAGGTGGGTGCGGACACTGGTCCAGGAGCCACTGGGACGAGCCCCGCACCCCACGCCTGCAGGTCGATTCCAGAGGCCGGGTGGGTGGGCCGGGTTTCCCCTCCCTGTCTCCCAGGTTTTGTCAGCAATTCTCCGAACACCGCGCACTCAGTGATGCGGGGACAGCGCTCTTGCCGCTCGTCTCTGAGCAGTCACTATCGGTCCATAAAGGCCCTTCAGGGGTGTTTATGAACGACCAGGCGACAACTGTCTCGGGCGCCCGCTTCCTGACCAGTTTCCACAAACCACGGTGCGGGTTCAGAGGCCAGCCGGCGCCGGAGCCACAGGTGTTGGGGGCCACGACCCGCGCTCCGCTCCGACAAGAAGCGAGCCAGAAGCCGCAGCCTGGTATCGCACTACTGGAGCAGGGTCACCAGCCCGGCACCAGGGCAGCGGCTGGGGCGCGGTCAAGACGTCAGCAGAGGCCGAGGTCCTGTGGCGCCAGCAGCCCCCCGCGTCCCCAGCTTGTTCTAACGCAGCTGCTGGTCCGCGGCAGAGCATCAGGAGCCAAGGAGCCCGGGGTCCCCTGCAGTCCCCCAGCACGCGAGCCCGCCCACGGGCAAAGCCCCTGTGTGAAGTGGCTCCCGGAGGCGGCGGCTGCTTGGAGTGTTGGGTCTGTCTGTGCTAGAGCAAGAAACGCAGGACGGAGCGAGTCAGCCGAGAACGCACCCCGCGCAGTCAGCGGTCCCAGCTCTCCACGCCTCCGCCCTGACGCCCCTCCAGCCCTCACGTGGCGGAGGGAGCCCGAGGACGTGCGTCGCGCGTGTGCTCGCGGCGGGACCAGGCTGGGCGGGCTCCGTAGCCCGGATGGGGGAAGTGGGTAACCGCGGGAGCACGGAGGGCTCCACCCCATTTGCAGAATGAAGATGTTACTACTACCGGCCCGGGGAAGGGCAGGGGCTCAAAGATGATGGCTTCACAGAGGGGTTGAAGACCTTGTGTCTGTCAAGGCCGCAACAGCACGGGTTTCAGAACCTACAGGACTCGGGCAGAGCCACGAAGCCGGGACCGCAGCCCCCGCGCCGAGGCGAATGCACACACAGCCGCACCACGGGTCAAGGCTCGGCTTAACCACATGCGCCCACACACGTCAAAGAATTGAGGGAACAGATGAGGTTTGCTTTTATCGTGCTACACTCATCAGATGCAGCCTCACAGCAAAGTTGCGGCAATGAGAGTTTCCAAGAGAAAATATTCCCTTCATTTGTGGAAGATATTGCATCTGCAGTGGTCCCTGGGGCCTCTGCAATCACAGATGCTCCCTGAATGAGAATGAGAGCTCCCGCTCCCGCTGCTCGCACCCCGCCCCCCCGCGGCGTTCGGATTAGCGAGCAGTGGGGAGACGCCGCCTGAGGCTGGCAAAGGACCCGCTAACAAGCAAATCATCTCAACAGGTGAGGCCCGAAGCCGCCAGCGCCCTGTGGGGGTGGCGAGCACACTTGCAGAAAGATCTTTCTGACTCGGAAATGAGCTGATTTGAAAGTCATATCCGAGGCGGCCGGTCCACTGAGTGAATCATCTGAGCGATCGAAGATGAGGACGGTCACGACAGCTGAGCCCTGTGGCCCGCGGAGGCACAGGGACGAGGGACCCCTGCGAAGTCTTCCTCTGGGGCCTTCAGAACCGGCCAGCTCGCCTCCATCCAGTCCCGCTCCTGAGTGGGAATGTGGCTCCCCCCAAATCAGCCCTTTTGTGTCAGGAACTCCAAAAGTGGTTTATGTGTTTGTGGTGTGGCAACAGGCCTGGGCGGGCTGAGGGCCCCCAGCCTTTTGTCTTTGGACTCTGGTGTTGTCCCTGGTCCCTCCTCTCACGGCAGCCCCCCACGCCCCTCTCTGGGTGACTCTGCCCTTATGCGCTCAGCCTCCAGGCCGAGGTGCGCCCACTCACTCACACCCACGCCACATGCCAGGAGTCCACCTCAGGCCTGTCAGACCCGCCTGCCTCAAGCCCACGCTCCCGAGGCCTCCTGCATTCAAGGCCGCAGGTGATGGCCACGGAGCCCTGCGGCGTAAAAGCCTGAGCATCACTTACCCTATAGTGCTTATATTTTTAGGATAAAATGTGCAAGAAAATGAGAGGTTTTTCAGTCATGGCCCATGAAGCTTAGTTACTTGGGCCGTGAATGGGGGCTGTGTGCCCCGGGTACCCCAGGGAGTGAGGTGACGCTGCAAAGTCCACACTTCCAAGTGCCCTGTCCCCCTTTCAGGGATCTCAGAAGGTCTCTAAAGGACACGGGGCTTATGACTGTGGGCAGAAATCGGGGAGGGGTGTAGTAGCCAAGCTTAGTCACCCCTGGAAACGTCTAGACACCCAAAGACACAGTGGAAAAGAACTGAGAAAACAAGCTGAGACAACAGCGCCCCCCAGGGCCAGCCGGTGGCAGAGCAGCTTGTGCAGAGCAGGCAGAGCAGGAAGCCCAGGTAGGAGCTGCGTGGAGGGGCGCCCCTGCCACCCAACCAGCTCCGAGGTCCAGGCTTGTGTCACTCCGCAGGGCCTTTACTTGTTCTCACAGAAGTTTCTGGTCTGCAGCGGGAATGGGCTGAGACAGGAGAGCTCGGGGAGTGTTCTGACAACAGATGTGGCAATTCCCTTGAGTGTTTACGGCTGTACCCATGTGCCAGACTCAGCCGATGGGTCACTGCAAATGCCAGTTCTTCCCATAGTGACTCCGCCTAAAGAGAGTTCCAGAGCCTTAGCGGAGGTGCCTTATTCTTCTCATCCTGACACCCGTTTGCAGCCCCATTTTCCCTCATGTATTCAGCAAATATTTATCACGTCCTGCCATATGGCAGGACCGGGCACACGACCCCATTCATTGTCCCCGTGCCCATGCTGACGCATAGATTCCCTCTCGGTCCTGACCCTCTCCCACACATGGCCAGCCCAGACGGGTCAGGTCCGATTCAGCATGACCCTTGCAATCCCCGAGTGCCCACTCCCCGAGTGCCCACTGCCCTGCCCTGTGCTCTTGCCAGACGCTCTTGGCAGCGTGGGCATCTCACACCCAGCTGCCTCGACGTACATGTCCGGAGGCTGCGAGACAGCCCTGGGGGTGAGCAGGGGCTGGTTCCAGAGCGGGCTGACCGCCTCTCAGAGGTCACGGGTGCTCCCGACAGAGATGTGGGTTATTCATTCTGCCTCGTGGACCTTCGAGAAAGCCCCAGCACAAAGAGAGAAACACACACGCACACCCCGGTGGCAGCCAGCAGAGACGCAGAGAGCCGGCGGCTCTGGTCAGGAGGCATCCCAGGAGGCCAGGCTCAGTCATTCTAGGATTGGGGCGAAGAGGGGAGGGAGATTTAGTCTTAGAAGGTGATACCATGGACATGAAGTCTGGGCGACCCAGAACCCTGGGGCCCTGCAAACAGTGGCCACCTGAGGACCACCGGGCCCCACCAGAGCCGCCACCGCTGACGCTGGCACGGGAGGAGAGTGGGCCATACTTGGTGCGGGCGCGCCCTCTAGTGGCCAGATGGGACCCTAGCAACACTGAAGAAATGGGGGCCGCAAAGATCCAACGCGATTTTGGTTGCTGGTTTTCCTTGATTCTAGCCAGTTTCTCTCCAAAGTGAGGATATTTGCAAGTAATGAAAAACAGGTAATTATAAAGTGAATCTGTAGATTTCCAGGAGTTCTGGGTGGAGATCTGACTCTGAAGGGTAAAGAAGCAGGAGCAAAAGCATCACTTATCAGTCAAACCTACACCCTGGAAATCCCGCCATTCCTCAGGGTGTGTGCATGTACACACACGTGTGCAGCCACAAACACATGTGCATATGCATGTCCTTTTTCTTCATCATCTATTAAATTTCTATTTCATTTTTTGAAAGATTGGTTTCTGAAACTTGAAAATGTAGCTTCTGGTCTAGAAGGAGAAACGGAATGTAGAATTCCTCAACTACCACAAACAACACTAAGTTGGAAAAATATACATAAGACAGCTCATTTTAGTCACTAGACAAGCAGCGGCATTGTAAATGGTATGTTGCTGAGTGTCTGGATTTAATTTTCTTCATCACTTTTGTTTTAGTGATGGAGAAGTGCACTTGCTAAGCCGTTTCCCTCCCGTGCGTTCTGATTTTAAGCGTTGCTAGGGTAAGCTCATCCGGGGATGTGTCACGCGTAGCACTCAGATGTGATTTCTGTGGCGTCTCGTCTCCCTCGAGCGCACTGGCAACTCTGCAGGTTGTCCACTCTCTTGGCCACCACTGGGACATCTCCCAGTGACTGAGATGGAAGTTAGAGTCCGTCACATGAGCCAACATGTGGGGAGTGCAGAGGCGGCGACCCTGGTGGAAGAGTGGGAGATCGGAGTTCAGAGCGGCCGAAGCAGCTGGGATGTGCAGGACGGAGGAGCCAGAGGTGAGGGTTCCGAGCTCCAGCAATCTGAGAAGGACTTTCCTCGAGTCCTAACCGAGCACTAGACTACACAAAGAATACTGGAGACGTTTTAAGCAGGGCTGTTTCCAGAGTTCACACAAGACTAGGAGATGTCCCAGTGGTGGCCAAGAGAGTGGACAACCTGCAGAGCTGCCCAGTGCGCTCGAGGGAGACGCCACAGAAATCACATCTGAGTGCCACGCGTGACACATCCCCGGATGAGCTTACCCTAGCAACGCTTAAAATCAGAACGCACGGGAGGGAAACGGCTTAGCAAGTGCACTTCTCCATCACTAAAACAAAGGCCAACACTCTCTGGAGGAAGAAAATTAAATCCAGACACTCAGCAACATACCATTTACAATGCCTGGAATTCAATTTTTAAATTAGCTACAGCAAGGTATATTAGCTATACTTTAGATGCACCAAGAAGCAGGCAGGTGTGACCCAGGAGGAGCAGAGAAAAATCAGTCCAGAGAAACAGCAGGCAGTATGGAAGTAGTAGACTGTACCTTTAACAGCTTTTATAAATATGGACACCTTTAAACATGAGAGAAATCAGTACAGAAATTAAAGATAAAAAATGAAGTTTCCAATGCAGAAAAAAACACCTGAAATGAGACTTTCACTGGGTAGAGGTAACAGTCAGTTAGCCACTATAGAAGAAAAGCTCACTAACCTTGGTAACATAGCAATAAAGCACATACAGAATCAAGCAGAGGGAGAAAAAAAGAGACTGCGAAAACAGTCCTGCTGATGTGGTCTCAGACTCAGAGGGCTACGAAGTATTTGAAGAGAGAATGGCCACATTTTTTCAAAGTTCAAGTTCCCCGAGCGATGCAAGCAGCCCCACCTCCTCTGTGCCCCAGAGGGGCAGGGCATGGAAGCCTGCTCCCGACCTTCCTGGCACGAGCCCTGTCGTGCACGGAGTGGTGAGCCCCAAAAGGTGTTCCCACCGGGAGCCTGTGGTCGTGCATCATTTGGAAAAGGGCTTTCTGCCTCAAGTGATGCCTCCAGGGTAAGATTAGCAAGTCGAGGGCAGCCTAAGGGTGGGCCGTCTGTGTGTGCATCAGGGCAGAGGAGACGGACGTGGAGCTGGAGGCGGAGATGAGTCGTCTGGCGGTCAAGGAACCGACTTTGCAGCAGGCTTCCTGAAGCGGGAGAGGGGCACCGGCAGAGCCCCTCACAGCTCTACGGGCAGCTGCTTGCAGACTCGAGCCTCCGGGAGTGGGAGACGAACAAGTTAAAAATTGGGGAAAAAAAACTCTTTGCAGCCCCTAGATGGCTGTTTCATTACGGCAAACAGGAACCGCAAGGAGCCAGTGAGCACGCGCATCCAGGCAGCGGGGCTTCTCGCCGTGGGACTCCTTCTCGCCCCTCCTGGGACCCACGCAGCCCCTCTCGGACCCTTCTGGAAGGCAGACCACCACGAGCTGTGCTTTCTGTTCCAAGCACAATAAAGAGCCTTGGCCAGGTTTGAAGCAACCCACCTGGAACGCAAGGCCGCAGGCTCCCTAGCGGCGGCCTGCCCAAGGCCCCAGCAGCAGGCCAGCGGGCAGCAGCTACGGAGCATGCGCCCTCAGGTGCTGCGGCTCAAGTTCTGCCGGAGGAGCCATGCGGCCTGATGACCACCAGGAGGCATCGCTGTACCAGCAAAGCTCCAGGAGGACGCTTCTGAGGCTGGCTGCCTAGGTGGAGCTGAGAGAGCCGGAGAGCCAGCTTGGGGCTCAGACTTGCCTTCACCTCAGAGTGGAGCCCAGAGTGCAGGACGCCTGGCAGTGGTGCACGGAGCTGAGCTGGCCGCAGGGCCCCTTCTACCAGGAGCGGGGGTTCCAGGCCAGCCGGAAGTAGACAGCCTGGAAGCTGGTCACGGAAAGTGGGGGGTAGCTTGTGGGAGAATGAGGAGGAACAGGACTGAGTGGAGGAGTTTCATGACTGAGGTGAACTTGACAGCGGGACATGTTGGCTGAAGGAAGCCGGAGCAGTCCCCCTTTCCCACCCCATCATCCCAAGAGCACAAGCGCCCCGAAAGGCAGGAGGCCGTCTGCACCCTTACCTGGGAATGTTACCCTCACCCTGACCATCACCAGAAGGTCATGGAAACCAGCTAGAGGCTGAGGCTGCTGACTCTGCCTGGCTCCGGGAGGGCGAGGCCCTTCGCCTCCGCATGGCCCGAGACGGCAGCTGGCGGGCAAACCCCACAGCACAGCTTGTTCCAGGACAGATGAGCTTGTGAGGGACCAGAGCCGGCCCCCCAGTTCCCGCCACCCACGCAGCATCTCCAGTGACAGCTGCGGGAACCGGGGGCCATTCAGCACCACGGCGCGTGTCTCACATCTTGGCCAAAATGCTAACACCCCAGACGGCGCCTGGACGACAGTGTGAGGGCGGCTGGATCGTGCGACTTCCCACAAGAACCTAGGTAGGTCCCGGCTGGGGGAGCTAGGCTCACTATTTTCTGCAGCACGGTGGCCCTCCAGGGCCACTGGGGACAAGCAGTATTCCTCCCATAATTCCCAGTGTTTCTAACCTTCCCCTAGATGATTGTTCCAACATGGCAGTTCGTCCTTTCCTCAGCCACGCGCTCTCTCCGAATGACGTCATCTACCACTCGTGTCCTCTGGGATCTGCTCAAGAGACAAGAGCTTGCCGTTACTCGACAGAGAACTGCCATTGAGGCATAGTGTCGTTACCTGGGTGACTGGCAGGGTGGAAAGAGAAGACTAAGTCTTGACATTCTGAGCCCTAGGCTAGGAGACAAGGGGCTGTTACAACTTCCGGGGCGCCTATGAACCTGGACCGAGACCTGTGAGATGCCAGCGCTGTGTCTCCAGGCCTGCAAGCCAAGCCTTCAGCGTGGGCCCTGGCGAGGGCTGGTGTTGCCCAGTTGAAGGCAGGACCCATGGGCCTTCTGAGGGGTGAACTTGCTTGGCTTATTCTTCTGGCCCTGAGCCCAGAAGTGGGGCCCAGGTGTGCACATGTGCGTTCATGTGTGTGTGTATGTGTGTGTGACATCTTTGTCTAATCGTCACTGATGGGCACTTAAGTTCTTCCCAACTCTTGACTGTTGTGAGTAATGCTGCAATATACACCGGGGTGCACATAGCTCTTGGAACTAATGCTCTTGTGTTTTGGAGGTAAATAGCCCAGAAGTGGAGTAACTAGGTTGTATTGAATGTCTATTTTTCATTTTGGGGGGCCCTCCACCTGTATTTCACAGAGGCTGCCCCGAGGTCCACCCCCACCAGTTGTGCACGAGGGCCCTTTTCTCGCGTCCTCGCCAGCGCTTGTTGTATCTGCTCCTTTTGGTGACAACCACTGTCACAAATGTGAGCTGATGGGCCCAGAGGGGATGATGCTGAGGAAACAAGTCAGAGGGAGGATAAATACGGTGCGATTTCACATTTGTGTTTTCTCTTCCACCTGTGAGTAAGATTGTGGTATAACAGGAGCAACCACAACAGAACACAAACTCTTACCCACAAGAGCAAGCGGTGGTGACCAAGAGGGAAAGGGAGGGGAGGGTAAATTGGGGCAGGGGGTCAACAGGCCAAGGCCGACTTCTGGTGGCGAATGTGACGTCAAGAGCCCACGTGCTCATTTCTCATGTCACAAGCCTGTGTCACCTTAATAAAATTCTCTAAAGCTGGCCATGCCCCTGCTGCCTTTGGTGCCACTGTTTGCCCCTGCCACGGCCCGGCTCTCCCCTGCTAAGAGGACCCACGTGCCAGCCCCTTTACAGCAGCGCAGACATTTCTGCTTGTCTGACTCTGCTTGGGCTCCGCATCCAATGGCAGAGAGAAGCCTCGTTGCTGGTCGTGTGAGTATCTGCAGATATTTGCTGTCGGGCTGCTGGTCTGGGAGTTCCTCGTTCTTCAATTTATTACCCTCTTATCAGCAGCTCTAGCTACAAGCCTTCATTATATCCTAATTGCCAGGGCCAATTGCCCGTATTTTTTATATTAAAAATCCATTTGTAAGCGCATTTCGGCAGCTCCGCCATGCCAGCATCATTGCTAATTTAATCTCCCTCCCCTCCGTTAGTGCCACGGGGGGCTGACCAGAGCAGGAGGCGCCCAGGCTAATCAGATCACTAGTTTGTCTGAACATTACGCTCAGCGGGAACTCGGTGGGCTGGACCGGGTCAGGCTGAGGGCAGATGAAATCCTCTGCCGGCTCCGAGGACCAGCCCGGGGAAGGGCCGGGGCACGGACTGTGGCGGCCCTGGCCTCAGCAGGTGCAACGTAGCACTGCGCTGCGACCAAGGATGCCGCAGCAAGGGCGGATGACAAAGAGCCTCTCCCACTCCCTGTGCAGCCCGCTCAGCCCCGCCTGTCAGAAGCCCAGAGGCCGTGGGCTGTGGTCGGAACATGCTGACCAGCGAGGCAGGAGCCTGGGGCTAGTCCTGGCTCTGAGCTGTGGGCCTCAGCCGACCGCACAGCCGCTGGGGACAGTAACCCCCACCCTGGAGACCTGAGCGTGCTGGCGAGGGCCAAAGCACAAAAACACGTCCTTGAGCCTGCGCTCCTGGCACACGCTGCTCTGACGGGGCTGTGTTCGCTAATGCGCACATTTAACTCAAACTTCCTGGACAGCCCTATGAGGTGTGGGCTGTCGCAGTCTCACTTAACACACGGGGAAACTGAGGCAGAGAGGGCCAAACATTTTTGCCACAGTCACACATGCAAGTGGTTAAGCCTTTGCCCTTGCCTTATTTGGCCTTCAGTCTATAAAGTCAAAAGTGGCGCTCTCCCCTGCAGGCCCTCCCAGCGCCTCATCCTGAGCCCTGGCTCTCGCCTAAGGGGGAGGACTCAGCCTCCTCCTCATGCCCAAACACTCCGCTTGGGCCCTTGTTCTGCCATCTGCCCACCAGACTCCCTCTTCAGCTACTCACTGCACCCACTTGGCTCCACCCCTGCCGCCCTCTAATGGCCTAGTCACGAGGCCTCTGTGACTGGCACCTTAACAGGACCACAGTCTTCCTCCCTCCTCCCCCAAAGCTGGACCATCATCTTGGGTGAGTTCCACGGGAATCTTGGGTGAGTTCCATGGGCCAGCCTAGCCGTGCCTGTAGCAGTCACAGTTCAGTCAGGGAAGCAGGACACGATGGGCATTATGGGAAGTTAGACCTCACGGAATGGTGGGGGGTGCTGGGGTGGGGAGGTCAGAAGGGGAAATTGGAGGGCTAGAGCCGAGTTAGTAAGGAGTCGTCCTGAAGTACTGGTGCGATGTACAGACCCAAGCCTGTGGGAAAATCTGAGAAGCTGAGAGACTGTGCCCGCGCGGGTCAGCACGGGTGAGTGGGTGCTGCTGTGGGATCTTGTGATTCTGGGTTCTGTGGTAGGACTGACTGAATCCTGAGTGGAGTGTGTGGGGAGGGGTATTGCACACAGAGAGCAGAACAGACCCCTGAGGTGCAAAGATTTTGGAATAAACAGAAAAGTCACAGGAAAGCCAGAGTGTGTGATGTTCTGGAAGCCGGTTGAAGAGAGCCTTTTGGAAATCTCAGGAGGAGCCACAGGCCAGAGCTGCCAAGACCCCCCCAAGATAAAAGCCAGTTGGAGGGTAGATCCCAAGCCCAGAATCCAGCAACGTGTCCTGGGCTTCCATCATTAGGGGTGTCATCAGCTCTGGTGACACAGTCTTTCTCAGCCCCTGCTGGCCAGACAATCCCCCCGGAGTCCAGGCCCACAGATGGGAGGGCTGGGCTTCTCAGGGCATCGACTGGCCCCACAGGGCTGCGAGGGACTGAGTCTGGACTCCCAGGCCCGGCCAAGGAAGGCCCCACAAAGCGCCCAAGGTGGCTGGATCACAGGGTGGAATGCTTGCAGCCGGATGCCACTGCCCGGGACAGGAGAGTCCTGTGGTTCTCTGCAGCAAAGCCCCCCCCCCCCAGAGATGGCCCAGACGGCACCTTCGACGCGGGCAGAGTGAGTCCCTGGAGACCCCCTCTTCACCTCCTTGCGCGCTCAAGAATCCCATCCGCGGGAGCGCAGCCTGCAGTGCGCGAGCAGGCCGCAGGGTGGCGCGCGCGTCCCGGGTGGTCGGAGAGCAGAGGCCCAGAGGCACCAGCACCGAGAGGCCTCAGGTTGTGAAGCCACAGCCCCAGGTCATCAAAGCCGCCCTACTGGAGGGCACTCCAGCCACAGCGCCCTGGACCCAGCGGAGCCGGCGCCGTGAGCGGGAGAAGCGGCCTCTGGCTCAGACGCAGTCCTCCTGGGCCGACAGACCAGCCCGTGGCCGGGGGTGCCTGGACCCACCCTCTACCTCTGGGACGCAGCCAGGGCACGGGCCTTGCTCAACTGCATGGGCGTGCCTCCTGAATATCGAACAGCCCAGCGCCCTTTGCAAAAACCTGGATGCCCCCAAGACACAGAGTCGACGCTGCAAAGCTCCCCATCGAGCCCCCCTGTCTTGCCATTGCTTCTACCCCAAGTGCGGAGGTGCACTGCC
>JAGFMF010012202.1:854917-873449 GCA_019455555.1 Galemys pyrenaicus
CCACCGCAGTGCTCCCTCTCCCCCTCCCCCCTCCCCTCCCCCCTCCCCTCCTTCTCTCCCTCCTCGTCTTCATTCTCTCTCTCCTCCTCCCAGCCCTTCTCCTCTTCCTGCACCCCTGCCTCCGCCTCAGCCCCCTAAGCCTCAGAGCCACCGGCGGCCCTCAGGGTGGTTTCAGCGCCTGCTGGGCTGAGCCAGAGTTTGGTGTCAGCACCCCACAAGCAGGTACCACCTCACCCCGCGGAGAATGGCCCCTGTCGAAAGTACCAGACAACACAGAGACAGGCCCAGAGACGTCAGGAGGGCAGAGAGCCTTCTGGGCCTCACTGATGTACCCCAGCTGCGTAACCAGAATGGACTCGCTGCTGACCGGAGCTGCCTGCGGGCGAGTCACCAGCTCCCTTACCTGCGCTCTGGCTTTCAGCAGGGCCAGACAGCTGGCAGCAACGCAGGAGGGGGGGGGGCTGCCAGGCACAGAACACCTTTAATCCTCAGCAGCAGTAAGTGGGGGTTCACTGGGGAGGGTGACTTCATGTTGAGGGACACGCCTCATGCTCCTGAAAAGTCACCACCCTGCTAGAATTGGTTTTTAGGAAAACGGGCTCTGTGGTTTAAAGCAATGCACTTCGGAGCCCTAAGCCGGAATTCCTTAGTCGGGATGGCTCAGGGTAGGGCATGTCGCAGGCCCACTGGAGGGACTCGCCACCCAGCTGAGCCCACTCTGACACCCCACTGGGGCGCGCTGGCACATCCCGAGTCCCTTCCAAAGGGCCATTCGGAGAGCAGAGGTCAGAGTGTGCAGCGCCCCCACGGGCAGAGGCACACCTTGCTTGCTCCGCCCCGCGAGCGCCTTGGAGACAGGACTGAGCCCACTTTGGGGGGTGTCCTGGGGGAGAGGGGGCAGGGGATAGAGGAAGCTGATGGGGGAGGGCCAGGCAGCTGGGGACCTTGGAAGATTTCCACTGGGCACAGGTGGTGAGAGTGGCCACTGCTGCCGCACAGCCGTGCCCGAGGGCACCCCATGGCCTGGACCTGGGCAGACTGGTCAGGCCACATTGTGCAGCGCTCCCCACCAGCCCCCTTCCACACACCGCTGACTGCTTCCACCCAGTCAGACATCATCCTCGCCTCGTTCTGCTACATGACTAACCAGCAAATGAACAGAGAAAGAGATGGCATTGCTCTTCTCAGCTCAGTCAGAAGCCTGCGGCCTAGGTCGGGGGTGGAGGAGTGGGGGGTGCTTTGGGGCTGTCTTATTCCAGTCAGATAAACCTATACTCTTCCTTGGGGCTTGAGCTGTTTCTCCCTCTTTCACACACCCAGTCACACAGAAGCAAATAAACTTACATGCTTACACACGTACTCGCTCAAATAATCACACGTACACACATACTCATGCACACGTGCAAATTCTCTCACAAGCCCACAAGCTCACACACTCACGGACGCACTGACACACTCACAGTCATTCATTCATTTTTGGTCACAAGGGCACAGCCCTGGGAGAGCTGTTGACTCAGAGACACTCCTTCCTTGGCCCTGTTTCTCCTGCACTGTCCTGTGGGAAAAGGTGGGAGAAACATCCAGGCTCGTGCATCTCTGTCTTGCCTGGTTCACAATTTCCTTTTATAGCGATAACGACTAATGATATAATAACATTCACAATCGATAGAAAAATTCAGACTTTTCCCATTTTAAAGTGACACAGACTCCTCATGTTCATTTACATTAGTCTGAACCAGAAAGCATGATTTATCTACAAATGCCTTTTCAATGACATTGAGCATGATTAGCTTCAAAATCAAATGTATATTAAGATGGAGATTATACCAGTCACACGTGGTAGCATCAAGTAGCTGTAAAAGTTGTTTTGTGAACTAATGCTGGAGATTCTTTGATTTGAACTTCAAAAATCATGTAATTATTATTTTTAATTTACAGATCGTGTGTCTAAATGATTAGCTAAGAAACAACACTTAAAGCTGCTAGTTGTAAGCATTTTTCTCCAAAAATAATTTGGTCGTCTTCACTGCAAACAAATGAGAAGTCAAATTGGCTATAATTGCCACTTAATTGTCTCTTCTTAACATTTTATTCTTTGAAGTAACAGAAATTTCGTGGTGTGTTTTACCGGAATTTTGGTGAGACGAATGTCATTTATATATCTGGTGAAAATCATCCTAAGGTGAATTTGCAAAAATGATTACCATTTTATCCTCCTAGTTATGCTGAAACATCAGTTGTTCCCTGTGCTTATACCTTTAAGCAACGGCCCCTTACAAATATTTTTTAAAAAAAGCAATATTTTATTTATAAACCCAGGTGACCCCACCTCAAATGCCAGGTGCAAGAGGGGAAAACAGTTGTGTGGTGCTGGCTGAGTGGAAGGCTAATGCAGGATCGTTATCAACCTTCAGAATAATACAGCACAGTGTTCAAAAGCAAACAAAAGTCACCACATGTAACTGATTATCCTGAGAAAGTCACCGCGATTCTTTGGACACATTGTTTTATAGATAGGTAGATGGGTAGGTGGGTGGCTGGGTATAGAGACCTGTAGAAATGTATCGATATACCTGTGTACACACACACCCTTCAGAAAATGGAATTTATGCTGCACAAGCCATTTTGTAAAATTACTCCGCACTGAATACCCTTGTGACTCAGTCTTCGCACACATCCTGAATTATTCTCTAAGGCTAAATTACTGAAAGCAAAATTGCTGGGTCAAAGCACATGAACAGTCGCACGGCCTAGCTGGGGCTGATGATTCCCTTCCAGAAAGACCAAACTGCTCTCGCCGCCCGTGACGAGAGGCAGTATCCACTGCCCTGTGGCACATGAAGGAGGAGAGGAGCCATTTTGAAATATGCCAGAACCCCACTGATGAAAGGGAAGGAAGGACCCAGCCTTGGAATCCCCTTCCACAAGGGAGGTGGGGGATGGGCCAGCCAGGCCCCTGAGCGGAGGGACATCTGAAAAGCACTTGCGTGGCAAGGCTGTGGCCCAATCTCAGGGCCTGGCTATCCCCAACGCCCACCCCAGAGCATCAGGCCGCTGGTGACCGCTGACCAGATTCCTTCCATCCACCACGTCATGTCAACCGCTCAGCAAAAACTTTAAAAGACAGGCGAAAGAGCAAAAACCAAGCAGTTTGGAGAAAAAGCGTCGGAACCAGACTCGGCACGGCAGGGATGCTGGGATGCTCAGACAGGGACTGGAAAGCGACGACGAATGTGCTCGGGGCTCCAGCGGGAAAGCAGACAAACACCCCGGGGCAGATAGACAGCGTGATGGGGAGATGGAGGCTCTAAGAAGCAATAACAGGGACGCCAAGGGTGGCACACGGCTGAAGACAGTGAGAAAAGTGCAAAGTAAAGAAGGTGAGGAAGAGGAAGACGAGCAGAGACCAAATGTACGTGACCAGAGTCCCCACAGAAGATAAAAGATAGCCCAGGGCCCTCCCTGGTGGCGCAGCGGGTTAAGCTACGCACTATGAAGCATATGCAGCCACTGCAGCGTGAGTTCGATCCCCGGCCAGGGAGGGGACCCACAGGGCGCAGCAGACCTCTCCTGCCTCCCCGCTGCTCCCTCAGCAGTGTGTTTCAGTCCATCAGCCTGTTCTGCTCCCCACTCTGTCTGTGGTGAATCCTCTCACCCCCCACCCCCACACACACCTCTGGCCCGTACCCCAGTGCTTGTATGCATAAATAAATAAATCTTAAAAAAAAAAGATAGCTCACATTTTTTCAGAAGCGAAAAAAGGCCTGGAACAACATACTGGAGCAAATCTGTAGGCGCAGAAGCTGCTGCCCAGCGCCTGCCGGCCACGGCCGCGCCCTGTCACTACCCGGATGCAGTCGCGTCGGGAACACCTGGCAGTGAGCACATCTTAGCGGGGGCTGGGCCGCCCTGGTGCTGGTGCTGCCGAGGCCTAGGCCGGCAGCTGCTGGGGCCTCCTGCGTTCCTGTGTTGGGGGGAGCTTTTCACCCGAATAAGCACAAGAGTGAATTCAGGGGGCGAAGGGGAGCCGAGCCCACAGTCCCTGCTACTCGCTGCTCCTGCCTTGGCGGCTTTGGAACGGGGTGGAGAGGAGGAGGCCGACTGGAGAGTGTTAATTCCCTGGGCTCCCTTCCCGTGCAGCGGTTCAGACACGACAAGATTCGACCTCACGAGACTGGGTCTCTGGCTTCTGGAGACCTGGATAACCTCATCAGTGCTGACCTAGAGGCGGTGGCAGCTCGGCCACTCCTAAATCCCGTGTCGCTGGATTATCTCTTGGCACTGCACTCTGTCCTCACTTCGTAAACAAAAACTCCTTGAATTATCCTATTTCAAGTGTACCATCTGTCTCCTCTTGTGGTGCTGGCTGCTAACAGGATGCTATCTACATTTGTTGTCCAAAAAAGGATGCTAGAGAAAGTATTTAAACTAATGAAAGAACTAGGTGGGATGTGCAGTAACATGACGGGCAATACCCCAGCCGCACCGAGGCCAAGCTCAGTAGTTTAGTCATGCAGCAGTGGAATCGAAGGCCTTCATCGGGGAAGAGCTCCTCAGGACTTTCACTTCCGGCGACATGAGAGCTGGGGCACTCTAGGGCCCTTCAACCAGCAGGCCCCAGAGAGAGCAAACTGTGAGCCATTTCCGGCTCTTCCTGCGCCACCACCCAAGAAACCCTAACACACAAATGACAGTTGTGCCCCACGCAGCCTGGAGCAGGACTGGGGTGCCCTTAGAAGCCAGGGACTCAGGAGCTGGGGCACAACTGGAGCCAGAAGCTCAGAGGCTGAGGAGAGGTGCAGCAGTGTCGAGGAAGAGCTTCGGGCTCCATCAAGAAGGAGAAAGACAAACGCAGGGCGATTTCACTGCTGCGGGAATACAGAGAAGGAAAACAAAGGAACAGACACGACCAAACCAACAAACTGCAGAAACCTGACTGTCCCCTGGGGCTGCCCCAGTGGGAAGGACACGGCGGAGAGCAAAGGGGAAGGACACCTATGGGTGCGTGGGGGTGGGTGCAGTGTGGTAACGCACATCTGAAGAGGTGTAAACCTGTACCCCCAAACCATCTGTTACCTCATTAAAAATTTTTAATAATAATTAAAAAAAAAGAACCTAAGGGAACCTGCCGGACCTGCAAGGTAATCAGGAGAGTCGCGCTGCTGGAAGGCCGGTTGCTATAACAACGGCGCTGTGAGGGTAATGATGGCTGGAACAGCAGCGAGGTGGCAAAGACCAACTAGAGACGCCCTCTGTATGCCAGAATCCTTGGGCGGGCTAAGACAGTGCCGAGCTGAAGTGGCCCTGGGGGCCGGTAGCAATAACAGAGACACTTTGTGGAGGAAGGCTTCTCAAAGTTAAGGCCAGAGGACCTCCACTATTTCAAGTCAACGGTGAGCTCGGCTATAGCGAAGTTTACCAAAACCACAAGTCAGAAAGCCGTGACTGAGAGTTGGCAGAAACAAAGAAGCAAGACGAAACAGACGTAAACATGCTTCACTGTTCGCAGACCTGTGCTTCTACACTGCAGTGTCTCTGCAGTCACCTGTGACCTCAGGCCTCTCCCGCCCCTGGGAAGTTTCCCGAGGCGTAAACAGTAAGAAGTCATCAGAGGAGTGAGGATGAAGACTCAGTGTTTATAGATTGCATTGTTGCAACCAAACGAAAGAAATCAAAAAGTTGTTTTAAACCTACTAAATGATGTTGAGAACACAATAAATAATAAAAGATAAAAAATCAGCCATGTGAGTATTCAACTTACAGAGTTCAAAAAAAGTAGAATAAGTCTAAAGAAAGTTGAGGGAGGAAAAAGAAAAGATCAGAGCAGAAAAGAATGAAAGAGAAAATGGACACGATAGAAAGGAAAACAAAGGATGAAGAAAGCCAAAAGGACGTCTCAAAAGAGTGACCAAGAAAAAGAGAAAAGGCACAAACAAGTCATGTTATCAGTGAACACTAGGACATAATAACAGATCACATAGATTCTTTAAATATACTAAGAGATTGTGTTCAGAAACCTTATGCTGCATTGAAGAGGAGATGAAATGGACAGTCTTAGAAAATCTATTACTTATTAAACTGACTCATGAAAGAATAAGAAGTCTGATGAGTCATCTATTGCCACACAAAAGCTGCATAGGAGGCAACAAACATTTAATGTCGCATCAAGAAACTGTCCATCAATTGTAGTTTGACTGACCCAGGTCTGGACCAGCTAAACCGCCACTGCTTCGTGCGCTGGGTCAACTATGCTTAGCTCGGGGTTATGGACGGGAGTCAGGTACGGTCAGTAGCTGGTGATTCTGGGGCCAGGCTGAGGGGGCAGTGACTACCTGGGCAAGCTCTTCTTTTACATTTGAATCATTAGTTCATTTTGAAGTTAACTGGTATAAGAGATTCCATTTCATTCTTCTGCCCGCGTATACCCAGTTTCCCAGCACCGTTTACTGAAAAGTCTGTCCTCCCCCATCGAGTATTGTTCACTCCCTTGTCAAATATTAGTTCACTGTGTATACATGGGTTTATCTGTAGGCTCTCAATTGTGTTCATTGGCCTGAGTCTGTTTTTTGTCATTATCACACTATTTTGATTACTATAGCTTTGTAACATAGTTTGAAAGCAGGATGTGTGATACCTCTTGCTTTGTTCTTTTTTCTCAGGACTGCCTTATCTATTTGTAGTCTCTTATGGCTCCATATGAATTTTAGATTTTTTTTTACTTCCATGAAGAATGCCTTTGGAATTTTGATAGGAACTGCACTGAATCTATAGATGCCTTTGGGAATTATAGATTTTTAACAATAGTAATTCTTCTAATCCACGAACACAAGATATTTTCCATTTATTTGTGCCTCCTTTGCTTCTTTTCACCAAGGTTTTATAGTTTTCCAGCATACAGAGCTTTCGTCTCCGGTTAAATTTGTTTAACAAGTATGTTTGTTTTTCATGCTATTGTAAGTGGGATTATTTTATTTTAAAAAAGCCAGTCTGTTGTTAGTGTACAGAAATGCAACTAATTTTGGGGGGTTTTGATCTTGTATCCTGCATCTTTGCTGATTTTTTCACTAGTTCTAACTCTTTTTTCGGTGGAGTGTTTAGGTTTTTCTCTATATAAGATTATATTATTTGCATACAGAGACGACTTTGCTTTTTTCTTTCCAGTTTAAATGAGGTCTAATTCAGTTTCTTACCTGACTGCTCAGGCTGGGAAACCCAGGGCCATGTGAATGGTACAAGTGGGCGCCCTAACCTTCCTTCTAGTCTCAGAGGACAAGCATCCGGGCTCTCAGCACTGCGCATGACGGAAGCTGCAGCCTTGTCACTTACGACCTTTATTTGGTTGAGGCACCTTTGTTCTATGCCTAATTTGTTGAGTTTTTAATCATAAATGAATATTAAATATTCTCAAATGCTTGTCTGCATCTATTGAGATGATTATATCATTTTTACACTTCCTTCTGTTAGAGCGGGCGGTGTCACACTTACTGATTTGCTATGTTGGGCTATCCTTGCAACCTGAGGTCAAATACGGTGTGAGCCTTTGAACATGTTGGTGAACTTGATTTGGTTGAACTTTATTGAGAATTTTTGCAATTGTATTCTCCAGGGATACTGGCCTATAGTTGTTCTTTTATCTTGTGGTGTGCTTATGCGACTTTGTTACCGGGTAATTTAGAGGTATTCCCTCTTCTTCAGTGTTTTGTAAAGGTTTGAGAAGGACTGGCATTAATCCTTTAAATATTTGGTGAAATTCACAAGAGAAACCATCTGCTCCTTGGCCTTTCTTTGTTGGAGGTTTTAATTACTGATTCAATCTCCTTGCTTACTATTGATCTGTTCAGATTTTCTACTTCATGATTTAGTCTTGGTAATTTGTATGTTTGTAGGACTTTGTCCATTTCTTCTAGATGATCCAATTTGGCACCATGTAAATGTTAAAAGTAGTAAATTATTATCCTTTGTATTTCTGTGGCACAGGCTGCACTGTCTCTTCTTTCATTCGGAATTGTATTTGAGTCTCCTCTCTTTTTTCTTGGTTAGTCTAGGCAAAGTTTTGTCAATTTTGTTTACCTTTTCAAAAAACCAATTCTTAGTTTTGTTGATCTTTTCTATGGTTTTCCTAGGCTCTATTTCACATATTTCTCTCTGGCATTTCACGTACGCACTTACACTCAGGGAGCTACGGCAGGACACTGCGTACAGAGGAGGTTATGGAAAAGGAGATGAGGAAGAGAAGAGCTACTGGTTAGCTCAAAAATGTGATAGTGGAGATTTACAATTCACGAGAAAATTGAAAATAGAGTTGAGAAAATGTGAGTGGGAAAGAAAATTATATTTTTAATTAGACCATCAACCTCAGAGGGCCAACATTCAACTCACAGGAGTTCCAGAAAAAAAGGACAAAACAGAGAAGAATTTCTGGATAAGCGATATGATACATCTCTCAAATCTCAGACATGAGTCTTCATGAAGAGACTGAAAGGTCCCCGCTGCATAGCCATGAAGATAAATGCAAAACTACCCTCACGAAGGAGCCTCGTTGCAAAACAAACACTGTGAAAATCTGAATCCTGTGCTGAGGTAGAAATCCTAAAAGCGTCAAGAAAGGAGAAAAAGGTCAAGATGGGTCAGCAGTGTGGCACCAGGCCAAGAGACAATGCCGTGCAGGCCTGGCAATTTGTAGAGATTATTCTAGAAAACTTACAATTCTCTATCCAGCAAAGTATCAATCAGACGTGAGGGAAGAATAAAGCTGTTTTCAAACATACACAATCCCCCAGAATATGTAACTTGTATGCACCCTTTTTCAGGAAACTCTTGGAGGATGTGCTCCCCAAAACGAAGAATTAAGACGTGAAAGGGGGTGAGATGGGAATCTGAGAAAACGGGAGAGAAAGGGGGAGCCGCAGGGAATCGCCAGGTCTGAAGGACAGAAGTGTGCTCCTCAGAGGCACACTTGCTGTGGTGACAGGAGCCATACATACCCCTGGGCAGAAGCCCCGGCAAGAACTGCCCCAGCTGCAGGAAAAGCAAACGCGACTGAAGCGAAGGAAGCAAGTATTGATTCCAGGAAAAATCAAAAGGTTTGTTGTAATAGGAAAGAAAGGTAGTCATATTTCACTCTGCACGAACAGACACTAATATAAGCTCAGAATATTTATTTCTCCAAAGATTCTGCTACAGCTCTCGGGAATGGCGTAAGTGGAAGTGTGAGGGCGCCGGGAGCTAACTCTTCATCTGAAATAGGAGCGCCTCTATAAACAGTGTCTAAAATTGAAAAGTCAAGAAGCATCAGCATAAGAGCAGTATTCTTAATATAGTGGGTTAATGCTGATTTAAAAAGATATATTTGACCAGTGCTATCTCTGGAGAGGTGTTTTGTTCTGTCTCACACCACACACAAAAATCCACTCCCAGTGAAACAAGCGTTTAAGCAGCAAAAGCAAACATAAATGTGTTCAGTGGACAATAAGCTTCCTGACTTTGGGGCAGAGGGAATTCCTTAAACCAGACCCAAAATGCCCTAAGAAACAATGTTATAGGTAATAAATAATGGTAAATAAAGGTAATAAATGATGAAAGTTTATTCCTCAAAAGGCACCATAATAAAAATGGAAAGACATCTTGAAATGGGAGGAGGTTTTTGTCACACGTATAAGCAGGTAAATATCCAAAGACAAGAAATATAAATCATTAAGAAAGAGATATGCATCACAATGAAAACAGGCAAAAAAAAAAAAACCATGAGTGACATTTCACAGAAAAATATCTACACCTTCTTTTAGAGAGCGAGAGCACCTCTTCAGATGTCCCCTTCTTTTTTAAAAGAGATTTTATTTATTCATGCACACAAGCGCTGGGGTGCAGGTCCAGGTGTAGGGATTGAGAGGGATCACCGGAGACAGAGCGGGGAGCAGAACGGGCGGATCAGCTGAAACCCACTGCTGAGGGGAGCTGCGGGGAGGCAGGAGAGGTCCTCTGCGCCCTGGGGGTCCCTCCCTGGCCGGGGATTGAAGTCTTGTTGCAGTAGCTGCAGACAGTTTCATTGTGCCGACACTTAACCCCTTGTGCCACCAGGGAGGCCCTTCTGATAAGATCTTCCCTGACCCCTTATTTAGAACCCCACCCCCAAGTTCCCTGCTCCTTAAAGCACTCAGCACCGTCTACTGCACAAGCATTGACTGTCCCCTTCATCCCACTAAAATGTGGAGCCCAGGAAGGCAAGGATGCTTGACTGGCACAGCGCCTGGCGCTTGGTGGACCTTAATAAACATCTGTCGATTGACGAATGGACTCACTACCACGAGAGCTCAACGGGAAGGCAACGAAGAAAACGAAGGCAGACTCGGAGGTCTAGCACGAGCGCGTTTTCTCAAGAGGCAGAATAAGCACAGCACAGACAAAGTAAGAAACGGAGACAGAATCATTAACTTGGAGGCACGTCCTGGCGCAATTACTTAACCTGAAGTGTAAAGATGGGGCTTTTCGGATAAGCGAGCAGAAAGAGCAAACCCCCAACGGGAATAAGAGCCAGGCTGCCCTGTACTCTGCAGTGATGTTCCACAAAGTTCTGACCCAAGAACATCACCCCCAGGTGACTTAGTATGCAGGAATAACTGCTGTTCACAAACAGGAAGTTGGGTTTTCCTTAGCTTTTTTGGGAAAGCTGCCCAAAGAGGAAGCGCCTGCTCACCAAAGGACTACTGGGGCTTCGGGGCACAGTCCGGGGCGGTGCCTCCGCCGCGGTGGGCATCATCGAGGACTAACCATCGAACCCCACCGAATGACAGAAGAGTCACGCCCGTGCAGAATACGGTGCCCTTGTGACCGCTATGAAGCAAAGCCACAGAACTAACGAAATGGCGAAGGGGGCAGGAAAATGTGGCGTCGCCACCTCCCTCCCGTTGTGGGGAGTCAATGCATAGCGTCTAACAGATGCTCAGGAGAAGAACAGAAGAAGAGGAGGGGGGGAGGGGAGGAGAGGGGAGGAAAAGGAAAGAATGCCTGCCATCACCTCACGAGAACAGACCTCATAGGAATAGTTATGTCAAGTCCAACAGTTCCTTTGTTCTCACTCTAGTTCCTTCGTCTGGAAACATCTTTAATTGCGGTCCATTGGTTTACAACAGTATGTATGACTTGGGGGTAGAGGATCACACCGCCTCAGGTGTATGTCCCCACACCAGACCCACCACCAAAGCACCCATCGTCCTCCACCACTGTCCATTGGCCCCCTTCCCCCTGTGCTCCCCAACACCACCCTAGCCCCCCAGTAGCCTCAGTGCTCAGCCGGATTTGTAGGATTTGTTTTGGTTTCATTTTATCTGCTCCTTTGTTTTGTTTGAAGACATCTGGCATTTGTCTTTCTTCTCCTGGCATATTTCACTTAGCCTCATCCCCTTCAGTTCCATCCATGTCATTTGAAATGCCAAGAGTTCGTCTTTTTTACGACTGAGTAGTATTCCACTGTGTCTACAGACCACAGGACGGCGGGTACCCCTGCAAACAGTGTTTTGCATTCTTCAGGTAGATTGTCCAGAAGTGGAATTGCTAGTTCATCGCACAGATCTACTTTGCTTTTCTATAATGTAAATTCAGACAAAATTAAATCTCACACTATTTATTCGAGATCATGTGACTGGTATGATGTCGTTATTAAATATTACTCCCAGACTTGCTGCCCTCTGCCTGGTTCTGTGGATACAGAGGTGATGGAGAGGCACTCACCAGAAGTCAAGCGTGTTTTTTCTTTTCTGGATGATGAATTTCTGGGCTATTTGTTTCTTTGTGGTAGCTCTTAACTTGTTTCATTTTCTGTAACATGCACTATCTCGACTTGGTAAAAGCAACAGTCATTATACTTTTATGAAAATTAAGGATGAAGACGCGTCTGCCTTGTGTGACACCGAGACATGGAAAGCTATTTACTGCTGCCTTTTTCATAGGAGGGAGAAATGGACACCACGCAGACGTGCACATGGAGCAATGGTGAAAGACACGGTCGGGTATTTCGAGGACTTCAGAGACTCGGGTCACCGCGGGGTGCAAGGACGGGTGGGGAGAGCGAGGGACTGGCAGCTGTTTCTAGCAAGATGCTGTTTGTAGTTTCTTTTTAAACACACACCAAGACTCTCCATTTCTGTATCTGGGTTATTACTGTGGAAAAGGTCAGGAGAGAGATGCATCAACCAGATAATTGGGATTCACCCGAGAGCAGCCAGGGACGGGCCGTGTCCAGGGCGCTGGCTCTGTAAAGGATGACATTTTTAAAGGCGGGATTTATCATGTATTAACTGCATAATTTAAAACCCCTTTGTTTTTAAGTCAGAATGCTCAGCTTGAGAGTTTGCGGCTCGTGGAAAGGTCAGCTTTGACAGTAGAGGAATCTTGCTCCCGTCTAGACCCGCAGCAATTAGCCAGAAGAATCGGCCCCTGCTCTCCCCCAGACTGATGCCCTGGAGAGACTGCGCCCTGAGGAGGGAGGCATGCCCGGCCAAGGCTGCCAGGGGATGAGACCAAAGTCCTCCGAGGAGTGGAGCGAGCGCTGGAAAGTACTGGCATTTGCTGCGTTCTAAAGGGCCCGTGGAAGGACTAGGTGGGGAGAGGCTGTGGTGGGGGGAGGGGCAGAGCACAGTCAGAGAAATAGGCAACGAGACCAAAACAAAAATTCAGGGACTGAACCACCTCCCAGGTGCTCTTCGGGTTCAGATTCAGAACCCAGCCGGTGGGGACAAGGCAGTGGCCTTGGCACGGCTTACGACTGCGGGATGACGCAAAGGAAAGTGACCCGAACACAGTTCACGTCCGTGTGAGATGAGAAACCACGAAAGGCAGGCAGAATGCAACGGAGCGAGTCGCGCCGATGGAGGCCAGTGTTGGGGCCGCAGGGGAAGGAGGGACGATGCCGTGGGGCTTCATCTCTGCTTGTGCCGATTGCGCGCGAGAGGAGTTGTGAATCAGAGCCTTGCATGTGTAAAAAATACTCTCAACAAACTAGGAGTGAAAGATCTATTTCCGGTACCGCTTTTTCATTCAGGTTTTTGGATCAAGTCTTGTTTTCTCGTATGGCTAGTTGTTTTTCACTAATGCCAAATACTGTTTGTGACAATTGTGAGCAACGTTGTGATGCAGTGAAGCTGTGGTTCCTGATATAATCCACGGTGCTGTTTTTTCTGCCAGACAGCTGGGCTAGGGGCAGATTAGTTTAATCCAGTGAGGGACCGAGATGATTTGAACCTGGAGTTCAGTCCTGTTTAGGATGAAGCTAGTTCTGCTGAGCCCTTCCTCTTCAGGGGTCGCCCTTCAGGTCCCTAGGGGCATGGGGGCGAGTGGTGCCAGGGCCCAACGTTAGCCGATGCCAGTCTCCACTCTGTGGGCCTCCCTTCTCTCTCTCTTTTTTTTTAAGGTTTATTTATTTTTGCACACAAGAGCTGGGGTACAGCCTAGAGTCGCGCGAGGTGAGAGGACTCACCAGAGACAGAGTGGGGAGCAGAACAGGCAGATGGACTGAAATACACTGCTGAGGGGAGCAGCGGGGAGGCAGGAGAGGTCTGCTGCGCCCTGCGGGTCCCTCCCTGGCAGTGGCTGAAGATGCGTCACAGTGCAGCGCTCAACCCGCTGCGCCACCAGGGGGCCTCCCTTCTGCCCCCTCGGCGACTCGCTGACACGCTCAGGAAGGCGATGAAAGGACCGCTTCGGATTTCCTGGCTGTTCTCAGCTGGAGAACTGAACTGAAATTCTCCATCTGATGTTGCTGAAAGCCAAATTCTGTTCCCACATTTAGAATATATTAATGTTTTCTTTGTGGCTCAATAGTTACCCAACATTCGAGCATGCACAGCGGTGGTACAAGGAGCGCACTGTGCTTTCACAGTGTGAGCTCTCTGAAGAGGGTGCTGGGATCCACTGTGTTTGGGGGCGCGGTCACTCACTGCGCCGGCCCGTGCAAGGAGCACACGTCGTCCTGTCAGCGCTGGCGGGCGTGGCCGTGCCCCTCACTTCGGCCGGGGATGTGCATGATTTGGGTCACGAGGAGCAGAAACCTGGAGAGCCACCGCTGCCGCTCCATCCCTGCGCTCCCCGCCAGCAGCCAACCTCTGCCGAGGGCACCTCCTTCAGCTTGGACCTTGGAAGAAGGACAAAGGAAGGAGCAGGGCCAAAGCCAGCCCCAGCAGGAGATGCATCAAGGAGCAAAGTCTCGCCGTGGTCAGCCCCTGGGCTCTGGCGGCTCCGCGGAGCTCCTCGCGGTGCTCGATGGTCTCCGGGCCGCGTGTCCATGCAGCGCCAGTTCCGCTTTGTGCCCAGACCCTCCTCTGCTGCTTCCTGCATTTTCTGTTCCTTGTTGGGCGTGGATTTTGACACATGGGTCATCGTCCCGTGTTTCTCGATTCCCGCCGCCCCGGCAGGAAGACGGGGCTCTGTGCGCTCCCTCTTGGCCCGTGCTGGGCGCGACTTGGGTGCGCCACCTCCCGACCGGGATGGGTGACGCTGAGCTCGAGCCGCTGCGGAGCACACAGGCCGGCGTGGACACTGCACGACGACGGCAGGAGCGGGAGAGCGCGGCGTGCGGACGCCGAGTGATGGTCGTTTCTCGAGGTCCATGGAGACATCACTCGCTGGCTTCCAGGCCTCCACCAATGCATGCAGGAGTGAGGAGTCCACCCCCTCCAGCTTCAAACCTCAGGGCAACTGACAAGGCCTCTCCTAGCCATGTGACTGTCAGCGGGCAGCCCGGGTGTGGTGACGGATCCGGAGGGGTCAGCAGTCCCCAGTCCCCTGGGGCCCCAGGAATGGCAATAACGGCCATGCCCCCTCCGCAGAGGGACCCTCCTCCTCCTCCTCCTCCTCCCTTCCCTCTCCCTCTCCCCCTTCCCCTCCTCCCTCTCCCTCCCTCCGCCCACTGCTGGGCCGCAGGCACACCAGCCTCCTGCAGGCAGCTGGTGACTGAGTCGGGCTAGTCTGGACCCCACCACGAGCACAAGGCTGTCCACCCTGACACTTCTCTGCGCCGACCTGGCATAGTCACCAAGCAGCGGCAGGGTGTGGCCTACAAGCCGTGAGCCCTCTGGGTTGGCCGATGTGCCATTCACCCTGATATTCTCGATGCCATAAACCCTCTGCTCGCAGGTGGGCGGGGTACTGGAGGCTCTGCCTCAGGACCCAGTAACTCATCCGCTGTGCGGATGGAGTCGAGGAGTCCGGCCAGGGAGGGACACGCAGTGGTCACGGGCCGTGCTCTAGGGCCAGCTGCATCTGCGAGGCCAAGCGGCACCTTGGGCACTGGCCTGTCCATCTCCCAAGCTCATCTCTCAAGCGACACTACGGCTTAACTCGCAGGTTTGGCGCGAGCTGAGCGAGATCCCGACGGAAAGCCCGAGCAGGGTGTCTGGGGCTAGGCCTGAGTCCTCCGCCGTGACCTTCACACACTTTCCACTTCCGTTTTCTCGCAGCCTCACAGAAAATGACAGAAACAAACACGTTTTTCTTTCCTCGTACAAGTGTGAGCACTCGGGGAAGCGGTGGAGCCCGGCCCCTTGGCTCACACGCAGGTAAAAGCCAGTCACTAAAGAGATTTTATGGCCAACACGCATGCTTGCTTTTAACTCGAAACAGACCAGTCCTCGGAGTGACGGCCAGAACTGCAGCGTCGGGTCTTACCTGAGCGTGAGGTGGGACAGCGGGTCCATTGTCAACAGAGGCCTGAGGGGCCTTCGGACCAGCCGTACCAGCGTCCACCCAGCACAACAGCTGCTTCTCCCAGGACCTGCAGGAGCTCGCTCCAGACGGCTGGAAGAGACCAAGAAGGCCAAACGCCAAACAGAACTTCCACTTGCTTTGTCACTCAGGAAACACCTGAGCATCTTGCAAACTGCCCAGCAGCCCGAGCCCCGATGGTCAGTGACCTTTAGCTGGGAGCCTGCTCCGTAGCCTTAGTGAGCCCTCGCTAAGTGAAAGTCCGCTCCTCCAGCACTTCTTGCCCACAGGCCTTCCAAGGAGGGCTCTGGGGAAGGCCGCGAGGGGAGCCCTCTGGGAAAGAAGAGTGGCTCTTTCTCGCAAGGTAAATAACTGGGGAACTGCTACTTGAGCTAATGAACTTGCCCAAGACCGTTCTCCATCAAACACGACTCAAGATCCTGCTCTGAAGTGAAGTGCATTTTATTTTGAGGTCACGGGGTTTTGCATCGCTCGGTTGTTCATTGCACCCAAGGCAGTGCAGACAGTCCCGCTCAGCTGGGCTTCGCGCCAAGCAGTCACTGTGTGTTCTTTTATCTTGTGTTTAACCCCACCCCACCCTCCCTCGCTCCTGGCCCCGCCCTTTCCCTCCACCTCCCTCTTAGCCTCCGAGTCCTGGGGATGCGTGTTCACGTGAGTTTTTATTTTTTTTTCACGTGAGTTTTTAAAATGTGGTTTGCGTTGTCAAATTGTCTGCTCTATGAACGCTGAATATTTGTTTTTGATCATTCTGACTTGTTTTGCTGCTCGTAAGTTTTTCCAGTTCCCTCTTCTGGGGCCTTTTTCAATATCAAAGCTCCCCCACTGCAAGCAGAGACTGCCGCCCGCCCCCCCCCTCCCCACGGCTCATGCGCACATCCCTCCCTGCGCATGCAGCCAATGCTCCCAGACACTGGTCGTCGGCCCCCGCCGCCCCGTGACCTCCTGAGAGCCAGCAGGCCAGGCGCTGGGGACACCAGCCCTTGTCGCCTACACACTCCCAGTATCGCCCTGGACAATGAGCCGCGTCTCTGGGCCTCGACTTCCTGTAGGAGGAAGGAAGCTGGTGACCCCTGAACTGCGTGCCACTGGGCGTCTTCTGGGAGCAAGAAGGATGTGCACTGCCAGAGGCCACTGTGAAGCGTCTCCTCCCTGCTGCAAGTACGCGGAGTCCTCGAGGCTGCATGTGTGTGGTCAGGAGCGACTCCGGCCAGACCTCTCTTCGCTGTGGCGCCGCACCCCCACACACCGGTGGGCTCTTTCTCCTGCCTGGTGTCAGGTCTGACCGGCGCACGAACGTCACCCTGCGCTGGCGCCGCCTGACGGCCACAGAGCTAGCAGGGAATGGGCCCTACTGAAAAGATCCGCTTGCTCTTCCCAGATGGCTGCCCCTCGCTGCACTGCAGGGTGGTCTTCGCACGTGCTGCCGAGGTCCCCTCTGGCCTGTCTGTGTGTCTGACCTGCTTGGGGTCACCATCTCGAGCCCAAATTCCACCGGGTTCTCCAGGGTGCTTTTCACCTCCTTACGTTGTTGTTTAGGGCCGGAAAAGGAGCAAGCCCTTCGGAGGCCAGCACCGAGGGCCTGCTGCGTGCTGAGCACTGTGCAGTGATGGCTAAAGCAGGCAGAGTTTCCACCCCGGCTGAGGCTCGGCGGGGGAGGACGCGGCATCTGCCGAGGAAGGGGCCCTCTGGCCAGGTGCGAGGGGATGAGAAGCCAGACACGCGGAGGGGGGTAAGGACGCGCCAGGCAGAAGGAAGACGCACGCGAAGGCTCCGAGGCACGCAAGAGACGGGGTGGAACTCGCGCAGGAAACGGCAGGCGGTGAGGCCGGGTCTGGGCAGCGGCTAGGCAGCGTGCACCAGAGGGCTCCGCTTTCTTCCCAGGGGCTGCCCGATGCCATGAGCAGAGTAGGGCAAGGAAGAGAAGCACCCCCTCTCACCCACCCCTTCCTCCACAGGTAAACACATTTTCCTCAGTCACCAGAGGCGCGAGGCCAGCGGTGGGCATGCCCGCCCAGCAGCACGTAGCGGGCTGGAGACTGCGTCCTGCCCAAACGCCTCGGCGACATCAGGCGCCAGAAGTCCCTGGCACGGCGCGTCTCCGCTTCGGACATTCCCTCGACCCTCTCTGGTGACGGGGCCGCGTGTGGTGGGCCAGAGTACAGAGGAAATGGGAACGGCAGTTCACGTTAGCCACAGACGCCACGGCCCTGTCGGGCACGTCAGCTCTGCCACGTGTCCTGGCCCTCCCTTGCCGCGCACCCAACGTGAGTCTTCATTTCCACTCTTCTCCACCTAAACCTCCAGCTCCTGCTCCTCTTCTGCCCACCCCTCCCCTCGGCCCTCTGCAGGACTGCTTGGCTTACAGAACCTTCGGCAAGTTTCAGCTTAAACAGTTACCACGGATTGGGCACTGAGCTCCTTTCTCGTGGGCACATCTGCTCCTTCCAGGTCACTCCGTGTGATCGGTACTTACTTTCCTTCACCCTTTCTCTTCCCTTCGCCATGTCTGTTTTCATCTTCATTTTGCCACCAGCCCCCTTGCTGAAAGTGAGGATTTGCCCTCACAGCCAACATAGAATCCCCACGTGGCGATAGGTTCCCAAAGCAATTAAAACAGCACGGTGCTGGGACAGAACAGTAGCGCAATGCGGTGCAGCTGAGAGCCCACAGAAATGCCCAAGTGACACGGAGTTAATTTATGACAAAGGAGCAAAGAACATGCAATGGAGAAAGAAGTCTCTTCAACAAACGGTGCTGGGCAAAGTGAACAGCCACATGAGGAGAGGAGGGGAAGGGAAGGGAGGGGAGGGGAGGGGAA
>JAGFMF010012202.1:873494-884088 GCA_019455555.1 Galemys pyrenaicus
GGAGGGGAGGGGAGGGGAGGAAGGAAATCACTCTCATACTAGATATGAAAAATTAACCCAAAATGAATTAAGGATTTAGATATCAGACCTGAACCCTAAAATACACAGGCGAAAACATGGGCCACACAGCCACAAGATTGCTCCGTGATGTCTTTGGGGACTCACACAGCAAGAACAACAAAAGAAAAAATAAACAAACGGGACTATATCAAACTAAAAACTTCTGTACGATGAAAGAAACTGTCACTGAAATGGAAATGTACCCTGCGAATGGAAGAAAACGCTTGTCCGAATCCAAGACTGGGAGCCAGAGTGGCGAGGGCGTGGCGGAAGAGGAGCCGTCTTCACCGCGGTGGGCTGCAGAGCGCAGGCCGTGAAGCCGTGCGGGTTCCCAGAGACTCAACACGGCCCTGCCGTTCGACCAGCACGGACGCCCATTTGAAGGGTAACACGCGCTCCTGTGTCCACTGCAGCGCCAGTCACAACCATCGGCAGGCGAGTAGATAAGCAAGGTGTGATGTATGCACACGATTTCTACATAAACAGATGAAATCTCGCATGTGTGACAACACAGACAGAACTGCGAGGAGCTGTGCTAAGTGACATACACCAGAAAGACAAAACTAAACCAGAGCAAACCTAGAAATCCTCCTGCAGAACAGAGGCCACTTCCCAGCCTCCTGCTAGGCCCAGCTCTGCGCCTCGCGGTGGGCATGGTGATACCTCATCCACAGGGGCCTTCGGAAGATGAGGCGAAACAGCATGTACACGTCAGACACCGGGCCCCACGCTGCCAACGAGCATTTGTGATAGAGAGTTTCACCTTGAGGAAAACCACTGCCTTCGAGGGAACAGCAGGTGTGGCTGAGTGCACAGCCTCCCACAGGTGCGAGGGAGAGGGCGAAGCCCACCTGGCGTTCCCAGGAAGTAGGCTTTTCTCTAGGCCTTCGCCATGCGGTGTCTGTGAGGACAGTGAGCCCCGTCACTGCAGGGCTGCCGTGGAACAGGCAGAGCCCTGTGACCTCGGAGGGAGTAGATAGCGCCTGCTGGGAGAGAACTGTGTCCTCAAAGGAGCTACATGACCCTCAAGCGCTGACGCCCCCACGCGTGCCCCTGACAGAGTCGAGTTCGAAGGGAGAGTGCCTCTGTGTGAGGCCGGGCCCGGGCCTTGAGGGTGGGCTGGCCCTCGCCCCTGATCCTTTGCCCAAAGAGGACTGAGGTCAACCCTGCCGGGGACAAAGGCAGTGGACACAGCAGCCTGCGCCTGGCCTCGGCCTCTGTTCGCCTCGCCCAGGGCCTGCGCGTAACTGACCAAGGCCATCGACAAGCCATAGCGGGGCTAGGGGGGAACCGGCCCCAGTCCCCAACTCAGCCCTCTCCCTTCCCAGCTTGGCTTGCACACCCACACCGCGTCATGTGTGCATGTATTTGGCACTTTATAAAAAGAAGGATTTCCTTTTATGTTCTTCCTTAGTAACAGGATAGGAAGTACCTCTTCAACAGGCAAGATGCACGAAAGACAGTGCCCCTCATGCCCCGCCAAGCAGAGCCAGAGTTAACATTTTGCTTGGCGGTGCCCAGTCTCTCGACTCGAGGAAATCCTTATTTGGGTGGGTTAAAAATGACTGAATGTTAGCGGCGCATGTGTGGTTCATCCCAATTTACCCACTTAGACATCAATACAAATACTTCGAATTGACTTTTTTCACGAAGGGATTCTATCACGTTGCCTATTTATGACGACATCTTGTTCCTTGAAACACGGCGTGAGCACAGTTCCATGTGGCTGTGGCTGGAATCTAGGCTAGCCTGTTAAGGACACCTTAGTATTTCCACATAGGTATCGACAATTTCCTTCACTGCCTGTTCTTGCTCATTTACTATTTCAGCTGCCAGCGTACTCATGAATCCCCAAGCCTTAGTTTAGCCTTAACAATACTGCCGCTTTCCCCGAGCCTGCAGAAGGGCTGGGGGCCCTCACCGGGCTCCCCCATGCTGCTGCAGACACCCCGCAGGCGAACCCGGAGGTCACAGAGCAGGAGGCTGACAAGGACATGTGGAGGCCCGGTGGGGGCGTCAAGGCTGCAGGGAGCACCTGAGCGCATGGAACCCCAAGACCGGCTTTACTGCCCGCCTAGCTCTCCCAGCCTTTCCAGCGACGTGACCTTTTCTCTCTCCTACTCAGGGCAACCAGGGCCAAATCCAAGACCAACTAACGCCAGGTCCACAGGAGGTTCGCTCCTGCCCTCCAGCACCTGTCCGTCCTGCCCTTTCCCACCGCCCTATGAGCTCCCCAGCAGAAGCCAGCTTTCCCCTCAAATGGGCCTCCCATCCTAGACCGCAACCGGGGTGCCAACCCCCAGGTCCCTACCCCCTCCATACCCACCACCTGCCCGCGGCACACCTACTTTGAGCTGGGCTCCTGGACGGCGGGGGCAGGAACAGCTATGGACAAGGTCATGCAGACGGAAATGAAGGGCGCGCCTCGCACGCGGCAGGCGCTCCGTGCTGTCCCCACCTCCTCGCCCAGCAGGGACGCTGCCCGAGCCTGGCCTGGACCCTTCCCTCACGTCTCCAGTTCTGCCCTCCCGGCAAGCTTCAGGCATCAGCTAGTACCGGGGAAAATCAGTCGTGTGTTCCCCCACCCGCCCTCACCTGTACCTCGCTGTGCCATCCAGTCCTCATTGGACAGGGTAAGTGGAGACGCCCTGGGCCTGCAGGCGCCGCGTGCTCGCGCTCGCGCAGAACGCACATCAGAGTTAGCAAGGAAGTGACTGGTGAAGATGGTGATACCACCCGCCGAGGTAACACTGAAGATGGTTCTAAGACCATAACGCGTGATTTCTTTTTGACTCTTTTTAGTACTCGTGGGTGGGGAGATGTGGTGGAAATTTAATTTAGGAGAAAAACAAACCTGTCCTCCTGCGTGATGGCGGCGCACTCGTGATTTAGTGGCAAGCACACTTCCCAGAGGCCTTTTATTGATCGCAAGGCTGCTGGGAAGTGGAGTCCATTTGGTTGATGAACTTTGATTGCTGTCTGGGGACCAGCCTCTACTCACCAGCTCGTGTTGGGCTAGGCCTTCTCCCTCACCCGCTCAGCCCCAACATGGCTGCTTCTCCTGAGGAAAGAGACGTCGCAGGCGTTACTTGTGGTGCGTTGGTGGGACGAAGCAAGTCACGAGGTGGCGTGGGGAAGCCTTTCCGCCTCTTGAGGGGAGGAGCGACTGCTGCCTCGCGGCAGAGAGCGGGCCTTGCTCACACAGGCCACACAGACGTTCCTCACAAACGCAGACCATTACGAGCAAGGCCATGCTAACCAGCCTCACCCAGTCTGTTCTAGTTTACAAGGCATTTTCTTGTTAAATCGCGATCATGAGATACTCCATATGTACAGAAAGTATAATGATAATACAAAGCCAAGGGGTACTCAGGGGTACAGATGTGGAGTATTACAGCGGCACAGACTTGGCCTTTCAGTTACATGTTTAACATCTAGAGGCATAGTACGGTGTATTTACCCCGAGAGTGTGCGCGTTTTGCCACTTAAATATATTTACTATGTAATCTGTGTGACTTGGGGTGCTACATAGGGGAATATAAATGGGAAAAGTTGTCATTTCCCTGAAATTTTTCACTTCGATAAGTAGTCTGAAGAGAAAGTAGAAAGCAAGCATTTTTTACATTTGTATAAATGTAATAGGGTGGTCCCCAGAAAAAGGGAAAGTTCCAGGATCCCGGTTCCACCCTAACTAGGGTGGAGCTGAGCAGGACAAAAAGATGCTGGAGAGAGAAGATAGGAGATGAAGGAGGAAGGGAGGAAGAAGGAAGCAGGATGGGAAGCAGCATGGAGACCTAGAGGAGGCACATAAAGCAGAAAAACATGTAAAAACAAACTGCACTTGCTTTTTAGTCTTGGACTGGTTGGAACAAATGTGGCAGCTTTCATCTGAATTTTAATTTTGCTCTTCTCCTTCCAGATTTTCTAACCCTTTTCTATAGGTCTCCACTGAAAAGTCCTTTAGACTTGTGGCAGACTTTTAGGCCTTGCTTTGCGCCAATCCTATTTGGTTAAACTTTTACCCTCAAAAAAATGGGTAACTTTGGATGCTTAATTTAATAACTACATTCTTTGTCCTTTCTTTATTGTTCCCTAATTATATTAAAATTCCTTTCCATTAAAGGCCTTATATGTTTGTCTTAATGCGGCAAATAGCAAAACCCATTTTAAAAAAGCAAGGTTGGAGGTTCTGGGGTGCCCCTCTCTCTGCCCTGTAACATAAATATGATTTTGAATTGGCTATATATTTTTTAAACACTATGAGTTTGCCTTTAGTAAAAATCACAATCCGAATTACTTGAAATTTTTAAAATGTGATGGTATGCACTTATATTTTTGCACATCAGTTACTTTCACAGGCTATAGCCCAAGAATAAAATATATGCACTTTCCAAAAATTTTACACACGCTGCTAAATTGCCCTCCAGACATGCTATACTAATTTTCTTACAACTTTGCCAACACCAAGTATTATCATTCTTCCTTTGTCACCCCAATAAACACAGCTATGTTTTTGCTGTAATTCATATTTTTACTAGGTTGACGTTTTTCATACAGCTAGTGGTCATTTCTATTCGTTATTTTCGTGAAATTTCTGTTAATTTTTTTCCAAAGTTTAGGGTTTGTCTTTTGCCTATTGCTTTTTATATTAACAATTTTATATTTTTTATAGTAACAATTGCTTTTTATATTAACAATTTTTTAAAGATTTATTTATGCATACAAGAACTGGGGTACAGGACAGAGATGCGGGAGTGGTGTGAGGATTCACCAGAGACAGAGTGGGGAGCAGAACAGGCAGATCGACTGAAAGACACTGCTGAGGGGAGCAGTGGGCGAGGCAGGAGAGGTCTGCTATGCCATGTGGGTCCCCTCCCTGGCCTGGGATCGACCTCCTGCTGCAGTGGCTGCGGATGCTCCATAGTGCGGTGCTTAACCCACTCGCCACCAAGGAGGCCCTTATATTAACAATTTTTACTGGCTGGCTGTCCATTCAAAACTTAAAAAGTACATCAAGAAGCATGACATGACTTTATCCTCACAAGGCTGCAGTCAGGAAGGTATGATAAGGTGTTCTTAATGCCATGTCTTGGGAAACTGAGGCAGAGAAAAGCATGTCCGTGGAGATACAGAAAGTTAGAGAAGCTGAGGGCAGAACCCAGGTTTCTGTCTCCCAGCCTGGGCCATTTCCTCAGCACCACAGGGACGGAAAGAGGTGGGCTTTGAGACCCACTTGAAGCACTAGAATTTAGAAAGAGAAGTGACCTGCATAGGACTATAACCTGAACTCGGCACTTGACCCAGTCCTTGAAGAAAAACACAAACATTACAGGAAGGCCCCAGCAGACGCTGGGCTTCCCGCAGGTACCGTCAGACTGTGATTGGAGGAAACAAGTGTGGACCAGTTTAAGGTCAAAGCTTATAAAACTGAAAAAGAAATGACTGGCACCCCCTCTCCCCACCCCCACCCCATGGGGCCAAGCTTTCTTTACACCTGGCTTGCAGAGGTCAAAGGCTTTGGAGGAGAAATCCACTTATATTCCTCTTTCTCAAGTGACTGTGGTTAACCTGTCACCAGGGTCACCAGGGCAGAAGGCCTCACTCCCCCTGAGCAGGGCACCTGCAACCGCGGGTCAGATCCAGCTTTGGGCGGTTGCGCCCTGTTAGCCATCATGCAGGCTCTGGCTCCTTCCACTGAGCAACAGTCAGGAGCACCCCTCCGCCCCTACCTCCCTTGGGAAGACTGTAAAGGCAAGAAAGTGCCCCTGCTTTCCCCTCGTGCACAGCAGCAATAGTTCTGCTCCACCAGCAAGGCCTGTGAGACACAGAAACAGACCTGCAGGGCCCACAACTCCCTCCAAAGGCCCCCCTGTGAGTTTGCTCTGACTGGAAAGCCATAACAAAGTCACACAGATAAGGGATTTAACCAAAATGTGTCTCCTCCCAGCTCTGGTAGCCTGAAGCTCTTGGTCAAGGTGCCTGGGGGCCACTCTCATCTCCCTCTGCCTCAGTCTCCTCCAGCACATCAGCCCCCACCCCCTCCTTAAAGGACACAGATCCTGTTGGTTAGCCCCCCTCCCAGTGACCTCACTGCAACAACGTAAGTGCCTCTTCAAGACCTGGCTCTAAATGCGGTCAGACTCTGAAGTGGGGACTCTGAAGTGGGGCGGGGGCGTTGGGGGCAGAGGGGGTGGGGCAGGGCTGGGGGGTGTTAAGACTTCAGCATATGAACGGGGAGGGGGGGATACTACAGAGCCTGCAGCCGCCCCCCCACGCTGACAACCCCCTTCATGCCCCACCAGGGCGAAAAGCCATTTTGACTTTCGGAGTTGGGCCCTCTCTTTGCGTCTCGCTAGACCACAGTTTTGTTTTGGCTGCTGTTGAACTTAGTGTAAATGGAGTCACCTGGATTCTTTCCTCAGCACAGTGCGGTGAGATTTGCCCCACGCTGGGGGTATCTGAAAGGCATTCACTTCCATCGAGTGGACACATCAAGAACTGTTTCCCTTTTCCTGACAACGGTCTTTTCCACTTGGGTTCTAGTCCACGCTGCTGCCTGCGTGTGTCCGGGCCCCCAAAGGCCTGCTGTGCTAGGAGGTACGGCCCAGGCACTCCTCCTCCTCCCTCCTCGTTGGCTGAACAATGGCAAGTGCGTGCCAGAAGCGCCAAGCCAGGAGTGCACACAGCGCCCTGGCCCCAGGCCCTCGGGGAATTGGCAGCCTTGCTCTTTTTAACCACCGGAGCCCGGCCTGAGCCTCTGTTTTGCGAAGTGATTGTTCAGTCCTTGGCCCATTCTGCTACTGGGTTGTTTGACTTTTATTGATTTGAAGCTGCCCTTTAGATATCCGCAGTTACAGTGTCGTGAACACCTTCTCCCGCTGTCCCTGTCCGGCGCGCCTGCTCAAGCCTTGTGGCTGAGCCGTCTTCTGATAAGCAAAGGCCCTGGCGGTGGCGTGGTGCGCGCAGTCAGGCCGCCGTGGCCAGTGCTGCTTTGGACCTCTCGACGGTCGTGCTTTCCTTGCTCTGCTTTACGAAGACGCGCTCCAGTATTATGTTCTGAGCGTTCGCTCACAAATTCGGCACTTGGCCTGCAAGCCTCCCGGAATTTGGCTTTGAGTGTGGTGCCGGCAACAGCCACGTGGTCACACAGATCCCTACCCGGCTGACGCGTTTGCCACAGATCAAGTACCTGCTCTTGCTGCAGTCCGAGCTGTGCCTCCGGTCAGCAACCTGCAAACAGCCCAGGGCAAAGACAGCCCCAAGTGCCAGGCTGGCCTCTCAGGGGCCCTCATCGCCCTGCTCTCCGCTCGGCACAAGCACTGATGCTTTCAAAGTGATTTCTTTGAAATATCTGTCCAAATACCGTATGATTTCACGCATGTGTGGCAAATTCAAAAGCAAAACAAAATGAAAACAAACTCAGGGTACACGGACAACAGTGGGGACCAGAAGTGGGGGGCTGAATAAATTGGGTAACAGGGGTCACTTATATGCACAGAAACTAAACTCAAGGTGATGATCGTGATGTAGGCTGTGCGTAGGTCCAGATGGAATCTCTCCATCTGAGCCCCGCAGAATGTCGCCACCTCAATTTAAAACAATTGTCCAGTTTTTTTCAAGAGGATGCTCGAGTCAAGTGTGCAAATCCACAGCATCACAGACTGTTCTTCTTAAGGGGTAATGAATGTATGGGAAAGTGTATAAAGGCCCCTAATCTTAATGGTACGGGTAGTGCATTTTCACAGATGTGTACGTCCATATGTCTGCCCTTCAGACAAGACACAGCCTGCTTCTAGCACCCCAGAAGGTTTCTTCATTCCCCCTCCCAGTCAGTACCGCGTTCTCACAATCATTCTTGAGTGAGGAGGACATCCTAGTAACTTGTTTCTCATGAGCGGCAGCCGCTCAAGGTGAGGGGATTTCACGTCAGAGATTAGGTTGTAAAGAAACTGTGACCTCTTTCTTGCTCTCTGAACCAGGCCGCCATGTTGTGAGCCGTGCTGTGGGGAGCTCCCTGCGATGAGGAAGCGAGGGCTGCATCCAAGCAGCAGACAGAAAAACTGAACACTCGCTGGAACTGCATGGCGGAGCTGGGAGCAGTCCTCCCTCAGACAAGACCTGTGATGACGCAGCCCTGACCGAGACCTGCAGTGAAGGGGCCTGAGACCCAGAGAGCTGTGACGTAACAGACATCACTCCAGTTTGGGTGGTTCACTCTGCAGCGATAACTACCGAATTCAAAAGGAAACTGCTGCTCTCCTCTCTGCTTCCCAGCCCCCTTCCAGTCCCCTTCCCAGCCTCTCCAAGTAGCTACCTCCTTTACCTGTTGTTTCTCCAGTCGTAGTAATTGCTCAGTCACATGACTTGGGAAGGACAGCTTCACCTGTCCATCTGTGTACCTGCCTCACTTGCCCTCCACCACAGCTCCAGTCCCTCATCCTATCCTGTCCCTCCCCTCTGGACTCCCCCCTGCCCCATTCCCTCTGGTAACCGGTGTGGTTTTCAGAGTCTAAAAACTATTGTTCTTGCCACTTGCCTTTAACACGTAACTCAAGCATCTCCTCCTCTGGGAAGGCTTCCTCCATGACCAGGGCAGGCATTACTCCTCTTGACTCCCTCAGAGCCCCTGCTGGCTTCTATCAGCAGTCACCCCAGTACTTTAACGGCCTGTTTGCTTAGCTCAGCGACTCTGAACAACCAAGAGGCAGGTCACGCTGGAGTGCACTTGGCAGCAGCCCTGGTGTCCAGCGCGTGCTCCACACACGTGTTGTCAGTGCCAGGGTGGGCCAGGAAGCCGAGCGCACCGCTGGCTGTCTCTGCAACCTGGGAGAAGTCACAGGGTCTCAGAAGCCAGGTCTTCCCATGCTGGTGCAGGGACAAGGCCGTGCAGTGACGGGTTGCAGCTGAGCCCTTGACAGTCCTCCCACCCTGCCTGTGGCCTCCAAACCTTCGGAGGGTCTGTGGTGTCCAGATCAAAGGAGGGGCGTCAGGGGTACACTCCTCCACCGGCAGCTTTGACTTGGGACATTATGTACATGCAGAAGAGAACTTCTTGATGGAGAAGCTATCCCAGCACAAGAGGATTAAAATCAATCAGGCCTAGGCCATTGTTTAGGTGGCACAGTCCAGCCTTCTGCTGTTTCATCACTGAAATATCAGGCTCTTTCTTACAGACTCGCAGGAGTTTGGCCACAGGACACAGGAAGCCGACGCCCCACACACTACCCCAGTGCCATGCTGCTGACACGCTTCCAGAAGCCATAAATGCAGACCCAGCACAGGCCCCAGAACAACATCCACAGCCCAGGAAACACACATCTATTATTTCCCACTCGCACTGAGCAACGGGCCGTGGCCCTAGGCCACTGCAACGAAGTTTCTTTGAGCTTTTCCTCCAAGGCTCGCGGTTTGAAAACAGACTTGAGTGGAAAAGGGGAAGCCCCCTTGACGCCCAGTGGATTTTGTTTTCCCTCCAGGGGAATTTCTAGCTGTGACACTGGTTAAGATCAGACCAGAGCAGACAGATCCTCCCAGGTGTCAGAGTCGCCATTTCCCTGGAAGGAGACAGATGACAAAAAATAAAGCACCCCCAGCCCCTGCAAAAAAAGAAAATACAAACTCCAGAGGGAAAAACAACTTGGGCTGATGGCATATACAGTCTTCGAGTTCTGGGTTACAAATTTTCCCTGTGGGCGTATGAAAGAAAACTTTGCTGTGATCATTTTTGAACACTGCTAGGCCTTGAGATGACTCCCTCTCAGACCTGCTTCTCCTGCAGGCTGCAATCTTCTCGAAAGACTCCACCAGCACTCCCGTGCCCTAAGTGAGAAAGCAGACGCCTTCCTCGGCCCTGCATGGAAACCCCTCCCTGTCCCCCACCCCCCACCTCCTCCCATCCCCGGCCCAGGCCCCAGCAACCCTAACTGTGTCTGAACCCAGCTGCTCTTGGCACAATTTGGTGTAGTGCGTAATGCTGCTGCCAGGCCCCATCCTACAGCCTAGTCTGCCCTGCACGAGGTCATGGATGGAAGACGGTGGCAGCACAAAATGGAAGGAGCCAAGATCCCGCCCGATGGCGCCTGGACTTCAGTCAGTGAGAGCACGCTTTCACGGCATTGTCAATAAAACCAGAACCGACGCTTGCTCCGCGCAGCACGACTGTGCTAACCCTGCTCGTCCCTCCACAGCAGCTCGACCACAACAGCTCCCGCCCACCCACCTGCCCTGAACGCAGGCAGCAGAGTGTTCTTAAACAGTCAGCACTGACCTCAGGGTGGGGCAAAATTCTTGAGATGGTCGAAAAGGTCGGCCCTGCCAGACTGTTCCCCGTCAGAATGAATGATTGAGTGCATTCATTCACGTATCCACTCGGTGATGAAACCATCTGACTTGCAGAGCACAGCTTCCCACCTCCATGTCTGTCCTCAGTCACGCTGACCCCGCCGCCCCACCCCCACCCCCTTCCCCTCTGGTAACCACCATCTTTCTAAGACTCATTTTTTTGTTTTGCCAGTTTGTTTTCTTGGTTTATTTT
>JAGFMF010012202.1:893093-907988 GCA_019455555.1 Galemys pyrenaicus
CAGCACAGTCGGGGTGGGGCGGGGGGGGGGGGGGATGCCCCACTGCTGGTAGCAAGCAGCCTGTTGGGAAACGGGAGGGCCCTTCCCGCTCTGAGCACCAGGAGCCTCCTGGGAAGGTGGTAGGAGAAGGACCGGTGAGGACAGGGAGCCTATTTCAAGGGTTGGAATTTGGAGAAAATAATGGAAGAAAGGTCAGTTTTCTATGGGAGGTTCCCTTCCCAAAGCGCTTTGAAGGGCGAGGCGGCAGCTATTCGTAATCCCCATATTTAAAATGAGAGCCAGCACAGAAGAGTTTTGCAAATGCTGTTTCCAGAAACTGGAGCTTCTGGCTGAGTTCAAAATGTGCAGGAGACAGGGCCCCTAAAGCACCTGCCTCCCCACGCCTGGTCCACCCAACTTTTGACAAGCCCTCTGAGCCCGGGCGTGTCAGGGATCCAACTGACAAGAGCTGACGGTTTCAAGTCTCCCTCCGAGGCCCCAACTGACCAACTCAAGAATAATGCCCTGCCCCATGTAGTTAGCGGGTTCTTGCTTACCTCCTCCTTGTTTACCTCACGGGGAGCAGGGAGCTTTTACCTCTCCTGGGCTGTCTCTCCACCTCAGCCAACCACTACTCATAGCCCAGCCCCTGACCTTTCAGTGATTTGGGGGCATGGCGGGTCTCTCGTTCAGGCCGATGGCTTCAACTCCTTCAACGAGGTCCTCAGGGTCTGACCTGCCCAGGCTGCCCCCCTGCTCCCCTGGCCCATGTGCGAGCTGACTAGCACCTCCGCTTCACTGGACCACCCTAGTCTCCTAACGCTGTCAGGCATTTCTCGGCCACAGATGTCAGTTGGGGGGTCTCAGGTGGGGCAAGAGCCTCCCGGTCCTGCTACTGCGTGGTGCCCCAGTCACACCAGGCAGCGGCACTTATTTGTCAGCAGCACCAAGATGGGGAGGCCAGGGGGAGCCTCAGAGCCCACCAAGCACCACGTGGCAGTGTCTGCAGTCAGGGGAGCCCTCTTAACAAGCGAGCAGATACCACCCTCAAGACCCGTTTCCCTCCTGGCCACTGTAGCCCTGCCCACTGCCTCCCGTGCGTGGGTACGTACTTCGAATGATGAAAGGTTTGCGCACTTTCTTCGAAGGAAGCGTTGCTTCCATCTCCGCTCCCGAGGAAGCTTCTCCTTCCATCTCGCTGAAGCACTAGGCCTGAAGCTCAAGCCTATGGTCGCCGTCCTTGTCACTGGAATTCTATGGACCGTGACTATGACATCGCTGAGTGAGTCAGAAGATGGTTGCCATGGTTCCCTGCTCCTACCCCCCCAATACATATATCACCCCAAGTATTTGTGTTTTCATGTCCAAACTCCCCAAACTTCCTCCAAGTCTTCCCTATGAGCCTGGGTTGGGAGGCTCCTCACAGCCTGGCTTTCTCCTCAGCACCTGTCTCTCACGGCAGGCCTGAGCACAGGCCTAGCTTGTTCCCACTTGCACAGAAAGTCCTAATTCAATTTCATGTGCATATCTTGAATACCTACTAAGAAATAACAGAAAGGACACGGGGTGAAGCGGGTAGGGTTGGAAGAAAGGGCCAAAGCAGTGGCTTCGGGTTCTCTCACTGACTTGGCAGTGACCTTCTGCCTTATTCCCTTCCCTCTCCTGGTCTCAAAGGTGATGCAACGGCCTTATCTACCCCAGTAACATCTAGTGTGCTAGCCCCTACAGCTACCCATGAAGCCTGGCCCCAGACCAAGCCTATCCGCACAGGGAACCTCTCCCAGAATCCCTAAGCTGCTCCACTGCCTGGAAAAGTGAGGGTAAACATCGACAGGAAATGGAAATAGATCCAAGTGTGGCTGCAGATTTCAAAAGGTTTTCAGTTCTTGTCAGTTCAGGATCCCCGAGATTAAGTGGAGTCTTCACAACTGACTCAACAATATGACACCCTGCTTCTCTACCTACCAGCTCCCTACCGCAGGGTTTCACTTAGACCCCACAGGGTGTAAAGGTGACATCCTGTGAAATCCAACCAGCCAGCCTCTTTGTAAGCATCTAGGGAAATGTGCCAGTGCCTAAGGGGGCAGGGTGGGGCCAGATGGTTGAGCCTTTTAAAATTGAAGGTGCTAGCTGTGGCTGTCACACCAGGAAGCAGACCCTTTCCTCAGGGATGGAGGGTTCTTTGCAAATTCAGATTTTCATGGGTTGGGAGTTTTGAACTAAAGGTTTCTAGGCCTTCTGAAGTGGGGCCTTACCTTACCCTGCTCAGCTCCCACCTGACCTGGTTGAAGGCCTGGAGCAACCCCCTCTGCCCCCCCTTCCATTCCAATTGTGAGGAAACTGCTTTTGGAGGTGTTTAGGGTCCCCTGTGTGATTATAACAGATTTGTACCTCAACCCAGCTGAGAACAACCTTCAACAACAACCTTCAAGGCCTCTAACCCAGTCTCTTCATGCCACAGAAGGCCCCAAAGGAGTCAGTGGCTGGGCCAGGGCTGGACGCCTTTGTGTCACGTTTGACCTACCCTCTGTAGCTTAGCTCCACTGCGGGTGCGCTGAGTACTGGCAAGCTGGCAGAAGCAACCAGTGCCCTTGTGGAGAAGGGGTTCCAGGTTGGGAGCAGCCACCCCAGAGAGGCCCACAGGCAGCTGGTGGGCAGGGCTGGCATGGAAGCGGGCCAGCAAGCAGAGGACCTCCTGTGCTTCCCCACCACACTGCCGCCGGGCTGGACTACCATCTGAACAGGCGCTGTTGGGCCTCACGGGGGCAGTTACCCACTCCCCCAACCAAAAAAAAAAAAACCCAAGCCAAAGGACCCTGAAAGGCGAGAGTTGAGTGAGAAACCAGCATAGTGGTAATGAGGGAATTGAGTGAAAGAAAAGGATGGCACCCGTAGTGACCTTACTTGCTGTCACCCCGTCTCTGGGGCAACCCCTTCCTCTCCCCCACCTCAGTCTCAGTACAGCAGCCACCAAACGGGCCAGGCTAAGTCATACCTTGTTCCTCCTCAGTGCAGAGCCCGCCCCTGCCAACCCCTACCCTGTCTCCTCAGGGTTGAGGCCAAGCCTTCCCAGTCACCTCAAGGGCCTGCAAGTGCCCCCACTGCTCTGGCCTGGTCACACCGCCCTCTGGGGAGGCTGCTCTGGCCTGGTCACACCGCCCTCTGGGGAGGCTCCCTGACTCCCCTCCCACGCTTGTCATTCTCCTTCAGTCTCCTTGTGGCACTCCTCACCCCTCCACTGGGTCACTGGGTGATTTGGGCAACTGCTTACTGAACGTCTGTCTCAAGGGACCGCGGGACCCAGGAGCCACTCAGGGTACTAAAGGAGTTAAGGACAACTCCCCCGCCACCCCCCCCCCCCCACACCGCCCTGTGTCTGGGAATGCCCTCTCTCTCCTCTCTCTGAACTTGTGGTCTGTTTGACCAAACAAGAAAGGGCACCTGAATAGCAGCTTGGCGGGGAGGGATGGGTAGCTGTGAGGGAGGATTCTGCCCGTGGGAGAACCAAGGGGTATTTGGAAAATGGATCTTCTGAGGAGTGAGCAGGGCCAGCCTCATGGCTGTGCTCCAGTGGCCTAGGGGACATCACTTGGTGCAAATAGCTCGGCGCTTGCACACCCAAAGCCACCGGAGGACGAGCAGCCACAGCGCATGGGCAGGAGCTCTGCTCTCTGTCCTTCCACAGCCTCCGGGGACTGGAAAATCTCTGGACAAGCCCGCTTGCTGAACTTGGTTTCCCCCTCTGCGTGGACAAGGAGTTGCATGAGATCCTCGATGATTTCCACAATCGTCTCATCTTACTACCCCCTAGAGCACAGCTCCTTGAAGGCAGTGCCCCATCCTCCTCCCCGAAGCCTCCCAGAGAGAGCGCAGAGGGCGAGACCAAGACTGAGAGCACTTACTGACTGAGCAGAAGCTCTGACGCGACGCGCTTGCAGTGAAGTGGAAAGTGTGTTCGGAAACGCGTTGCCTTGCCCACTGATCTCGTGCAGTGGTTCTGGACGGCTTTTTAAATATGATGGGACACTTGACTCTGCCTGCTTTGAGATGTTTCCAGTAAAAGCATTTTTAAAATATCATCTATGTAGACTATAATCTCAACATTCCACTTACATTTCACTGCTTATCAGAGAAAGGACACTGAGATCGCACGATAAGGGCAAGGAACTAACCTAGCCTGCACCATTGAGCAATCCAGTCAGATATTTGGGCATATTTTGGCAACACCGGAGCCCAGTTTTTTGGCCCAAGGGCCATCAGGGGTAGAACGGGGACTAGAACCGGCGTCTCCTGCCCCCCAGTGTTTTCAGTGAGCTTGGCCATCTGGTTGTTTCCGGTGGGAAAACAAACAAGGAAAGAGTTGGAGCCACAGAGGCCACTTCCGGAGTCAATGACCGGCCAGGACTCTTCTGCCTGCTGACAGCCACAGAGAGGAGGGCAGCAGGGTCAAAGGGCACCAGGGCAACTGCTGAGGTCATCAGATGAGTGAACTCCCTGGAGTTCACCCAGCATGTCCCAAAACAAACTGTCAGCTGCAGGCCCTGCCCCTCCTCTCCTGGGGGAGTGGCNCCCCCCCCCCCCCCCCCCCCCCCCCCCCCCCCCGCCAGTGTGCTGCCTGGCTCCCGCCGCCCACCCCACATCCACGCCCTCACCAAATCCCAGTGACACCACCCAGGCACGGCGCAGCCTTGGGGTAAAGGCCTTTCCAGCTCCAGCGGCAGCGCTACCTCCCAGAACTTCGCTCACACTAGGCGCAGAGCTGGGAGGCAGGCCTGGGTCTTCCCGTGGGCCTCTGTGCCTGCCTGGTTCCTCCAGCAGGCCTGGGAGGCGGAGGGGGTGGTCGGAATGGCCACCCGGGCTCTCTAGGCCACCTGCTGCCCTGCCGAGAGTCCGCTGAGTGTCTCCTGGGAGCAGGGGCTCGAACTGGCGCGGAGTCGACTTGGCTGGATGGTGGGACGCGACTTTGGTGATACGCACAGCCGTTTACAGGCTGTGAGAGAAGACGGGGGTGAGGAGAGAAAGAGCCATGACTTGCAGCTGCAGTGGCCTCTGGGAAATGGCTTCCGCTAGTTCCTGCCTTTGCTCTTAAGAGCTGGATGATGATAACGAGGTGCTAAGCCAGGGATGGCGCAGAAGTCCAGCTTCAGGCACACTCGATTGTGGGGTCCAGAGAGAGAACAGCAGGTTTAGCCCTGCCCTCTGGCTTCTAGTCCTGGTGGGAATGATGTGGCGAGCTCGGCATCTGTTGGTAGCTCATTTAAATATTTATGACGGTGTTCTGAGTCACCTCTGCGCATGCTCTGCCCTGAAGAGCTTTACCAGCACAAGGGCCGTTGGCATCCACGTGGACTTCCCTTTTCTAGATGGGAAAGAGAGTGCCGGCTCAGGCCAGGAGCCGGGGCGAGGTCCCAGAGGTGCGAGTGGCAGGGCTGGGTTCTGCCCCACCGCCCCAGGCTTGGGCCGCTGCTCCGCACAGCCTGCGTCCCCCACCACAGTGCAGCCAGCCGGACAGCTTCCGGTGCTGGGGAGGTGCACTCGGGCAATGCTGCAGCAGCAGGGGAAAGCAGGCACGTGACTCTCTGGAAAAGGCAATGACTGCAGACGACGGGGGGGCTCGCTGAGTGCTGAGAGGTGCATAAGGACACCCCAGCCTGCACTACCCGTGACCCCAGGAAAGCTGCTCTGTAGACGTGGCGCCATTGCTGAGGCCCCGAGTATGACTGTCCTGAGGGGTGGGGCGCAGATGGTTGGCAGCCTCTCGGCCAGGTCGTGGCCAGGGGAGTGCCCCAGCAACTGGCCGTCCCCTCGGGAAACTCGGAGTGGGCCGCACCGGCGGGCCACGTGGACGCAGCGGGCCAGGCTGCGTCCTCGCAACAGCACATCATGCGTCATTTTGACAGCCCCAGCACAAATGCTGCTGAAGGAGTGTGAGGGGGCAGAGGTCAAGGGCATGGCTCCAGTCGCAAGTGGTCCTTTCTAGCTGAGCGCCCTCAGGCCAGTGGCTGAATCTCTCCGGGCCTCAGTCTCCCCTTCAGAAAAAAAAATGGGCCGGATAATGCCCACTCACAGGGCGTTGTGACGATGGCAGCGGATAAGGTACGGAGCGCACTCAGCCTGGTCGGCACACAGAGAGGCACCGGATGAATGTGATTATCCCGGAAAAACAGAATTACGGGTGATCTTTATTCTTTCTTCATACTCTCAATACTAAGCAGGAATTACTTTCATGACCAGAAGAAGGAAAGGAGAATATAAGAGGGAGAGAAACTACTTTGCAATGAAGTACCTTTCAAACGGGTTCTAGAAGGCATTGTGGTGCGGCCTTGCAAATGTCCTCCCTGTTGTCAGCTGGCAGAGCCCCGGCAAGGAGACCAGGGGCTCCTAAGTCGTGCCCTGGGGCTGCATCCCGTGCGGCTCTCTCCACTGCCCTGGGCTGTGCGTGACCAAAGCAAAACCAGCTCGTAACCCCCGTTACACGTGTGTAGAAATAAAGATGCCTCCGTTCTGGTGGGGCTCTCACCTACCCTTTCGTGGTAAAGGGGTGAAGTTGGTGCCCCATTCCGGAGTTGAACGGAAGCTGATGCTATGCAGGGGCGGGGATGAGGTGTCAGACTGTGAATCTCAGAATCCCTCGAGTGGGCCAGGCCTGCGGTCGGCCACACAGTGACTGTCATCGTGTCAACTGCAGTGGCAAACGTGATCAAGTTTCGCGTCCTGTGAAGAGACTGCCCTGGGTTATTGGGGATGACGCTCACGTCCGCACAAGAGCGGGGCTGAGGGAGCAGAGCCAGGTCTTAAAGGCGGGCAGGACTCGGCCACCGCGGGCAACAGCAGTGGATCTCGGCGAGAGCACCTTCCTTTCAGCCCGGGGGTGCTGTTTCGAGGCCCCGGCTGCAGAACGCTGCACATTTCTGTTTTAAGCACCCTAGTTTATGCCTATTTGTTTCCCAGCCACGGGGGAAGCACTCACAGTCCAGTGCTTTCCACACGTGTTTAGCAATAAAATTCAGGACTTTGAAATTACACGATGTGCCGCAGCCAGAGGAAAGTAGAGGGGCGAGGTTAGAAAAGGGGGTCGGATTCCTGGGTGCTGGGTCTCCTCCTTTCCTCTCCGTGGTAGCTTCGGTGGCACTTTCTTCCACCCACAGAGTGTGAGGGCATCATATAGCTCCAGCCACTGCATGGCACAGGCGAACAACAGGGGCTGGGCGGGGGCGGCTGAGATATCGGCTGACGCAGCCACCAACCTGGGAGGCAGAAACAGGCCTCCTCTCTCGTCCTCGAAGCCCCACTCTGCCAAGCCCCGGCTCCCAAGCAACTAATGCGCAGTGGTGTCCACACGGATTCTGTTCGCACGCCAGTTTCTGTGTCAGACGTGCCTCGAGCGAGAGCTGCATGCGCGGGCAGCACAGCGCCCTCGGAGACGAGGGCACAACGGGACTCCTCGCCTGAGTGTGGAAATTTTGCCTCCTGGATATGCCAAGGAGAAGGGGCGCGAGGTGGGGCCCGGGAAGGAAGAACAAATGAAGCAGCTGTTGGTGCACCCAAAAATCCAATCCCAAAGTGCGTGAAAGAGCCGCAGAGCGGAGCCAAACAGCACGCTCAGACTTTTCTTGTCAGAGGAAAAGCACGGAAGGTCAGTTACGATCAAAGCCCCGTGCGGCGCTAAAGAGAAGGCTGCAATGAAAAAATCTCTTCCACTTCTCCGCCTGGCTTGGGTACTGGCAGAGAAAACATGCGAGCACGCTCTCCTCCCTCCCCAAGCTCCACCAAGGAGGACAGTGCTTTCAAAGGGAGCCTGCAGGGACCTCGGAGTGTCCCAGTGGGAGAGAGGCGGGCCCAGCCCTCACTCCCTGGGGGTTAAAATGGCTGAGCCTTTACTGCACGATGGTTTATGTATCTGTTTCCAGGGCCTCTGGCCTTGTTCTGCGTGCGCTCCTGCGCGCCATCAAATAGCACTGGGAGGAGTAGTGTGACTGGCAGGAGGGAGCAGCGTGTGTTCCAAGAAGGAGCGAGATGCTGGGCGGCCTGAACCGCCGCCCATGGCGAGCCAACAACGCCAGCTGCACGCTGAGGGCAGCTGAGGGAGCACCGCGCTCGGCAGACGGCGAACAACTGTCAGGTCACTGCAAACGGCATCGTGTGAGTGGCTTTGTTCCTTGATGCTGCTGAGGGGGTGTCCTCCCTCCACTCTGGAGGCCACGTGGTTCCTCCCCTCCCTGAAGGAAGGGGACGATGAAGCTCGCTCACCGCCACCCGCTGGCACCGCAGCTCATGGTCCAGGAGAGGCCACGGCTCTTGCTTCGCTGGCAACCACCCGTGTCTGACGTTCTCACTGCCTTTGTTTGCTTTGGTGTCCAGATAATGAGGTACCCCGATTCGTGGCGTCGCCACTATCGGTGCATAAAGCCCTTCTGAGGCTGGGCCGGGCCATCCACCCAGTCAGACCTTGTGTGCACTAGCAAGTGTCTACACAAACACGCGTGTGTGTGCACGTTTTCCAACACACGGGGTATTGTCCTGGAGAACATGCTTAGTCTTCCTGGGTCTTCTCCACTCAATGCGTGTGTGACTTCACATCGCCGTGTTTCCTCAGTCAGCTGCTTCTCCTCCCTGCGGTGGTGGGCACCTGGGCTCCCCCAGTCCTCTCAGAGCAGCAACACAGCATGATGAGCCGTGTGGAGTCCTGCAGCAAGCTGAAGGGGCCCGCGGGGGTCCAGGTCCCGGCCCCTGGCCCCTTGGCTGCACGCCCACACGACAAGAGGGTTCTGCAGAGTGAGTGAGGGGCCCGGAGGCGGGGAGGCCATCCTGGCTGCAGGGGCCTGGGGCGCAGGCACACGCTGCGTGAGCTTCTGGGGCTCCTGGAACAAAGCGCCACAGCGTGAGCAGCGCAGAACAGCCCACACTGGCCTCAAGGTTCTGGAGCCAGAAGCACGACACCGAGGCCTCCGGCACAGAACCCTTCCTTGCCTTTTCCGCTTTCCAGGCCCCACGCACCCCTTGGCTGGTAGCCCCGTCACTCTGGTCTCTGTGTCGTCTTCGCTAGGTCCTCCTGAGCCCGTCTGTGCATGGTCTCCCTTCAGGAGGGCACCCGTCACGTGTTTTCCACCATAAGGCCTGTCCTGACTTAGTACGAGTTCATCTCAACCGGTTGTTTCTGGGAAGCTCCATTTGCTAGTACGGTCACTTCCAGGGGAGCATGAACACTGAGGAGACATATTCAACAGGCACCCAGTGTCCTTACGAGGGAGAGGCACACTGTGGCGCACCGAGGAGGTAACGTGACGATGGAACAGACACACGTGCGAAGACGCTGGCTTGAGAGCAGAGGGCTGTGTCACAAGCCAAGGAAGGCCGAAAGCTCACAGGAGCTGGAGGAGGCTGGGAAGAGATGTCCCCAAGGGCGCTGGCGGGAGCACAGCCCTGCTGGTATCTCGACTTCAAGCTGCGGTGCTGATCTCGGACATCTGGCCACCGGAAGTGTGCGAGAAGGGACTTCTGTTGTTTTATGATGATTTGTTCCAGCGGCCACAGGAAGGCGGTAGCCCCTCTCAGAGCGGTGGGAGGACTTCCCAGGGGCGCCTAGGGAATGCAGACATGCGTACTGGGGGAGGTGACCCGCTGCCAGTCGCTTTGCAAAGCATCTGTAGCCAACTGCTGGGCTCTTGCCCGCACACCCCGCGCCCGGGCCGTTCGGTTCGCATTTCCCTGATTGCTAGCGAGTGTGAGCAGCTCTTGGCACTCACCGCTCGGGCTTTTGGGCTTCTCCTTCTGGGAACTGCCTATTCAGATGCTTTGCTCATTTTCCTGTTGGTTTGCAGAACTTTCTTGTATATTTTATCTATTAATCCCTCATTGGCTTTAAACAGCAAATATCTTCTCCCCATCTGTTGTCTGTCTGTTAACTCTCTGTGGTATCTGTCACGGAAAGGAGTCTTTAATTTTGTCATGCTCAACTCTTTCTAAAGCAAGATGGCCAGCAGCGGGGTGGGCTAGTCAGGGGCCGGTGTGCAGACTGTCGGAGCTGCTGGCTGTGTCCGGCCACGGGGATCGCATAGCCCACCTGTGGAGATCGCCACTCCCGCTCTCGCAAACGCGGACACGCAGGGAAGTGGGCCTGGGACGCCGCATGTACTGGAAGCACCGGAAGGCAAGTTACAATCCAGAGCTTTGGAATGGGCGAGTCTGGAGTGGGGTGCGAGGACTCGCAGCTCCAAGCTCCCACTGAGCAGAGGTAGGGGAGCCAGTCCCCTCACCCGCACTCGGCAGGCAGCAGTGGGAAGTCTGGGGAGGACTGTCCCAGCTGACAGTCACCGAGTGCCAATGCTCAAAGGAGCCCCAGGGCCACTCAGACCAAGAGGGTCTAGAAGGAAATGGAAAAGAGAGGGTCAGAGACCTAACCAAGGTCACCTGTGGCCAAGTGCAGGCTGCCTGCTCAGGGTCCCTTCCGTCTCGTCGCCCGCCCCCACCCAGAACTCTCTCAGGGCACCTGTGCCTTAGCATGACCTGCCAGGTGCCACCATCATTGCAGTTGGTCCATGGAAGGGAGCCAAGAAATACCTAGAAAGCGCCCATGTGAAGCCACAGTCCACGGCTGCCACGCCTTCCTTCCTTTGGCAGCAGCGCCAGGGCCGCAGAGGGGGTGGAAGAGGGGAGTGTGGGGTGCAGAGAAGGCCCCACTGAGAGTTGTCCTCGCTGCTTGCCAGGTCCCCCACCCCCACGGCCACTCTGTGCTTCTCTCCCCAACCCTCCCTCCTGCTTCCTCCTCCCCCTCCTCTCCAGCTAAGGCAAGTGTGACCAGGCCTCCTCCATCTGGCCAGGGACAGAGAGATCTGGCATATTCCTTGGGCGAGCACGAGTGAGAGGAGAGCAGGAAGGGCTGAAGCCAGCTGAGAAAGGGGTGGCTGAGCCAGAGAGGAGGGTGTCAGGGAGGCCGCCACCAGGAGGCTACGAAGGGGCAAGGAGACAAGCAGGGAAGAGAGGCAAATGGAGGGAAGCGGGGAGAGGGAAGGCTGGGAAGGAGAATACAAGAGGAGGGAGACAAAGTGGGGGTTTAGGGGGGCATAGAGGGGACTCAACAGGGAAGGGGAGGGGAGTAGAAATGAAGATGAAGGGGAGAGGACAGGAAAGGGCTGCGGGACGCCTCCGGGGAAACATCTGGACGGGGGTGGCCTGGCGGCCAGGGCCACAGAGGACACTGGGGCTGTGCAGCACCCTTCAGGAGCAGATGGGAAAGGCTAGGGAGGAGGGGCACAGCCTGCTGGTCCTGACACCTCACCACCCACGGTTCCCCGCCCCGCCCACTTCACACCCCTCCCAGGCACCCTGCCCCCCACCCACTCCGTCTCCTTCTGGGCTCTCGAGACCCCAAGTCCCAGGACCCCTCAGTGGGCCAGTCAGATCCGCCGCCGCCCACCGGGCACGCAGCTGAGGGACTCTGGTTCTGGCCCGCTGGGAAAGGTCAGGCCTGGGCTGAGCTGCCTGAGGCTTTCTCCTCCCAGAGGGCCTTGGGTGTCACACAGCTCCTCCAGGAAGGGGGAGAGGGGGGCTTGGCACAGAGTGACTGTTAAACTCCTCAGCCTGCCAGCCTCTGCTCTCCTGAGCTGCCCTGGCGCCCGGAGCCCCAGTAGGGCCACAGCCACGGCCCCTGAGCCCTGCATGTCCCGCCACGATCTGGAGCTGCCTCTGTCTCCCTCTGTCTTGCCCTCCGCCCTCTCGCCCTCTCTCCCTCCTCTAGCTCTTTCTTTCCCTTCTCTTTCTCTTTCCTCCCTTCTTTCTCGCCTCTCTTCCTCTCTTCTTTCTTTTCCAAGTGCTCCTAGTGAGTCCCCTCCTCTTGCCTGCGAGAACTGGCAGGGCTCCCTGGAAATAGGCGCCTCCTCCTCTCCGGCCGCACCTGAAGCCGCGCCAGGGTCTGGAGATGGCCTTCGAGCCAGGCAAGACCAGGAGGTGTCCATAGCGCGGGCCTCTTCCCAGGAGAGGCGAAGCGTCGCGCTGGACAGCGACACGGAAGGAACCTCAGGGGAGGTGCGTGGCGCAGGTCACAATGGCAAAGGCAGCTACTGGACACTTACAGCGCAGTGATGCGGCAGAGCAGGCACCCTCCAGGCGGCAGGCTTGGAAATGAAGGGGGAGGGGTGTGGGCGAAAGGACTAAAGCGGTGCCAGGCCCCATTTCCACATGGGAGCTGGGCCTTGTGCCTCTGCAACCTTGCCGGCCCTCGGCGCACACGCTCTCGTTCCTCTGTCCTGGCGCCCGGAGCGCGGTAGCTGCTCAGTGCATCTTTGGCAACCACTGAATGAGCCAGTGAATCTAGTTCTGTTTTGTCTTTTTGAAACCAAGAAATCTAGCTCCGTCCTCACGTTCAGAGGGGACAATGACAGCCCGGAGGGGATGTGCTTTACCCAAGGTCGCAAGCTGCTCGGCGGCGGCAGAGCGGAGACCGGAAGCCTGGCCTCGGCCGCTTGGGCGGCTGCCCTTTCTCTCCCAGCCTGCCCCTTCTTGCCCTGCCTCAGCATCTTTCCCTGTTGCCTGCCCCTCCAGCTTCCTACGTTGGCCCTGACCGCTCCTGGTGGCCGGAACCAGATGGCTCAGGCGTCTTCGGCAGCCCTTGAGCTCTCAACTGGTGTGCGCCCCTCATGTGCACCCCACCTGCGATTATGAGTGAGAGCGACCTGCAGGAAGCCTGGCCCCAAGGTAGCCACACCCTGCACGCGCCAAGGCCTACTTGACGGGGCCGCCCAGGTGCGCCCGCTGCTGCCCCAGGCTTGGCCCGATGCTTGGAGCACGGGGGGCGCTGCCACAGGAGCCCTCACTGTCCCCAGTGAGGAGGGAAACCCCACTGGGGCTCTGCAAAGCCCCTGCAATACAAGCGCATGCTGCTGCCCGGGCTTGCTGAGCGGGCTGGTATGGGGGCTCACCCACAGGCCCTGGAAGCAAGGGCACCGACGCACTTTCACTGCTGCACTTCTTCTCCAGGATCAATCCTCCCCAAGTGTGCTTGCGCCCTGGGCCCCGGAAGGCACCCTGACCCTCTGGGCTGCAGCTCGCCTTGCGGGGAAGCAGAAGGAAGGCCGACAGCAGGGCGGGGCTAGGACGGCGTCCCCTCGGGCTCTGCGCTCGGGCGGCAGAGGGGCGCAGTGGGCCACCTGGATGGGAGGCACAGCAGGCCCAAGAGTTTGAGAGCCACCCACAGACCCAAACTCCACTGTGAGCCGCGCAGTCCTCTGAGCTGAACCCTGGCCTCTGCACCCCCGCCACGCCCCCCAAATTGTAACGTTTCTAACCGGCTTGGTGCTGGCACAACATGAGACACCCGGCATCGGAAACCAAGGCCCAGAGAGGGCAATGGACTTACTCAAAGACACCCAGCTGGCGTGGTATTCTTGACCTTGGATTTGTCTGTCTGTACTCCACAGTCCAAGGCATTGTACGAGAGCCTCTTCCCCCAGCGCGGGACAGGTAAACGATTTACTCCCAAACAAGCTTCTGCTTGGGGGCCCTGAATCCACATGGAAGCCACGGCCTTAGCGCGCAAATTGCAATTCAGTTCGCAACCCACAAACCACTCTTCAGACACCTGCCGTGACCCGGTCTTCGTCTGGGCACTGGAGGACTGTGGGAGGCTAGACAATGGCCCTCACAAGACAGCAGCTCCAAATGTCTGCAAGCCGTGCACGCTGCTTTATAAAGCAAGATGGACTGTTGCAGCTGTGACTAGGTCAAGGCTCTTGAGATGGGGGGAGTGTCCTTGATGACCCAGGTGAGCCCCAAATGCAATGACCCGGGGCTTACAGGGGAGGGTTTTATGACACACCCAAACAGAAGTGGCAGAGGCCGCCTGCAGCGGGAGGAGGGTTGCGTGGCCACAAGCCGAGAACTGCTGGCAGCCCCCACGAGCTGGCAGAAGTGAGGGGCTACTCCCTTTGGACACGTAGAGTGGGGGTGATTCTGGAGCACCTGGTTTCTGCTCCAGGAGACCCGTTTCAGTTTCTGGCCTGCAGAACCAGGAGAGAATGCATTCACGATATTTTACGCCTGTACGTCTAAGCTCATTTGATAAAGCAATTACAGGAAAAAGAGTAGAAGTGCCAAAGGGGAGTACCCAGCGGTGTAGACTACTGTAGTGTAGACGATTCTCTAACAGGGGATAAGTGGCCAGAGCCAGGCACCTCTCCCATGACCCGGAGTGCTGTGTTGGGACCAGAGGACTTCTGGAAGGTCACCACCTGCCTTGGACACACGGTCATCCCAGAGTTGGTCGTTCCTCCTGGCTGGTCCCAGGGGAGAGCTGAGCTTCTTGTAACAGTTTCTGGGCCCTCCCTCCCACCGCAATTCCCAGTCAGATTTCAAGATCCTGAGCGAGTATCCAGGAGGCAGAGGTTTTGTGGGTTCATCACCCTTCCCGGAGACGCTTGCCTGTTAACAGGGGCAAAATTCCCAGCTCAAACAATTAAAGCTACTGGTGGGAGTTCAGGCCCCCGAAATCATCTCTCCGCCCTGGCCAGGCTGATGTGGGTGCAGTCAGGGCGGTGATAAGGGACCCACGTCGCAGCACCCCTCCCTGGTGTGTGCAGTCTTGCTCTGAGCGGAGAGCCAAGGGTTCGCATGGTGTGGCCCACCCTGCCACCCTGCCAGGATGGAGAGCTTGTCGCTAGTCAAGCAGGCCGTGGGAAGCCACTCTCGGCTCGCTGTGTTCAGGAAGACGGCACAGAGGACCTGCACTCAGTTGGCAACGGGGGGCTACGTATTGGCATCACCAGTCGTGCCGGGGAACCGAGTGCTTTCTTGGTGTCCTCGTTCATCTCCTGTCCCCACAGCTACTCGCCCTCCTGTCCCTGCTGTCCTTCTGGCTTTACTTCAGTAAAAGCAGCCGTTACCAGCCACGCCCCCCAGCAATTATGAAGTGCAAGCGCTCGC
>JAGFMF010012202.1:908110-920001 GCA_019455555.1 Galemys pyrenaicus
AGTGCAAGCGCTCGCCCCCCCCCCCCCCGCCTTAGAGAGTCTGCGTGGCGCTCAGCATCTGTAAAACGTGTCTCGGGACTCTGGTGCTCCCTGCGCTCGCTGGCCTGGGGCGGGCAGGGGCCGTTGCCATCAAGGGCTCTGGTCACAGGGGGCCTCTCCCTAAGGTGCCCAGAGAGCACCTCTGTCTCAGCAGTCGCTGGGCCCCAGTGCCACCCTCCACTCAGCAGGGCCTAGGGCTCCTGCTCAAGCTTGTCTGGGTTCTCGGCGCCGGGGTCTTTGCAGGCGCTCAGTCAGTACTCACCGCCATCTGCCTGCCTGCCTGCCTGCCAACGCACTCGTGCTGCTGCTGCCTCACAGACCCAGGTGCCCAGCGCTGTGTCTCCCCTCACCTGGCAGTGAGAGCTAAAGCCCTCTGCTCCCCTTTCCGTGTAGGCCCAAACGTCCCTTGTCACGGCTGTGTGGAAATGCCCTTCTTCACTCAGACCTCCGCAGCTCACAGGCCTGGGGCCTGGCAGGGACAGCTACACGCAAGCACGGAGGGATGATCACCGGGATGGGGGAGCCCATGGTGTATGTGATGCCACGAGGGTGTGTGAGGCTGCACACGGTATGAGTGCGTTGGCTGTGAGCACACGTGTGCACAGGAATGAGAGCATTGTGAGTGCGCGTGTGGTTTTTATGGGAAAGTGGCCATGAGGGTACGTGACTTTGTGTGGACGTGCGTGTATGCAGACGCGGGAGAGCACGTGAGTGTGAGCGTCGGGGTATGTGTGCTGTATCAGGGCGTATGTGTGATTGTGCGGGCATGTGTGTGTGAAGTGCTGTGCATGTGTTTGAAAGAGTGTGCGTGTGAGGACACGCATGAGAGAGAGGGCTTGTGTGTGAGCACGTGTAAGGTTGTGTATCTGTGTCTGGGTGTATGTGAGCGCGGTACAGGTGTGAGGGTGTGTGTGAACATTAGGAGTATGAGAGTGCGTCTGGCACATAAAAGTGTGCCTGTGTGTGGGTGCGTGTGCGTGACTAGATGGGTGTGAGTGTGAGTCCTCAGGCAAACAGTGGGGTCTGTCTGAGCATGGGAGAGGGTGTAAGGGGCAGGTGTGTGCTGGCGAGGACGCGGGGTGACGGGGCAGGAGGGGTGGGGTGGCAGCCAGAGGCCAGTGCGCCTGTGTCCCCGGGCACCGAGTGGACGCTGAGCGGCCTGTTGGGTACCTGGCCCAGGGGCTCGGCGGGGCAAGGGGGCACTTCGCACCCCTGTGTATCAGAATGCAGGACGTGCAGTGTTCAGAAGGCCTGTCTGTGACGGCAGCACCCTGCAGCGCCTCGGGGTGACTGCTGTGCAGTTCTGTAACCCCCACAAGCGAGCGCGCACCTGCAACGGCACCTGAACATCTCTTCATAAACCCAAACTCCGGGAAGTAAGGGCCCGCCGTCGTCTTTCGGTCCACTGGGGTGTGCATTTAAAAAGGCGAGGCCCTGGCGGCCCCCGCAGACTCCGTCACCAGGCAGCCCAAGATATGATTCGTCTACAGCGGCCTCTTCGCTGTTCTCAAGGAGTAGGAGGGGACATGGCGCAAAGAGAACTCTCCAGAAGCTCAGCGATACCTGGGGTGACGGGGTCTGTGTTGTGGGGGCACCAGGTAGCAGGCACCCCGGAGTGGAGAGGGGCGGCAGGACACAGGCCAGCCACCCATTAGCCCCTCCAGGGGGGCTGCGTTGGGGCTGCACGGGGCCTCCCCCAGCTGCCTTCCCTCATCCCTCCTTCAACTCAATCCATTACCTTCTGTTTACAGCCTCTTCAGACAGTTTTCCTTGGCTTGGTGCCAAGCCAATTTGAATTACTTTTCCAACCATGACCCTCTGAGTCACTATATTAAATGCCTTCCAGATAGTTCTCCTTGCTGCATGCACACACTGAATCGGCCAGCCCTCTGAAGTCCTAGTGAGGCGCCCAGCCCAGGGGCACCGTGCTGGCACGGGGTGGGAGGGTGTCGTGAGGCCGGGTACTGACCCTGGTTTTGTCTGTACCCCAGGAGGAGGCGATGCTCACATGCACGCACACACACATGCACACACTGGTACACAGATGCACACGCACGCAGGCAGCCGACCGTGGGAGAGCACGCCACGTCCTTACAGAGCCCAGCTCCGAAGAGGCCACCAGGTCACTGACTCGCCTGCCCCGTCCTCTTGCTCCAGCACGAGAGAGCAGGGAACCTGGCAGAGCCCCAGAGACTCATCGCCCGCTCACTGTGCAGCCGTGAAGCCCGGGCTTCTAAGGTGGCGGCTTAGAGGTTGCCCAGCCCAGACTTCGGTGCGGGGACCCCACCCACAGCAGCTCCCCAGGCCCCCCGACCCAGACTCTGCTGCACAGGACCTTCTCCTCGCCACCGCCCAGCACCTCGTGTGAATTCCCCTCTACGTCCTTCCTCAGCTCCTGTTTGCACGGCACGGGCCCGAGGGAGCCGGTCTGTTCTCTCTGCTGGGTCACCCTGAAGGGGTCTGCGCGCAGATACCAGTCCGCCTTGAGTCTTCTCTTGTCCACGATGAAAATCGCCACTGCCTCAGCTGCAGTTACGACAGTGCCGCCCACACGGGTTCAGGCCCACTTGACCTAGAGGGAAACTGAGGCACAGAGAGGTTCAGCAACCAGCCCAACAGCACTCAGCTGAGAAGCGAGGGAATCAGACTTGAGCTAAGGTCCTGACTCCAGAGACCCTGGCTCCTGACCCCGCGCAAGCCAAGCCGCACACGCCCAGCACTCCCTGTGCCGTTTATTTTTATCGAGCACAAAGTGTCCGACATGACACTTATCCTTTGACTTACTTTGTTGGTTTCATTGCCCTTTTACCGCTCCCGCCCCCCCTCCCGCTACCCCTCGGGTCCCTGTGCCTCGCCGGCCCTCCCTCTTCACCTCAGCCCTCAGGTTCTTGTTGGTAGCGCACGTTTTTAAGTGTTTTCTGTTGCTGAATTGCCGTCATGTGAATGTCCACTATTTGTTTTCACCCTTCTGACGTGTTTTTCTGCACAGATTTTTAAAAAATTTTCTCCATTTTGTTGAAAACAGCAGCACTTCAGCCTTTCCTGTGGCTCTGTGATGCCTGTGGTGAGTGTGCACACAGCCTCGGGGCCCGCTCGTGCCTTGAAGGGGGTGTGCCCTGCCTCCTGCTCCAGCTCTCGTGAATAGGGGACGAGTGTGGCGAGGCAGAGTCACATGTGTGCGCACACACAATTTGGTGGGGTTTTGTGTATTCATAGCTCCCCGCAGCCAGGATCGTTTCGGAGTTCCAGAACATTTTCACCACACTCGTGACAACTGTTACACCCCGTTGGTCCCCTCCCCAGCCCCCCGCACTCACAAATCTGCTTTCCATTTCTACGGACTTCTGTTCTGGGCATTTTGTACACGAAACCCCACACTCCCTCAACAGGTGCTGTCAAGGTTCGGCGCGTGTCAGGACCGCTCTCCTTTGACAGCCACTGTGCGCCAGCCACGTTCCATGTACCACGTGTCAGTGGTGGCTGTTTGGGTCGTCTCCGCCTTTTGGCTCCTGTGAATAGCGTTGCAACGAACATTGTCTACAGAGTGTTATCTCAACAGCTATTTCCAGTTCTCGCAAATCTGTAGCTACGAGTAGAACTACCGGGTCATGTGGTAGCTGAATCTTCTATGTTGAATTTTCTGAGGAACCGAATACCCGTCTCCCGCCAAAGCTGCACCATTTTCTCTCCCACCAGCGACACAGCAGGGTTCCATCCTTCACTTTCTTCAGTGTCCTTTGTAGCCCCAAATTTTATATTTCGATGGCGCCCCCTCCAGGTACTTTGGGTGTCACGTCTATGAAACCAGCGCTTGGCCCGAGGCCACCCCCTCTACATCTACGTTTTCTGAGAACGCTAGACTTTTCGCTCTCACGTTTGGATCTCCGGTTCATTTTCAGTTCGGTTTTGTACGTGAGGGGATGTATGGAGTCCAAACTCCTTCTTCTTTCCAGTTTTCCCAGCACCGTTTTTTGAAAGGACAATTCCCTCCCCGCTGACTTGTACTTACAGCATTGGCACAATCGTCGGGAGTCCATCAGCCATCGATGGGAGCGCTTCTCCCTAGACCCTCAGTTTGATTCCATGGCGGCTCTCTTCTTTCTTATCCCAGTTGCAGGCCCGAGCAATTTTTCGTTAAGGGCTGAAAACAACATAAAAACCAAGAAGCATCGTCACCAAATGTATCCTCTGAAACAAATGTTTTTATCAAATCAACATGCTGTACACCTTAACTTTCCACAATGTTATATGTCAAATGTAGGTCAATAAAATGTAGACACTGAGAGATACGCTTTTAATTTCGATGAACCCCAATTTATTTTTCTTTGGTAGCTTGTGCTTTTGGTGCCATGTCTTGGAAAGCATTGCCAAGGCCCTGCCAGTTTCCTCCTACGTCTCCTTCTGAGCGTTTTATGCTTCACAGCGGTAGCTCTCATGCTCATGTCTTTGATCCATTAATGGGAAGGATAACTGATTCGATGTACCCTCTGTCTGTCTCATTCTGGAAGGCTGTGAGTTCACTTTGCGTTCCTGCAGGTGATGTTCAGTCACTGCTTGTTCTGCTGTAACTTGATCAAGAGATTCAGGGAAGCAGCAAGACCAGCCTCCTTCGCACCCCCAGGGCTGAGGAGTTTCCCCCCACCCTCGTCTCTTTGGAGGGAGGGGCTAAGCACAGGAGTTTTCAGTTGCTTCCCACCCCCAGTCCCAGCACCCTCTCCTTTCAAAGGAAGACAAGGCTTTGGCAGGAAGGTGGCTGGCTGAAGGTCACACAGCCAAGGTCACAGCTGAACTCCAATTCATGCCTCTGACTCCAAATTCCATGTTCTGTTTTGCTATGATGCCTGCCTTCAACAAAGCAAGGATCAGCTAGGTACAAATGCGTCCATCAGTGATTTCTACCAACCTTTCAAAGATCTAATTCCTGCCCATCGCAAACCCTTTTTAAAAATTGAAGAGGTAGGTGAGATTTAATGAGCTCCAAAGAAGAACTTCTGGGAGTGCAGTCGTTAACTGATTCCTTAGTGATGACCTTGAAACAGCTGTCAGGGGTGTTCCTTTTGATCGCCCTTCCTCCTCTGCTGGACAGGCACCCAGTCGGCCTTGCACCAGTGGATCCAGAGTCCGCAGCGTGTGCAAAGCGGTGCTTCTGGGACTGAGGGCACCAACTCCTCCATCACTGCTGGTGGAGAGCCTCCAGACAGGGAAGCAGATTGACCTCGTGGCGCTTCCCAAAGGAGCACCACTGTTAGAAGATACTGCCACAGCCCCTCCTTCTGTCTCTCATGAGACCTGAACTGGGGTTGGCTGGACTCTCAAGATGTCTATTCTTAAGTTCCATAAACTGTGACTCTTGTGCCTTATATTCACAGACGTGATTCAGTCAAAGGATAAGAAGACCTTGGGATGATCTGGGTAGGCCCGATATGACCACAGGGTTCTTGTAAGAGGAGGGCAAGAAGGTCTGCGTCACAGACAGACAGATTGGAGGATGGTGTGCTTCTGGCTCTGAAGCCGGAGGAAGGGGCCACGAGCCAAGGAATGCAGGTGGCCTCTAAAAGCTTGGAGAGGCCAGGAAACTGTCTCCTAGAGCCTGCAGAAGCAATGCAGGCTTGCCGACACCTTGATTTTCAGAGTTTTGATATCCAGAACTGCAAGGGAAGATGTGTCCTTCAAAACCACTAAGGTGATGGCAACTTACTGCAAGAGCAAACAGGAAGGGTATATATTTGCTAAACTGAACACCAGCCTTAATTCTTAGAACAGAACAGAGTGAGGCAAATACCAATTATTGTAAAGAACAAAGTGCAGGTTATTTAGTAGATTTAGATTTCTTTGCTGTGCGTCAACAGAATCTAAATGATGCTCTTAGAACTGGGATGGACTGAGCCCAAGTTAATTAAACAAAATGGCTGTGTGATGAGAAGCTAGTTGAGTGTGTGCCTTCATCTGAGCAAAGCTAGGCGGGAACCACATACCATCTCCAGACATTGTACTGTGTACAGATAGCAAGAATTTGTAGCATATGTTTTAAACAGCTTTGTTGAGGTATAATTCACATACCATTCAATTCACCCACTGAAAGTGAACAACTTGATGGTTTCTAGTATATTCACAAATATGTGCAACCATTACTGTAGTCAGTTTTAGAGCGTTTCATCAGCTCAAAGAAGAGCTGCACCCTTTACCTTTCACAGCCCTTCACCTCCAGCGCCCCCCCCACCCGATCTTCAATAAGCACTGAATTCATTTCCGTTCCTGCAGCCTCCCTGTTCTGGACTTGCGTGTGTGTGGAGTCGCGTGATGTGTGAGTGGTCTTTCGTGCCAGGCTTCTTTCCCTTTGCGTGAAGCTTTCGAGGTTCACGCATGTCGTAACACGCACTAACATTTCATTCCTTTGTGTGGCCAAGCCATACCTTACTCTACGGACGTGCCACATTTGTGTGTCTGTCCACCTGCTAATGGGCCTTTCGGCCGTTGGGGAGAATACCGCTGTCAGCACCGGCGGTTAGTTTCACTTGAGTCAAGTTTGTGGTGAAGGAATACCGACCACTGTCAGCAGCATCCCCCAGCTAGGCCTCCTGGACAGGCCATGGTGTCAGGGGTTGCGCACGTTTCTCACCAATTGTCAGTCAGGGTAGAAGGTCTATTGGGACCATAGGTCAAGTCTTGAATGTCCAGGGCCTGGAGGTGGCTGCCGCTTATGCCAATGATTTAGCTGGAAGGAAGAGAAACACAAGAGTATTTGCAGGGTGTTATGGGTGGACTCGTGTTCCCCAAGAGAGAAGTTGAAACCCTAACTGAGAGACCTGTGGATGTGACTTATTTGGAAATGGGAGTCTTTGCATCACAATCAGCTGAGCAGAGTTCAGACTGGATTAAGGCAGGCCCTCAATCCAGTGACAGATGTCCTTGAGATCTTACACTGTCGAAACACTGGCAAGCTGTAAGACAATGGTGCTTCGATCTCAATAGAAATAACAGTAATGCGGCGAACACCCGGGCACAGAGCAAACGGGAGGAGCGCCATGCAGCGCCAGGGCCGGAGCCAGGACTGGCTCTGCAGCCAAGGAACACGAAGAGCAGCTGGCAGCCCGCAGGAGAGGGCGCAGGCCCGCAGCACTTTCCTTCCTAGGCCTTCAGAGGGAGCGTGGCCCTTGGTCACTCACAGTGTTCTGTGAGTGAATAAGCAACTAACTGTAGCTCAGAATTTAAGCCACGCAGCTGCGGGGTGAGCCCCTGGGTCAGGAGAGCCAGTCAGCTCTTGGTACAGATCTGCAGCGGAGGTTTGCGAAGCCAGTGCCTGCTCCTTCTGACCACATTCTGCCCTGGCACGCAGGGGAGATGGCACGGCAGATGCCTGGGCAGAGCCGCGCGGGACAGGCTTTGCCTGCAGGTCCAGGTTGAGGAAGCAGCATTCCCTACCCTGGTCTGCTAGGACTGAAATGTCTGGCCCCCAATCATGCCTCCCATGGAATATTCCAGATAGAGACTGAATGCCTGAACGCCTGTGACTGCAGCAACTTCTCGAAGCGTTTCACAGCGGGGGAGTTGTGACCATTTCTCCAGCCCTCTTCACTCTGGCCGCTGCAGCACACCTCCACCGACGCGGTGGCTATGGCCGCACGTCCTTACTCTTCACGTTTCTGTAAGTCTGAAATCGGGTTCACTGGGTCGAAACCGAGGCATTAGCTGGGCCGCCCTCCTTAGGGACCCGAGGGGACAGTCTGTTTGCTTTTCCCTTCAGGCAGCTGCAGCTACATTCCTTGTGTTCCCTGGCTCGTGGCCCCCGCCTCCACCTTCAAGCCTCTTGCCTCAGCAGTCACATCACCTTTCTCTTATGAGGACGCTTGTGGTTATATTTGGAGGCCGCCTGGATAATCTTTAACGAAAACATACCTGAAAAGCCTCTCTGGCCATGCAGGTAACACTCGCAGCCCGCAGAGCCGGGATTCTGCAATCTCTGTGGGGCCCTGCTCATCTGCCGCAGGAAGAGGACACCTGCCTGCTGTCTACCCCGACCCCCCCGAACCTTCTCCCTCCATGAGGAGACCTGAGGCGCTGAGGAGCCTCCAGGATCTCCCAAGGGATTCCCTTTCTGCCGGGGTCAGTTACAACGACACCACTTCTCGCTGCTCCCAGGTGGGCGGGGCCAGCTGCCTGGCAGCCCTAGACTGGACCCCACATCCGCTCCGCGCCCGGACAGTAGCAGCCCCCACGCCCACCCTCCGTTAGCACCTGGCCAGACCATCAGCTGATCCACCTGGTGAACGCCCTGTCCCCACACTGCCCCAGAGTGAACGACTAACGTCCAGGCCTCCTCACATCACTCCCCGTTAGCCCGTCAGTGGCTCACTGACCACAAGATCAAGTTCCACGCGCCATGCCTGGCCTCAGGCATCGCACGATCAGGCCTTGAGGAGGGCCCGCTCCATCCCCGGCAAGGCCTCCCCGTGCTCCTTCCGCCTCCCGGAGCGCGCGAGGGCCTCGGTGCCTCTGCCACGCCGCGCCCCTGCCGGGGATGCCGCAGGTGCTTCTCAGTCTCCAAACGTGCTCGGCTTCGGAGGGCCACTTGTTCTGGAGCGGAAGGAGGCACCAGGCCCTCAGTCAACTGCATTTCTCGCAGCCGTCGCTGGCCCTGGGAGACGTGAAGAGAAGGGTCCCTTCCCTCCGGGTATTGGAAGCCGAGTGCAGACTTTCACTCGGTTCCAGAATCCTGGGCTCCCGAGGGACGCCGCCACTGAGACGCACTGGGAGGGCGAGCTGGACTCCGTCTCCCGGCGCAGAGGATGGGGTTCTGAAAGTGATGGGGTGCCATGGGGCAGGTGCCGAGGCGACGAGAGCGAAAAGAAGAGGTGCGAAATCCAGAAATCCAATTAATATGGGAGGTGACAGCCGAGGTCAGCTGGTTAACAGAGGCTCAGCGGAAGAAGCCACACGCCACATGCACAAAGTGGCCCAGTGGCTTGTGGAAGATGTCCACCAATCAGTGCGTGCAGGGGCTGGAGAAGGGGAAGTAGGGAGCAACTGCCAATGGGTGTGGGTTTCTCTTCGGATGGCAGAAATATTCTGGAAGGAAATGGAGGTGATGGTTATACAAGATCGTGAATGTACAAAATGCCACTGACTGTGCACTCCGAAAGGGTGGGTTTTGTTATATGAATTTTACCTCAACTTAAAACAAGTCCTCACTGATTCTCTCAGGGACCGGGGGCCCGTGGGGGAGACAGCCAGCATCACAGCCTCTGTGCAGGACCAAGGCCGTGTCCAGCACAGGGCCGTGGGAGGAGGGCGGCCGGCCTCTCCTGGGCTGGCAGGGGCGGCACGAGCCCCTAAGGCCTTCCCCGGAGGTGCAGCCAGCCAGGTGGTGAAGGAGGTGTGGGCCGCAGGTAGCGGGCGCGTGCGTGGCAGCCAGGGACAGGGCATGGATGTGCAATGGCGCGGAGGCGGGCTCTAAGCTTGAGCAAGGCTCAGGGCACATCTGACACTGCTCAGAAGGCGGTGCCCGCGGGGCTTGGAAACGCAGTGGGTACAACAGAAGGGTCAAGGCTGCCTCCGGGCTTCGGGACCCGACTGGAGGACCAGGGGCGCCACCGAATGAAGGGGCGCCTGGGGGAGTGGCAGGCTGACCTTGGGGACAAGGCTGGGTTGGACACTGCAATGCCCCGCGAAAGTCATGAGGTGGGATTTGAATGTAGGTTCCAAAGAAAAGAAGCTTCCAGAGAAGGATCTGGGTTCCAAAGAGCAGCAGGGCGAGAGAGGTGCAGGTGGATGTGATCCTCAGACAAGGTGGCCCACACGGGGAGGTCAGAGTGAGGCAAGGAGAGTGCTGCTCCAACTTGCCTCTGCCTCAGTTTCCCCAGGCTAGGCGATGCGTGTCTGCAGTTAAACAGAGACTTGCCTTCAGCTAGCAGCTAATGGAATTGCTTGGCCTTGTGGGTTGCTGCACTGGGCTTCTGTAAATACCGAAGTCTGTGGGCCTCAGCTCACTGGCGTGTGTTTGCTGTGCCAGTGCCTGAAAGGGCAGTGCCAGCCTGTCACCCAGCTGCTGCCTCCCTTGTGTTCTGCAACTTTCTCTGAGGCTTCTTGGGCCTCGAAATGGCACACGAAATGGCACAAAGCGGCCAGACGTTGGTTTTGGAGGTTCAAGTCCCCCCAGCCCTTCGGGAGCTATCACTGGGTGAGTTCAGTGGGCGCTGCTCGGTCGCCAGGCCTGCCCCGAGGAAGCAGGGGTGCGGGCACAGAGCCGCCTCGGGGACAGCACAGAGGCAGCAGCTCTTTCTTGCCGAGCGCTTATGCAAATTCCCCAGTGACCCCAGCGAGCACTGGAAAGAAATCCGCAGAACAGCCTCGCATTAGGAAAACAGGCAGGTATGAGGTTGGCCCTGCGAGACTTGCGCACAGGCTTCCAGAAGACGGAGGATGCTCTGCATTTAGAGTTCCAGGGACGAGCACGAGCACTCCGCATGATGACGAGCCGGGGCGCCGAGGTCCTGGCCCGCTGCCTCGCTGCCTCTGCCCGCGCTGTTGTCCGCTGTTAGTTCCTAGGAGGATGCACCAAGCACCTCAAAGCCCAAAAGCCACTCCCGCAGGAGCCCAAGGCCAGTGAGGGTTCGCGCTTCGGCTGCCTCAGCTTGCTGGGCGCTCTGGTCAGGGGCGCCTTCTGGGCGAGCGCTCACACGGAGCCATGACTGGAGTGGTTGGGGGCGCTGCGGACACCCGGGGTGGAGGTGGGCCAGCTGTCGGGAGGCTGCTGGTCCCGCCCAGCCACACCGGTTGCCTCTGCCACAAGGCAAGAGTCAGCGACTCCCCAGAGGCCTCCTGACCTCCTGAGCGGGGCTGAAGCGCTGCACGGACTCAGCTCCCTGCCTGCTCACCCCTACCTCTCCTTTACCTGCCCTGCTTTGCACCTGCAGAGGCTCCTGCGGTCTTGAGGGGCCCTTTCTAGGGCAGACTCCGGGGCCGTCCCTGGGGGAGTGGAGCCACCTGCTGCCTCGGCCTCACCACCTTCCCTGCGAACCTCTCAGGGACCCAGGGGCTCTGGCTGGGCCCAGACTTCAGCTGCCGACTCGCCCTGATGACCTGTTCGTCCACTTCAAACCCGTGGTTTCCCCTCTGGTTTCTGGGCCTCTGACTCTGGAGATCCCACAAAGCACCCCACTCTGCAGCTGTCTTCAGGGTAAACTGTCACTTCTCTTTAAGAAGCGGGGCCCGATCATCCAGCTGGCAGAGGGGGGCTCTTCAGAGCTCCCACAAGTGCCCTGTGCTCCCCTCTACAACTGCACAGTCACATGCCTCCTAAGTGCCAGTCAGCTGTCTCCCAGCCCCGAGGCCCTGGCACTTCCTTCCCTGCCGCGCCCTGCCCTCCTGCAGTCCAAATCCTTCCACGCAGCGCCGCATGGCTCCCAGCCTCTCCCTGCACGTCGCGCGAAGCTCCGCGCCGCTGACCACGGCCCCGGTCACTGCAGCTTGGAGCGCACACCCTTCCCGGTCCCTGTTCGAGGGTGCAGCCTTTGCTCATTAGCGTGGCGTTCGAGGCGCTGCCTGACCTCGCCTGCTGAGAATTCCCCGCCGAGACCAAGAATGCCCTGGTGAGCCGGAGCAGACTGAGGGGCAGTGTGCTTACAGCTCAAAAAATATGAGGGCGAACATTGTTTTCCCGTCCGTTTCAGGGCGTCTGTTTCCACACAGGATGCGTTCCAGAGGCCTGTGTACCAGGGCCCGGGGGGCTGACATCGCTGCTCTCCTGAGTGGTTCCCGGATTGGTGACTTTTGCTGGCAAGTTGATTTCCTTCCTTCCTTCCTTCCTTCCTTCCTTCCTTCCTTCCTTCCTTCCTTCCTTCCTTCCTTCCTTC
>JAGFMF010012202.1:920453-933200 GCA_019455555.1 Galemys pyrenaicus
TCCTTCCTTCCTTCCTTCCTTCCTTCCTTCCTTCCTTCCTTCCTTCCTTCCTTCCTTCCTTCCAATTTGGGGAGCAGTAGGATTGCCAACTTTTTATTTTGCGAAGTAAGCACATTAAAGAAAACACTACCATCTTTTCATGAAATAAAGGACTTTTGTAGACTGAAAAAAGCCAGGATTTCAGAATAAAGGTCATCACTCTAGCTTTCTGGGGGGACTTGCCACAGCGCTTGCTTTTTGTTACTTTGTTGGGGACTGGTGGGGAGACTGGCTCCTGAATTGGGGCCTCAGGGTCAAGTGTGATGGCCCGTGGTGCTCCACTCACCGGCCCCGTCTATGCTCCAGTGACACGTGGGCACTGTTGGTCTGGTCCTGCTAGGGGGAGGGGGGCTGTTGCCGGTCCTTTCGCTTTCCCGTCCCTTACTGAGATGGGGCCTCGCGATGGTTCGGTCTCAGAGATCAGAGCCCAAGCCAGAAGCACAGCTGAACTGGCTGGGCCCCAGGGGACGAGGGGCGACCCTGGGCTGGGGCCCCTGGACAGTCCTTCTCAGTCTTGCACCCCAAGGACCCCTGGGGAGGGTCCTGGCGTGGACAGTGTTGCTTTCAAGATGGGCATCTTCATCAGTGATGGTGCGGGTGGCAAGGCCATTCCAGGGCCGCAGGTGGGCCTGATCTTGGGCACAGTGGGAGAAGACCCTGGAATTTTTAAAGAAGGGCTTTGAGGATAGAGCCGAGGAAGGAGGGCATAGACCAGGCAGGTCTGGCCAGGAATCGGTCCCAGCACCAACATGTAGTGGCAGCGGGGAATGTATGTTTCTATGGCCGGGGTGGCACTGATTGATGGTTTCCAAGTCTAGAATTTTCTGTATGTAAATAAGCTTCAAATTCAATGGCGGTTCAGCAGGGTGGCAGCAATCCGACCCAAGCCTCACCAATTTCCAGGCAGGCTCAACCTGGCAGGCTCAGGACCTCGAGGTCATCAGCCCTCACCGACCCACACTAACCTAACTTCTAAGAGACTGAGTAACAGGTCAGGCCCCAGGTAGGTTACTGTGCACAGAGTTATCTGGTACGGAAACTGACTTTGGACCTTTGACTCTTTTGACTAGTGATATTTTTAAGTAGACATCCTTTCTGGCCATTATCCCCGCGTCATCTCCCACGGTTATATATATCCTGTTCTGTAGGAGCACACTCCTTAGGTCCGACTGTCACCTTTCAGCACTCATCCCGGCAAACTTGCTGTCAAAGGCCGGGCACTATGCACTTTAGGCTTGTGTTGGCTCCGTGGGCTGTGTCTGGGCTACTCAACCGGAGCACAGCAGCAGCCACAGACCGTCCAGAAACGGGTGGGCAGGGTTCCCACAAACTTTGTGGGGACCCCAACCTTTGAATTTCCTATAACTTTCCAAGTCCCGTCTTCTTTTGATTTTTTTCAACCACAAAAAACCACAAACTCCATCTTAGCCAGCGTATTGCTGGTGGGGTTTAGATGCCCCCGCTGCATATTCACTGGTGAGAGCTGCAGCTGGGTGTGACTGTGACTGCATGTGGCTGAGATGGCCTCACGCTCTGCTCCATCACCCCTCTGGGAAGACTGACTGGTGTGCCGGGGCTGGGGTACAGCCACTCCAGCCTGGTGTCGACCGGACAATGGAGACCAGAGGGCCGGGGAATGGCCCAGGGTACCCAGAGTTAGAGGGAAGGTTGGGGCACACCTGCAGCCTGGAATGCACAGCACAGGGTAACCAGTGCTTCTTTAGCTGTTAGGGGAGGAGCGAGTGGGGCCTGTGTGCTCACCGTCCCCCACACCCAACTTCTACCACCTCACTTCATCCTCAGCAAGACCTGATGGGGTCCAGCCAGGACTTTAACCCTTTGCAGCTGGAAAGCACATGTTCCTAGTCCATCACCTGCTGGGGTTCCTGGTGATCCCCATCCATACTATGGAACCTCAAGGATCCTTCCTTTTGCTCCTGTTCCCTCATTAATTATGGAGCTGATGTCGGCATTCTGTAAAGAGTAAAAAAATCAGGGTAAAATGCCTGGAACATGCCACGTAGCTAGTGTTTTCCATGAGCACTAGTGATTTCCGGTAACTCTGCAGCTAGTTAGTGTCAGAGAATCAGCCCGAAATGCGAACATCCATTTGCCTTGGATGTTTTTCCAGTCCCGTGGTCAAAGCACTGGATGAAATTCAAAGGGGCAAAGATTTCACCTCCATCTCAGGGAGACCCCTGTCCCTCTACTATGGTTCAGTGGGTGGAGGCAGGCACTGGGAGCGTGCCCCTGGAGGTGCGCCCGATGGGGGCACAGGAAGGCTGCCTGCCTGCCTGCCGAGGGGCCGCCGGTGGGAGGTGGTGGTGGTTCTCTAGGAAGGATGGGGCCCAGGGGATGGGTGCTGAGTAATGGCAGACAAGCTCCAGCCGCCGCCACCGCCGCGCCGCCTCTCGCAGAGCAGGGCGCTTTCTTTCCCTTTGTCCTCCAAAGCTGGCTCCAGGGGGCCCTTCTGGAAAGCCTTCCTTTCCTGCCCAAGGATGCAGCAGGCACTGCACTCTGCGGCTCAGAGCCGTGCAGGAATCTGATTTCCCCGGTCCCGGGGTCGTACCCCGCCCGCCCGCGGGGTTCACGGGAAAGGACTGCAGCGTGTTTGCCGGGCGTGCAGCAAGTTTACAGATCGACTCTGCAGAGGTGACCCTGCTCTTCCAGCGCCGCTGGGGCACCCAAGACCACCCCGCTCTCCCTTCCCGTCTGCTCCGGTGAGCGCAGCCTCGGGCTCGCCTCCCTGAGACGCGCGGCGGTTTGCCCACGGCGAGCAGCCACGAAAACGGCCTTTTCTCTAGTCACTGGACAGGGTTTCGCGACAGCTTCTGCCAGGGATCGGCGAGGGGCACACGGCCCGCGGCTCTGAGACGCCCACTGGGCCAAGGCGCCCCAGGCGAGGGCGCCCCAGGCCGGGAGGCGAAGGACCGGGTCCAAGGTCACCCGGCCCGCAGAACGCCCGGCCGGGGAGGAGAGCGACAGACAGCCGGCGGCCGACGCCTCTAGCCCCGCCGCCCGCCCCTCGCGCCCCGCCCCGCCCCCGGCGCCGCGGCCCCGCCCCCAGACTGTGGCCTGGCCCCGCCCCTGGCGCCCTGCCTCCGCCCCAGACCGCAGGCTCTGCCGCCGCTCGCCCGGCACTGGCCCGCCCCGCCTCACCTGTCACAGCCCGGCGCGCCCCCGGCGCCGCCGCGTCCCTCCGCCGCCCCGGGGCCGCGCGCGCGCCGGCTGTGGGTGGGGACGCGCCGGGCGGTGGGCTCCGCCCCTCCGCGCGGCTTCTCCCCGCGCTCCCCCTCGGGCGCTGTCACTCCGAGGTGCTCCGCTGGGCCCCGCCGCCTCGTCCCAGCCATGCCGGCCTGGCGCCCCGCGGTCCTCGTCGGCCTCGCCTTGTGCCTGGCCACTCCAGTCCAGAGAGGTAAGGCGGACGGGTGCGCGGGGGGACCCCGCCCGTGGGCCCGCGGGGCGGGGGCTCGGCGCCCCTTCGGCTCCGTGGTGCGCATGAGCGGCCCGGCCCCCGCCCCGCGGGCCTGCAGCGCCCGCGGGGCTCAGGGCGGGGGCACGAGGCCCGAGCCCGTGGGGGCTGACCCTGCGCGGCCCCTGTGGCCAGAAAGAGCGCCCCGGACCCCTGCTCGTGCTGGGCTGGGAGCCACGGGATCGGCCTCCCTTAAAACCTTGAAACGAGCAGGTGTCACCGCTGGCGACTACAGCTGTCCCCAGAAGACTGCCTTTGGGGAGCCCTGAAGAGAGCACTTGTTCCCTTGAGCGGGGCTTCTCCAAGCCGCAGCAGAAGCCCCCGGGGAGCTGCTTGTGATCTCTACCCCTTTTGTTAGGATCCGTGGGGGTGGGGGTAGGGCGGGCGATGTGTTAGATCTAGCAGCTTCCCAGGTCCTTCTGTGCCTGTCCCAGTTTCTGAACCACCGGTGATGCCGTGCCAAGGAGGAGAGAGATTTTGCGGACGAAGGGAGCAAGTTTCTTGGGTCCTCTCTTCCGGAGCCTGTGGGCCAGGCCCCCACAAGCACCTCACCTACGCATGTTAGCTAGTGCAGCTCAGGCCCTGCCCCTGGCCTGCCTCAGACTTTGCATTTCTCTAGATTCCCAAGTGTCCGCTGGCATTCTGGAGTTCCAGAAGCATCTTCTTAGAACAAATACAGTATTGGTTAAAAATAGGTTCTCCAACCTGTACCAGCAGAATCTTCTTACACTTATTTATATCCCACTTCTACATCAAAAAAGGGCCTTGAAGAAAATAGAGCCACTGAGCACAGGCAAAGGAGGCAGATTCGGCTAGTGTAAAAGACACGGGGCCAGCAAAACCCAAACTTCTTTGTAGAACTGAGTTTCATATGACACATAAGGAATCTTGGAAAACAGTGCTACCAAGGCCGTTTTGTAAAAGGTGCAAAAATATTTCTCATGCGGGCTGTCCTTGTGGCATGAATACAAGAAGAGCTGGTCACCGGTGTACAAAGGGAGGGGCCGCATTCTAGATGATACAGCAGCCAACAACACATTGACAGCCTGGCAGGGCCTGGAGGTCCCGGTGTGGGGCGACACGCACAGATGTCCTGGTCTACATAGCATCAGTGCTGTGAAGAAGCTGAAAACACACTGCAGGGTTGTGGGTTGTTTTGGGGTTAACATGTTTGCTTTATGATGCGTTTGTGGGGGAAAGCATAATCATTGGTTCACTTATAGCTAAGGAGATGGAAGATTTGAAAGTTGAAGTCCAAGAAAGGTGGAAAAGCGATACTTCCTGCCAGGCCGTGTCCTGGAGGACAGTGAGGCGGCCAGGCACAAGCCACAGCAAGGATCGGTGCTCCATTCACTTCGCTACATGCTGCAGGAGGGGTGCAGGCAGGGGCGGGAAACTCCAGTGCAGCCACTTTGCAGATGAGGAAATGGAGGCACAGAGAGGTGAAGTCACGAGTCTCAGGCGGCAGAGCTGCTTGGACCCCAGGCTTGTGCGAGTGCGGTCATTGCGCGGGGCCTCCGCACTGGGAGCCCTCCTCCCCTCGCTGGCCGGGCGGCCTCGGGAAAGTTCTGTGTTTGCTCATCCAGATCATGCCTGACAGTTCTAGTTGCCCGCCCTGGTCCACAGGGGACGAGACGTGTCACTCTCGCATCTGCAGCCCTGCCAGTAGTGCCGTCTCTCGAGGGCCTGCTGCGCGCCAGGGACAGCCCACACGTTGTTGTCTTTAACTGCCCCACCGCCTCAGTTAACTAGCAGGCCTACCTTCCAGATGAGGAGCCTCGGTCCACAGTTAGGAAGAGACTCAGGCTCCCAGCACTTTGATGAAGGAAACCGGACCAGAAGAAGTTCTGACTTGAAGGTAGTGACCCAGTTTTCTGGATCTTTTATCCCAAATCCGGTGGCAGCCGTGGGTTTTGCATTGGTGGCCTCTCCGGGGACCAGAACATTAGTTTCAGAACTGCTGCACTGAAATGAACAAATACAGGCGACCTGTTGAGGCAGACTTGAGGCCCCCAGGAGTTTGAAAGGGTATTGACAAGTGTTCCCCCGCTAGTTCTGGATGTGTTTTTGGTCCTCTGATGCGTGTCCCGGTGCACACCTGCGGAGGCGGGGGGCTGTTCTTTTGGGCTCTGGCAGGGCTTCCATTTCCTGAACGCCTGCCACGTCAGGCCCCTGCTGCCTCTCACACGCTTCCCCTTACAGCTGCTCACCCAACAGCAGCACTGTGACCGTCTGGTCTGCTGAGGCCTGCAGTCCAGTGGCCTCCCAGGTGCTGGCTACGCCGGCCTTACCTGCACCCCGGTGCCCAGGGACACGGCAGTGAACGCATGCCATGCATGCTTTTAATTCTCAAGGGAATGCAGTGATGAAGATGCCACCCTAACGACTACTATTAAAGTGCTTGCAACTATTTATTAAATGGAAGTGGTAGGTCTTTCTTTTGGTTGAGGGGCGCCGTGGAGAAATCAGTGAGACAGACACTAGGGGAAGTCTGTGAGCTGACCCCACGGGAAATCGGAGGCCGGGGGCACCACCGGCATTAGCCGCGTGGTGCTTCTCAGGTGACGCGGGTCGCTGAGGACAGAGCAGCTGCCTGCTGCGCGTGGGGCGGGGTGGCGACATGGGGCAGGACGAGCCTGCTCGAGGAGCGCGTTGCGCGCACACCCGGAAGCAGCTGCACCTAGTGTGCCCGCGCGTCCTGAAGGAGACGGGTCTCCACGGCGGCTGCCGTGCTGGCTGTCCGCAAGACCTACCCCCGCCCCCAAAGCTGTTCTGTCCCCGACCGATGCCTACTCAGCCCCCGCAAACTGAGCTGCAAACAGCCACCGTTTAATTACGCTCCTTGATTCTGCACGTGAGGACACAGCGGGCGGCCGTCTCTGCCCCACCATGCCCAGGCCCTCCCCGGGAAGACGCGCACAGTCGGGGGTTCCTGCACACGCTGGTCCCAAAGGGCCCGCACAGCTGGGGTGTTGCCACAGGGCCACTCCTGGGCTCGGCCCCCGCAGCGCGGTGCCGTACTGGCCCGTCTGCACAGCCATCGCGCCCTGTCCAGGCTTCCAGCGGACGATGTGGCCCACCTGGCTTTTAAAAAACTTTTCAAACCGCAGCCAAATCAGGGGCCGTTTGACTGGTTTTCAGTTTACAGGCAGGAAGTCGCTTGTCTGCGTGGTGCCCTGAGTGGGGACGTCGTGCCCGTGAGGCCACCAGGCCCCAGTCTCCTCCCCCAGCCCCTGGCGCCCTTGGCCAGCTCGTCGCCTGGTGCATTTGCCTGCTCTGGCGCTTCGCAGCAGTGGAGTCAGCCGCTGTGCGGTCTCCTGGGCTGGCTCTTCTGCGCAACGCCGCTTGTTGCCGCCCGGGTCAGCGCGCCCTTCCCTTCCGTGACTGCGTAATACTCCATGTGCAGATGGTACAGCCTGCTCTGTGTCTTCATTGGCTGTGGACCCTGGGCTTCGCTGCCCCTTGCGGGCACAGCTGTCGAGCGCAGCGGTTGGTTTCCCTCCGTGCGGCCTGTGCCCAGCGCATGGCCTCTTAGGGCGCTTGAGGAAGCTCACCCGCACGCGAGGCGAGGGCTTGGATTCCACTTCTCTGCGGGCTCGGCTGCGTTTTCAGCCACAGTTTAAGAGTGCCATGTAAGTGCACTGAGAGGTCAAGGTCCAGACAAAATGCTGCTAGTTCTGTGCGGCCTTCTCGAGCTCTCCTGGTTGGCGTGCAGCTCCGTCGCCATGGTTCTTCCCTGAGTTCTCTGATTCCGTGTGTTGTGTGGGTCTCCTCAGCTCTGTGCCGGCCCTCTCCCTCGGATGTCGCTGGCAGCTGGCGGACTGTGCGTCCAATGAGGGGACGCACTTGGCTCTGAGCGACGTCCTTCAGCACCAATGTTTGGTGAACTTGACCTGGCCTGGTTTGCATGGACTTTGCCCATGGTGGAGGCCTCTTGGAACAGCCAGAGCCCAGCATGCAACATGCTCTCAGGAGCACCTGCAGACTGTGGTCTCGAGGGCTTGGGGGTCACCTCGTCGAGACAGAGCAGCCCCCCGGGGCCCGGGCAGCTTCTGTCCCAGAGGGGGGCTGTTCAGCAGGGCTTCTCAGCCCTGGCTCTGCTGACACTTGGGGTGGGGTGATTTGTTGGAAGGGGCCTGTCTTGTGTGTTGTAGGGTATTTCACAGCATCTCTGCCCCCTAAATGCCAGTCACGCTGTCCTCCCCGGTCTTGCCGACCCCCGTGACCGCAGGCATACCCGCAGCTGCAGCTCCGTGTGGAGAGTGAGGTCTCATTTGTCATTCTGCTGCCCGTTGCCAGTATTCCTCGTGATCACTGACGTTTCCTGCCATATCCACCGCCTCTGCATAGACGTGCTGCGGCAAATCGGATCATGGCGAACCTTTGTGACCATGCCAGTTCCGGGTGACTTAGGAAGCCTGGGGCTGCCCGGTGCTCAGCGGTGCCTGCGGCGATGACCACCTGCGTGGTGGCCCAGGTGCTCATCTGTGCACTTTCTGTTGGTCCTTACAAATGGCCATTTTACACGGGCCTTGCCTCTTCAATACCTGCTATGCTTTTGTGTGAACCAGTTAAAAAGAATAAGCAGGAAAATGGGTCAAAGCCTTGACTAGGCAATTCATAAAAGACACCAAATAGGACAAGCAGCACAGTAATCAGAGGGATGCAAATTAAGCTAAAATAAAGATAAAATTCTGTACCCTCAGTAGGCCCAGACTGCACTAAAATCCCGCACCACTGGGAATTAGCACAGCTACAAGAGTTGCATGTGTTCTTTGTCACTAAGTCGGAAAGTGTACAAAAGTGAAGGGAAAATGCAAATCCCATAGCCCCGGCTTAACCACGGCGAACAGACCAGGATACAACACTTCCGCCATCCGTTCTGTGCAGAAAAACGTATTTCACGATATTGGTATCAACTGTGTGTATGACTTTTTCCCTTTGTTGTGAAATACAAGAGGGTTGTGGCAAAGTGTTCGGGGCCCTTACAATTAAGTATAAAGTGTGTCTGTGTGGGTGTCAGTTGCACGGAGAGTCCAGTGCCAAGGTGACCTGGATGCGCGTGTGCCCCAGGTCGGGCTGGTGGGTGCGGGGATGTGTTCCCAAGACTTTTTCATAAATTCCACCAGGCCCATCTCTTCTCTCTGGCCCTGCGTTGCGCGCAGTCACCGCGATGATGCTGGTGATGGAGTGTGTGCTTGTTTTCTTGTGTGGTGACCGTTTCTCCGTGTCATGGCTAGTCTGGCAGATGCCCTTGGATGGGACCCACATATGTAGACTCTCCTCAGAGTCGCAATCTGTGAGTATATTGAGTCGTAAGGCGAAAGAGTCGGAAAGCTGCTTTTCTGGGCTCCCGCGCTGCCTGGGGCCATCCCTCTGTCTGGCCCGCGGCCTTGCTCTCTCCCAGGTGAGCGCCAGTTTCTGTCAGCACTGAAGTCTCCACTGTGCCACAGCCTCATCAGCACTTGGGACATGGCAGACTTTGCTGTCGTTGAAGTTACTCGGGTTTCGCTTGTATCTCTCCATTTACTAATGCAGTTCGTGTGAAGTTTGATTTCTTTAATGAATTGCTTGGGGAAGTCTTGGCTCATTTTTCTGTTTATTCTTTTTCCACAGTTCTCGCTCGCTCACTCATGAGACCTGGGTGGTGTTGGCTCTGTAGTGCTCATTGTTCTTGAAATAGGCACGTGGGGCTATTTTGAAGTTTACGTAGGTAGGCCTTCTTTCAGACAAGGCTGAGGTCTGATTTCACCCAGGGCCTGGAACCACCAAAAATAAGTGCCCGAGCTTCCCGTTGGCTCTCCCCCACGCCAAGGCTGCCTTCCATGCAACCCCTGGAGCTTACGTTGGAGAGAAGCGAGTTTGTGACGCACCCTTATCCTGAGGGTGCAGCTGTTTGGGGTCCCACTTGAACGTGGGAAGAAGTTTCCATTAGAGTTGACGGTGTAGGTGCCATGGGCAGGTGCTCCTCTGGGCATGCGCGGACCGTGGTTTTGGCAGCCTTCCAAGCCAGGTGAAGGCCACTGATAAACATCCTGTTTGCCCAGGTGACCTGCTATTGTGTTTTCATTCGTAATTAAAATTCTTTCACATATGATTTTTAGTAACGAGGCGGACTTTGGGTCTTTCATACCCATGTACCTGGCACTTGGTTGAGGAGACTCTCACTGCTGGGGGCTGGGAGCAGAGGGAGGTGGGGGTCTGGACCCGGTGCGTCACTTGTGCCAACTTGTGTTACTGTTATTCTCAGACTTGGACTTTTCAGAGCCAAGAGGGGAGGGAGCCAGCTGGAGCATCAAGGTTGGAAGGAGTAATGTCAGCTGACAGAGCTGCTCACCAAGGCACCCCAAGGCCTGGGGCCGGTCACACGCCCGGAGCTGGCAGCAGTGCCCGTGCTGTCGTCGGCCAGGCTGGAGGAGCTGCGCCTGCGAAGGGACACGGCCCTGGAGGGCAGCAAGGCGGAGCAGCGCACCTGGCACGGGAGCCCCGCGGGAAGCGCTGCCTCAGGCCGCCGCGCCATGCTCTGGTGTGGCCAGGGAGTGGCTTCTTTCAAAGTTGGGGGCACGTAGGGGGAGAGGACAGAACACTGTGTCGGGGACAGTCTGCAGTGACGGAGCTCGGACTGTGCTAGCGGGAAGGGAGGAGGGCAGGCCCCCAGGAGAGCAGGCAGGGAGGGCAAAGAGCTGCCCGCAGGCTCGCCAGTCTGTTGGGGCAGGAGGTCACCCCAGGAGTAGGAAGGTGGGGCCCAGGAAGAGAGCGGGCTTCCCAAGGCAGGACCGTTTCTTACCCAGGGCGGGCAAGGAGTGGTCTGTAGAAAAATGAGGTGTCTAATGTAGCTCCATCCAGTATCGTGCCTAGAGGCCCTGGCATGGGCATTGCGGTCGAGCGCTGGGCTGAACGGAAGATGGGAGCTGGGGAGGTTGCTGAGGGAACAAGCGCAGGCTCTGGAGGACCAGAGCAAGGAAACCCGGGCCACGCATGGTGGCCTGCGCCAGGATGACTTGGGGCGAGCGCCACCTCGCTCCATGAGCAGGAGGGAAGGTGCTAGAAGTCAGGAGAGCCCAGCCTCAAGGTGGCTGCAGTCTCAGAATAGGAGGGGCTGTGAGGGCGAGGGTGGGTTTCGTAGAAGGCCCCAGTCTTCCTCTAGGGGACGAAGAGGCAGAAAATTGCCAAGGCCTGTGGTGCGCTTCCACCGCCGAACTGCAGGAGGCTCAGGTGGCCCCCTCCACCCGCACAGTTGAAGACACTTTCTTCATTGCCACACACCGTGCACCTCGGCCGTTAGTGTGGACGATGCAGTGACTCCCAGCCTAGTCAGAGCTGAGCGACCGTCACCCCCATTGACTCTCACCCTCGGCACTCACAGGATACTCGGTCTCCCGCTGTTCCCAGGTGTCATCGTGCCATCTGCAAATGGTCGTGGCTTTGCCTCTCTCTCATAGCCTTTCCGGCGTCCCAGCAGCGCCGATGTCAAGCAGTGGTGCTAAGCGGCTCTTTGCGGTCTGTGGCTTTGCTCTGAGCCACACGGCCTGCGCTCGTTCGGGGTAAATCCTCACTCCTATTTTGCTAAAGATTTGGCTTTTTAACAGAGCCGAACTAGTCACTCCACCCGCTGAAGCTGTGTCTCAGCCCCTCAGGATGTCCGCTGTCCCTGCACCCTGACACAGTCCCCTCGGGGCGCGCATCTGTGAGAGCTTGGCAAGCCTGGCGTGGTTTACATGCTTCCCTTTTTACCACATGCTTTTTCTGGCTATCAAAAGTGCAGTTTGTCTTGAGCTGCTTCTTGCTTTCCCGCGGTCATTAAAAGAAGTGGGACGTTTTCCTCACTTTTGTGCTCCAGAGAATCTGACTAGGCAGAAATCATCTGCCTTTTGAGGATTGAAATTATTTTCCTGTGGCTCGGTCTGACCGGTTCTGCTTCCTCATTTCCCTCCTGGTGGTTGCTCTGTTTGGCTTTTCTTTCTTCTTGACTGATTTTTAAAAATTCATATGGTTCTAGAATAATGTCCATTTAACCCAGGGGTTTCTTGGGGTCTGTTTTGTTCACTGCTGTAGCCCTAAGGTGTGGGACAAGGTAGGGCACATAGTAGGCACTTGCAAGTCTGTGAAATGGATGACGGCGAACAAGCTGCTTCTTTTGATTCCTTTGTATTAGCAGTTACACCTCCTTTCACACCCCTAATGTGTCTGTCCTGAGATTAGTCAGTGGCTTACCTCCTGGTGAGCCTGTTGTAAGGCAGGCAGGAGGAGCTGCGCGGCCGCCACGCAGAGGAAGTGAAGGCAGCTTCAGTTCAGACCGTTCGATGCCACAGACAGCGGCCGAAGCCGCGACATGCTTTGAAGGGGAGAGGGTGTTCCTCGTTGTTCTCACAGAAAGGTGATGCACAGGCATTCGAGAAAATATCAGGCTTCTTGTACATGACCATCGGCAGCTGCTTTCTTTCTAACTAACAAACAGTGGAATGGGCCCGCGTGTGCTCTGATGAATGGTGCGGTGGGTCCTCGGCCCTCAGGGGCCCGCAGCTCGGCTTGCTCCAACGAGGAGCAGACTGTTGACAACACGGCCACCAGGGGGAGCCTGCAACGCAGTGTTGCCTGAGAGAACACGCCTTGCAGGGTGTCACAAGGGGGACGAACCCCATGGACAGACGGGTGTGCCCGTTTCCGTTAAGCTGTAGTGCGTTCAAGGAAATGCTGACACGTGAAATCCCCAGTAGTGTTTGCAGTTTCGTGTGCGCATCCAGTAATGTTCACTCACTTTTGATGACTGCGTCTCAGGCCACAATGTTTTTATCACCTGAGAATGGTCCCCCGCACTTCTGGCCTCCCCCGCCCCACCTCCCCAGCAACCACTGCTGATTTTCACACCTCTGGTTGGTTGTGTCTGTTCTAGAATGCCACAGAAACCATACCTGTCTTCCCTTATGTGTCTGCAGCTTGTTTCAAGTCCATCCGTGTTGCATGTCTTGGAGCCTTTTCGTGGGCAGCCCTTTTCCATCCCAAGAGGGCGCGCTCCTTGCTCCGCCGTCCTGCTGGCTCGTGGGTGCCTCCTGCCTGCCCTGTGGGGCTGCTGGAATGTCTGCGCGAGGCTCTTTGTGGAAAGGTTTTCCTTTCTCTTGGGTGACGACCTACCAGCGGGACTACTCAGTGTGAATATGTTTAGCTTTTTAAGAAAATGCTAGAATTTTCCAAAGTGACCATGCCATTCCCCAGTCTTGCCCATGGGTTCACAGTTC
>JAGFMF010012202.1:933343-992169 GCA_019455555.1 Galemys pyrenaicus
GCCTGCTGTTTGCTAGGGTTTCCAGGGGCAGGAATGCAGTGGGTAGAGGGCGGCGTGGTAGTTACCTGAGAAGGCCTCTGTGAAGAAGGACCCCTGTTCTTCTGCCTGGTCCACTTCCTCCTCCTTGCACATTTGTTTTCCAAGCAGCCAAGAACCAAAATGATGATTTCTGTTTCCGCTGAGCCTTCAGATAAAGGAATATTAACCTTTCAGCCTAAACTTTACTACACGTCCAAGAACAACTTATTTCAGAGGAAATGGGACTGCTGACATTTTACACAGTTTTAAATGTTAAAGATCTTTTCTCGGAGTTGAATGGAAGAACTCTGCGGGGGGTGAGAGTGGACCTGTTGGCCTGCGCCCCTGGCATCTCTCTTCACGGGCCCTCCTGCATGTCTAGCAGCAGGCACGGCTTTGGGGGCAGCTGCTCGGGCTCCTCCCCCACGCAGGCAGCACCAGCCTCCGCAGCTAAGGCGTCTGCGCTGCAGGAAGGGGTGCAGCGGGCCTGGCTGGGCGTGGCAGCCCAACAGGGGAGCGTGGCACATGGGGTGGAGCCTATCTGGTGGCAGCGACCCTGGGCCATTGTGAGCAGGCATGAGAACGGACTGCGTGCGCCCGCCGCCTGGGCCTGGTTAGCTCTTCAGGAACAGGCCCTCCTACAGAGCGCCGTGCACCCAGGGGGCCATGCCCACTGCTGGAGCAGCCCCTTGCTTCTTCTCTGCTCAAGCCCTGCGCAGCCAGTCTGCCTGTCCTCAGGGGCTTTAGTGCAGCCAGGCTGGGCGGCAGGCGCGAGACGGCACTTCAGAAAGGAAGGCCAGTGCAGTGTGGAGGGGAGCAGGGCTTGCGACTTTCAGCAGAACTTCTTCAGGGAAGCTGGGGGTGGGGCGGGGAGAGTGGGAAAAGAAACCTAATTATGCAAATTTTGATCTTAAAGCTTTATTCATATGTTTCCTGGCAGGCTGTTCTTTAATCTCAAGAGCAAGATTGCTCAGAATTACCATATATTCCAGTTAATTGCATTAAAATTATAGCAAAGGTTCTTTTTGCTGTAATCAAGAGTGATCTTGATTGATACTTATGAAGTCAAATGCCTCTTCGCCAGCAGAGGAAGAAGGGCCTGCTCAGCGCGCCCGCCCTTCGCCTTCCCTCCCCTCCCCCAAAGGCCAGCCGCACAAATGCACTTGAAAGGTTTTTCTTTTCGAAATTCACTTGCTCGGATGGGCAGTCACTTTCAAGGGGCATTGCTCAGAGGGCATCCGGTCTTTAGTGCAAAGGTTAGGAGAGAGGAAGGCAGGGAGGGGCCTGGCAGAGGTCTCGGTGGGCCGCTGGGGCAGGAGCACGTGCCACCTCCTGATTGGCTGTCTGGGTCCAGGCAGAGACCTGCAGAAGCGAGCTACTAGAGAAGGCAAGAGGCATGTGAGAGGAGACATTAGAATTCCACGCAGACGGACGTGGAACAAAATGGGAACGGACGCGGGAGCAAGGTATGTGGGGCATGCTCGGCAGTCGGCAGAGACGGAGGCAGTGGGCGAGAACGAAAGGGCCGCGCCCTGCAGGTTGTCTCTGACCCACTGGCCCTTGCAGCTTGGACGTGCGCGGTGAGGAGGCGTCAAGGACACGCCACCCAAATGTCCAGCCTGAGCAGCAGTCACTGTCCCTCCCACTTGCTTCCATGGCGGCGGTGTCGGCAGCTGGGCCGGGTATGAAAAGGTCCTTTGGCTGTCACCCGGCGGCATCCTGGGGGAGCGGCAGGGCCTCTGGAGTCTCTCAGGGTGAGCGCGTTCACGCAGGGCCACGGCGCCCCTCCAGGCCGCCTCTGTATCCCCATTTCATTGGCTGAGCTCCCTGGGCCGGCCACCCTGTCTCATCCAACCGGCCCTGCCTTTCGCAGTGGACGTCACTGCGTTTAAAAGCACGTTCACAGTGCTGCGTCCGCGTCACCGCACGAGGAAGCGTAGCCACTAAGCTCCCAGCCCGTCCCTGCAAACACTGGCGCGCTCTCCGGGGTGGGCTCCCCGTGCTCGCTGTGAACGGGATTGCGCTTTACGTGGGTGGGCTCCAGGCCTCGCGCCTTCCGCGGAGAGTGGCCGAGGCGCAGCCGCGAGGTGCCTGGCAGCACCTCCTTGCCTCGCGCGGCAAGGCTGAGGCGCGCCCTGTGCGTGCACCCGCGCCGCGGGCCGGGCTCTGCAGCACCTGCATGCACGTGCTGACCCCTGTGCCGCCCTGTCGCTCGGCCACGTGGCCCGCAGGTCTTTGCACGTGGCGCTGGCATTCGCGTAAATGCCAGCCACGTCCGCACCGCCGCCCCGGGGCCACCCTTCCGCGCAGCTGAGTCAGTGCACACGGGTCGGCTGAGCATCCTGAGCCCCAGCACGTTTCAAGTCTAAGGGCCCCTCCGGCCGGCTCGTTGGGGCTTTCTCTGCCGCCGCCTGTCGCAGGCTCTGCGGAGCAGCCCCCCCCCCCCCAGCAGCGCCAGAGCAGCCCCGTGGAGGCCAAGGCTCCAGTGCGGGCGCCGGTGCCGTGGGGGCAGCGCCGAGCACCTGCAAAGCTCACTGCGGCTGGGACTTTGCTGCTGGGCGCGGAGCCTGGAGCCAGCTCGCAGCCTTCCTGGACGGCAGGGGGCATTTCACGGAGCATGCGGGCCACACCAGGACAGGCGCTCTCTGGGAACACTTGCCCGGGCCTCCAGGAAGTCTCCGCCACTGCCTTAGCCACGAGGGAGCCTGCGGGAGAGCGGGGAGGTTGGCAGATCCCAGAAGTCGGGTCGCTGCTCTGTGCGGATCGCAGTTTTCATTTTCCTCTGCCCGACACCTTTGTGGCTGCGCTCGGAGTGAGCGGGCAGAGCAGTAGATGCGGGAGGTCAGGGACCTGCCTGGGCCTTTGAAAAAACCCTGTTTTTAAAAAGAACTTTAAAAACATTACTGCAGTTCAAGCCAGCACGCCGGCGCACTCTGCCCCTTTGCTGCCAAGCCTGCGAGCGGGGCTGCCTCCTTCCTCGGCCTCCTCCTGCAGGGACCGAAGTGCGCCGTGTCGGCTGCACCGAATTTGAGCTCCAGGTGATCCTCGTTTTTCTTGACCGACTTGGCTGCCGCTCACCTGGGCGTCTAGCAGTCCTCGGTCCACACAGCGAGCGGCAGGCACCGCCGGGAAAACGAGCTTACATTTCGACCAGTGCCACTTCACAGAAGCACGGCACAGGTGCCGCGGAGCGTCTCCACGTGGCACGGCGCGCTTGTCCTGCTTCGTCAGCCGGACTGAGCTTACCCAGCAGCGTGCACGCGTTCTTCCGGTCCTCTGCTGCCCGCGAGCCCATCTCCTGTCTGGCATCTTACACCTGTGCACCGCCGAGCGCCTCGGCCACGGGGCCTAGCAGACCTCGCCGGTCCCTGGCTCTCCCTGCGCGGCTGCGCCCTCCAGTGGCTTTCTGCAGGCCTGCATCTGCACCTCAGCCGGCTCCGTGCCCATGGGCCTGCGGAAAGGTCTTAGCTGGCCCCAGCTGGTCCCGTGTCCCCGTCAGGCCTAGCGGGTGGCACTCAGCTCAGGCCTTAGGCCCAGGCTGGCCGCCTGCCGTATCTGGGTGCGTGGTAGGAAGCACAGGGTAGGCTCTCCCTCAGCTCCGGCAGGCGCAAAAAGGACAGTCCAGAGCCCTCAATGGCTTTTGAGGCGTTAATGGTTTTTCTGCGCCAATGTCCAGGCTCGCTCTGGCGTTCTCTCGCCATCTCCTCCCCTCGTGGCCTCCTCATAGGACCGGCCTCCAGGCCCGGGTGTGCCCACTTCGCACGCCCACACCATGCCAGGTGCCACCATCAGGCCTTCGTACCCCAGCCCGCGCCCCAGGCAGCTGCTGTATTTGAGGCTGCACGTGAGGCTTGAGGTATTGTGAGCACTGACAAGATGCTGCCAAGCCAGTTCCTGAGAGTACAGTTGAGCCCCTGGAAGCCACTCTCCATCCATGGTTAGGGACCGAAGGATTCTTCTCAGACACATAAACGGCTGGGGGTGGAAGCGCCACCACCCCTCGCTTGCCTCACGCCCACAAGTACAATAATTGGAGAAAGCTGCACAATGACAGGACCGCGGTGTCACGATTGCAAATGCCACCAGGTAGCAGAGGTCTAAGAATGTACTAGTCGTGGATTATGGGCCATAATTAAGGCCTTTGCCAGTCATATTACCCAATTAGAATATACACAAATACAAGTCAGGCTCTTTTTAAAAAATAATGGCTCCCTGAGCATGTGACGGTGCAGGCTAGCAGAACCGGTGTGCAGACACTGCCCCATGAGTACACAGACCTGTGGCGCGCAAAGCCAGGCCTCTCTCAGGCGCAGGCTTGCTGCTCCGGCCCCTTCTCCAGGAGCAGGGCACGCAGGCCTTACATGGTGTCTGGACAAAAGCAGACGCCGCAGACCTTCACTGACAGAGCAAATGGACAGACAGATGCGCCCGGGGCTGCGGCATCAGCCTCCTGGTGCTGCTGAAGTGGGTCACCACAAACTTTTAGCCTTAAAGCAACACAGACAGACACTTACATTCTGAAAGTTGGAAGGTTAACGAGGGTCTCCATGAGGTGACACCCACGCACCAGTTCTTACAGGTCACCTGCATTCTGCTCCAAGCCCCTTTCTCCCTCACACTGACTTGGGCCCAGGCTTTTCCATTTGTTCCCGTAAAGCCTCAACCAGCAGATACTGGTGTTGGAGGGAGCTGCCCCCAGGGTGATCTGGGTGTTGTCAGGGTCTCAACCTCATGCTTTACTCCAAGGAGCGTGTCTGTTGTCACTGCTTGACAGCCTTGCGGGTGTAGCAGCGAGGAATAAACCTGCACACATTTCAGGGTGCATCCGCGCTGCCTGTGAGGCCAACAGCACCATCAAGAGTGGGGTCAGCCTGCTGGCCCTCCATTTTCTCCTGGTGTCCCAAGCCCAGACACCACTGCCCACTTGGTCACCATAGATGACTATGCCTTCTAGCATTTTCTAGAAATGAGGTTTTGCACCAGGTACTCATCCTTTTGGTGTCTCTGCTGTCACTCAGCTTTATCCATATGAGGTGTATTCGCCATTTATTACCTCCCCTCCTTCAGATGAAGAAAGCCTCCGTCTAGAAGACCTGAGTGTTACTGGAAAATACTCAACGAGGTCGCTTCATTGCACAAACATGTGGGTGCCCAGTGTGCCTTCTCCACGTGCTGTGAAGGTCTCTGGGAACTGTGGTGAGGACTCGGCTTGTTGCATTTCTCTGCCTGACAGAGATGCTGAGACAGTTCAAGGCGGCGCTTGGCCACGCCGCTTGTCCATGCCTGTCTGCTGGCAGCCGCCTGGCCTAGTGGGGATGCAGCTTCCTGCCCACGTCTGGCAGCTCTGGGAGAGAAGCATGGCCGACTGAGTGGCTGGGGCCGTACTGGGGAGCCCCACTTGTTCAGAGACCCAAGTAGAGTGGTAAGGACAGAGGGCAGCTGAAGAGCTTGTTTTGCATAGTATTAAGCAGCTTATTTATCTCCCCCCGGAACAGGCTGATTAGGGATTTAGTTGGCCAAATCAAGCAGACATAGGCCGGGATATGCTCCTTGAAATCGCTAGGTAGCTAACTAAACACTCCAACATTCCCTTTCCCCCAGATGCAACCCCAGTGGGCTCTCACTTCTGAGAATTTGCACCAGAGAAGCAGCGAGATGGACTGCCTGCTCCAGTGGCAGGCTGCCCGCAGGAGGCTCTGGCCGACCTTATTCCCGTGGGCTGAGGCAGATTCTGGCACCTCCCCAGGTCACTGCTTGCGGAGCTCGCACCAGGGACACGGCTGAGAGATTAGGTGTGACTGTTGAGAGAAGCCACAGTCTGCCCTTGGCGCTTATTCTTTTCCCTGTTCGTGAGATTTCCACAATGGACGTACATTACTTGCAAACAAATAGTGGAGATGACGCAAAACAGAGGCATGGCGCAAGAGTTGCCTGCAGAGAGACGGGCAGGTGGGGGCAGGGCGGACGGGGCCTGGCGGGCCATGGCTAGGAGCGTGGAGCTCTTACTCGCGGTTTTGAGAGAAGAACGACGAGCTGTGATATTGGTATGGAAAAGAAGGGCGTTTCCCTGCTTGCCACGTGGCTGGGTGAGAGACCTGGAATGACCAGGCTGTTTGGTTGTTCGGGTGGCACCGTCTCAGCCAGAAGGGCAGCAGTGGAGGTGGGTAGGCCAAGGGCGGGACTGACAGATGTTGGTGGCCCCTTCACAGCACACCACGGGGGTCTGGGGCTCGCCTTGGGCTGACAGCAGCTCTCTCCCTGTGCGCTGGCCTGACCAGGTGATGAGGCCGGAAGCTTGATGGGCCTGTCAAGGGAAGACTTAGATTCCACCAAGCCTGCTTCGGAGCCGGCCACGGAAGCCCTGCGCCCACGCTGGACCTGGCAGCACGGTTCCCGTGCTTAGCCTTCAGGGCTGCTGGGTGACACGCGTGTCCAGGTCGGCTCTGCGAGGGTCCCTGATGCCGCCTGGGCCTCACCCCCCGTGCTGTGTGCTGAGCGGGTGACGGTGGGTCTCCTGTTCCAGTTGAACGAACTTAAAGCATCTCCCCCCAAAGTCAGCCTCTTCCTGGGCTCTGTATCGCTGCCGGTGGGTTGGATGAGATGACCTCCGAGGTGCTGTTCAGCTTTGCCCGGTGCTCCGCTTTGGAAAATTCCACAGATGCAACTGGAGCCAGAGAAAGCTTTTCCATCTTGCCAAAGAAACTACACAAGCATCCACTGTGGCTGAGGTTTGTATCGGGTATGGTGGGAGGAAACGCCACCCACACGGGCATTGAGAGCCGTGCTAGAAGCGTGTTGGTGTGACGCTCCTGTCCTGCTCTCCCGGGCGGTCACGATGATGCAGTCTGAAGGTTCGTCAGACACTGACACTGGGTGAGTTCAGATGGGAATGTGACTCTGCTCTCTCTGCTTCCATTCATCCTTGGAACATTTTAATAAGACTCCTCCCGTATGAAGGCTTCCACTTACTGGCTCTGGTGCATTCTGCTTAATGTCCAATGCAGTAATAATAGCGCCTAGTATTTGAGAATTGTGTGTCAGATGTGGTACTAAACACTTTTTTCTAGACAAATGACCAATCTAACCCTCCTACCGGCGCACTGCAGTGGAACCTGCCGCTGCCATTGCAGATGAGGAAACTGAGGCGTGGGGCTGGCAGGTCCCTTGCCACGGTATCTCTGCTGCTGAGTGGCAGGCTGGGGTCTGCACCCGGCTCTTGGGCTCCAGAGCTGTCCCCCGGTATTGATTTGCCCTCACGCTGTCTCTGGACAGCCCGGGACCGGCACTGTGGAGCCTCGGGGGCAGTTCTTGAGGCTACACCAGCAGTGCCACCTCAGGCTGGGCGCTTAGTACCTTGCTTCTTGACAGGGCGAGCATCGCCCCGAGGCCGCTTGGCAGCGAACGATGGTAGTTTGTCCCATCGTGCCATCTGCGTTCTCCCATGGGGTGAGGGGGGCAAGAGGGACCGATTCTTCATTGTTCCGTGGGAGCAGGACCCTCCCGTGAGGTCAGGCGAGTTCCCGGACCCCTCGCCAGTAAGTGGCACGACTGCTCCCGGCCCTTTGGCTTCTGCTGCCAAGTGGCTAACTGCGGGGGCTCTTGGGTTCCCACCTGATCAGGCCGGTGGAGGGGCGGTCCAGGGGTAACCCTCACAGAGCGGAACACCGGGGTGGCGCCAAGTGACAGCAACTGCATTTTCCCCTTGAGATGTAATGCACGTAGCAAAAGTTCGCCATTTGGAAGTGCTCACTTCAGTGCCTCCTGGTTTACCCCCTAGGCCGAGCAACTACCCACAGGACCCCATGACCCTGTGGCGACAAACCCCCTTGCTTGCCTGCAGCCCCTGGCAGCAACTCCGCTTTTCTTGGGCTGAGGAGGTCCTGGCCCCCAGTGCTGACTTCCTGGGGCATCACAGGTGCCCCCTCACGCCCCAGTTCCTTCGTGAGGAGCCGTCGTCGCCCGTCCCCTTTCTGTGGGAAAAGCCACCTTGCAAGTCCTTTTCTTAGCAGTGAGTTAGGTCACTTGTGAAAAATAAAAACTGCCCCCCACCCCCGCTAAGCTACTCAGCATGGGCGTAGCACCCTTGCGCGCTGCCTGCGATACGTGAGCTGATCTCAGCCATGCACCTGCGCCTCCTTCCTGCCCCTGCTCAGGGGGCGGTGGCCCGAAACGCCCGTACCTGCCTTGGTGGAACCGCCGGCCGCACGTCAGCAGCGTCCTAAGCGTGCTCCGGTGCAGGAATCCATTTAGCAATCAGAATGGTACCGGTGCGCGCCCAAGGCCGTGGACAGCCCCATGTGCGAGGCGCAGGGGCCACGTCCAGCAGGAAGGTGTGTTCGAATCCAGACCGCAGAGAGTCCAGGGCATGGGGACGGCCGCACTGGCGTGTGGCGTTCCCACCCACCCTCTCCAGGCGTTAAGGAAGGAAGCCTTTCCCCCAGACACGAGCAGAGCGCACCCGCACCGGCCGTGGCCGCCATTCCCCGCGGCAGTTTCCGAGTCTTGGTGCAGCGGGCTCCAGCCCACACACCCTGTGTCGAGCTGGTCGGCGGCGGGTGTGCCGAGGTGCACAAGGAGGAGCTGCTTAAACCAAGTTGCTGCTCCCAAAGTTAGCTGAATCGTCCCTTGGTCCAGATGCTTGGGGCTCCTAGGCAGCCCGGTTGGGGGCTCAGCTGTACTTACTGAAAAGGCAATGGGTGTGTGGCGCCAGCAGGGCATGGAGCAGGTTCTCGATGATTCCAGCAGACGGGGCAAGGAGGAGGCCTGCAGCCCTCGGCGGCTTCTTCAGGCTTTTATCACCAGAGGCACCAGGTGCACGGCAGGCAGGGGGCCGGGCCCCGGCGCATCTCACTCGGCTGCTTTGCTGCTTCTTTCTTCTCTCTGCCTCTGTCTCTCCCCTGCTCTGCTGCTCTCTGCTCTTGTTGTATTCTTCTTCTTGCTCTGCTTCTATATCCTCTTGGCGTCCTCATGACGCCGCCCTTATGTGCCCGTGTCTCAATCCAGGTGCACCCACTTGCGCATGCCCACTCAGGCATGCGTGCAGCACGGCAGGTGTCCATCCTCACACAATGGCGGGAGGGCGGAAAAGCCTGGTCACTTTTCTCTGACCCGATAGTGCGTAAGCGGACACGTGCGCTGGAGCTCGTTGTGGCTCCAGCAAGGCTGGGGCAGGCTCTCTACTGGTGCGGACACACGGGTACCAGAGTGTCCAGGAGCCCTCAGTGGCTTTTCCAGGCTCATATCTTTCCACAGCACTGGTCGCTGGCCATGCCCGCAGGCTGGCAGGGCAGGGGGCGGGGCGCAGGGGGCTGGTGGGCCTCCCGCCCCAGCAAGTCCTCACTCTCTGGGCTTGCCCTGGCGCTCTCGCCGCCTCCTCCCGTTAGCCCTTGTCCACCTCAGTGCCGCACACCGGCCTCCACCCCCTTGTACGCTTAGCCCCCAGGCGCAGGTGCGCCTGCTCACGCGCCCACACTACAGACCAGGTGCCCTCCGTCAGGCCTGCGTACCCCGAGCCCACGCTCCCAAGCGCCTCCTGCGTCCGAGGCCAGCGGTGCAAAACCCTGAGCATCTTCCTTCACCCCACACCCTTGTTGTCTGGAAAGCCAGGAGCCCCACCAGCTCAGCAGCGTGCGGGCAGCCCCCAGGCAATGTAGGCCCTTGCGCGCCTGTGGCTTTGGGGAAGAGCTATAGAGGACTTTGCGCTGAACAGGTATGGGTGCCCCAGTGCCACGTAGTTCAGGGGACCACTGGTGGCGTGGCTTCTTGTGGCACCCCATCAGAACGGCACCTGGGACGTGCCGAGGCAGCACCTGTGACCCTCTGGTCTCACGTGTCAGTGGCCTCAGCCACCACAGAAGAGGGCCAGGATTGCAAAATTCGAACATCAAAGGAGTTTGGGGGAGTATGCTTTGGATTTATACTGAGCGCCGCTTCTACGTGCAAAGGAAAACTGTAGACAAGAGGGCGTCCTTGCGCAGCGGGCACAGGCAGAGCAGCCTGGGACGGGTGCCTTCTCCGGGGGCGAGGCCTGACTTCCCCGAGCCAGGGTCTGGGCTGCCGCTGCAGCCCCAAAGCCCCAGCAGGAGCAGGCACACCCCCTGCAGAGATGACATGCTCTCGGCATGAAACGCAAATGGATTTGCCTCAAAGAAACAGCGGCTCCTAGGCGCTGGTAATGCTGTGAGAACAGCTCGAGATGCTGGCGCCGTGGAGACACTTTCAAGAATCGCCGCTGACACCTGCGACGGGCTTCCTTGCTGCCAGGACTGTGTCGGGCATGGCGGGAGAGCCCCGGGTCCGGTCCAGCCACCAGCGGCTCACCGAGAGCGGCGCTGTCCGTCCCGGGGACCCCCGGGCCGCCGGGGCACAGCCCAGCTGGGAGCTGCCGGGCGTGGCCAGGCGGGGCGGGAGGGGGACCTGCACTTTGCAGGGTGTTGCTGTAACCCGCTCGGCGGCGGGCGAGGGGCGGCTCCGCTGCACAGGGCAGGTGTGCAGGGAGGAGGGCGTGAACACCCACTGGGACGGCTGGCACTTGGGGTGCCCTCTGGGGTGACTACTGATTAATCATTCCACCGGAAGTCCCTGCTCGCTGGGAGCCCGACGTTGGACAGTGAGGCACACTGGTCCAGAGGGACCGGCCCGGCCTGCCCGCCTCGCTCCCACGGCGCGCAGCCATCCCCGCGGTCAGCTTGCAGAAGCCGCCTCGGGACAGGGCAGACCACTGGGGCCTGGGGGTAGAGCCGACACCGTCTTATTGGCCGAATCCCCTCGAAGACGTTATAGACCCCCGGGGAGGCTTCCCCAAAGTTCTGTTCGAGGAGCAAGGGCACTTCCGGGCGGGCACCGCCAGCTCGCGCGTGCTGCCTCCGCCAGGAGCTCGTCTTGGGACCCTCTGCACTGCAGCGCTTATCGCCAGGTGCTCGAGCCCGCACGGCAGTTAGGTGCGGCGCTGGTGACCCTCGGGCTTGTTCTGACTCTTCGGGGTGTCTTACGGTGTCACACAAGCCTGTAGATTTTTTTTGTTCTGTGAAGCATGCCGTTGGGATCTTGCTAGGAATGGCATTGAATTTTATGCAGTTTCAGGTAAAATGGCTCGTAAAACTATGGCAGGTCTATCGACCCACGTGCACAGAATGTTTCCACGGCTGATTTCTTTCGGTGTCAGAGTGGCGATGGGAATGCTCACCGTCACTTCCCAGGGAGCTGCAAGTGGACACCGCAGCGAGACCACACGTGCTGCCATCGTCTGGGTCCGGTCACCCGCTAGCGCGTCCACCGTGGCTGCTGTGCTGCGGGACTGACAGAGCACGTGATAACTGTAGTCTTAATTTCCTTTTGAGCAGTTGCCTACTTTTTCCCACAGTGGCTGCACCACTTGACAATCCCACCGACAGGGTGAGGGGTCCCCGCTTCTCGACACCCCTGCCGGCCCTCAGCATTTCTTGCCTTCTTCGTCCCAGCCGCTCTGACAGGCACGGGGTGAGCTCTCGCTGTGCTTTTGACTCTCCTCTCCCTGGCTAGTAGTGTGAACATATTTTCGTCAGTCTTTGTTGGGAAGATATTTGTGTCCTCTACTTTTAAATTCAATTATTTGGGGGTTTTTCTCCTTAAGTTGTAGGAGTTCCTTACTCAGTACTGTTTGGATTTTCTTCTCCCATTGCAGAGGTTGCCTTTCATTTTGCTGCTTGTTTCTTTCTCTTCCAGAACCTTGGTAGTTTTGATGCAGTCCCATGTCTTTATTTTTGCTTTTGTTGCTTATACTTTTGGCCTCCTATTTAAAAAAGATGCCAGGATCAGTGTTCAGGAACTTTCCCCCTGTGTCCTATGGGTTTCATGATGGTGCATTGCGCACTGAAGTCTAGTCCATTTGGAGTTCGTTTCTCTTACTGGTGTAAGACGTGACCTTACACTCAGGGGAGCCCCGTAAGGCTGTCAGCAGACTTCTCAGCGCAAGCGCTTTACGCCATGAGGGACTGGAACGATATATTCAGAGCGCTAAAAGGGAAAACTTCTACAGCCCAGCATTTATGTACTTTGCTGCTCAGTTCCAGTGTCCACACACGTTGGTGTGCTTGAGAATTAGTAATGGGAATGTAATCCGCTGGGGTTCCACACGTCTGTCTGGGGAATGGGTGGTGGCTGTCGAGTCCAGTAGCAACGGGGCGGGCACCTGGGCCCACTTCTGAGGACACGCTCTCCCGTGGAGCCTGGACGGTCGCATGTCATCAGCGCTTCTCGTGTGGCAGCGGTGCTGGGGTGGGGGCGTGTATCCGGGCTCACAAGTGCAGCGTGGCCTGCGACAGACCTGGGGTGGTGCGAGAACTAGCCTCAGAACCGGTGGCGATTCGGCTCTGACACGCCCTGTAACAGCCACGCACTGAAGAACACGTCTCGTGAAATTGTGCTTCGTGCTCCAACCTGTGGTGACTGAAGACTGTGTCTTTGGTTTTATTGGGAGTGAGTTGTTTCTGGAAGGAAGTCTGTATCTGGGTGGCTTCAGCTGATTCCTTTTGGTGGCGTTACCTTTGCGCCGCTATGTTGGGAACATGACGCCAACAGACAGTAGCACACTGTCATTGTTTCATGCAAACAGACAAATTTAAAGTTTTTTTTTTTTAAATATGTAGCATCTGGGGACTTCGGTGATGGCCTCAATGTGGAAGATAGACTGAAAGAAGGCGTCACATTAAAGCGTGAGTAATAAACTACAAAAAGCAAGTGACTATGATGAGTTCGCTGGGCCCACTCAGAAGACGCACAACCTGAAGGCTCTTGTTTTATTTGTACGGTTGTGCAGGTGTCACAATGCCCAGCCGTCCACATTCAGTCACACTTGAAACCCTGTCCGCCTTTGTTTGTCACTCCCTGGCTCCCTAATTCCTCCTCACCCCTCTAATTTCCTTCTCTCTGCATTCTGGACTTTTCCTAGACATGGGGGCATATTAAGTGTGCACTTTGTTGTTTCACTTAGCGTGATATTTTCAAGGCCCGTCTGTGTTGCTTTCAAAGTTAATAAAATGTTGTGTGTATGGGCCGTGGCCACATTCAGTTTCTGAGATGCTGCCCTGCTATGTGGGCTACACCTTCAGCTATCCACTGCAGGGCCAGGTGAGCAGTGCTTGAGCTCTGCAGGGTCATCCTGAAGCTGCCGACCCCCTGGGCCCACGGGGCGCATCCAGCACATCTGGACTTGAGTTCTAGCCCCACGTGCAGGACCAGGCCTGCCTTACCACCACCCCCTGAAGACAGTGAACAGAAGTCATCTCATTTTAACTTCGTGCATCTCTGTCAGCCTTGAAGGGACTCCTCAGAGGTCTCTGGAGGGCCTCGAGGAGCGAGATAGGCGTACTCTGCTCGTGATGTGCCTTCCGGGCCGTGGAGTGGCTGCTGCGTATTGATGTGCTCTCTCTCATTGTCTGCCTCCCCCCAGAGCGAAGGGATTATTTCACCACCACCACAAAGAGGCCAGGAACGACCAGAGCCCCTGCAAAGCCTGACGGTAACACAGCTGTTCTGAGGAGGGCCCAAGGGCGGAGAACCCGTGGAGCTCCCCCTGAGGTAGTGTCCGGATGAGATACCGCCCATGGAACTAATTATTTTCTCTTTTGCGTGTTTGGGGCTGTGAAGATGATTTCAACCTGGCTGATGCCTTGGACGATCGCAACGACCGAGACGAAGGCCTCAGGAAACCAAGTGGAGGAGGAGGAGGTAGGTGGAGTTGGCGGGAAGCACTGGTCTGTTGGGCTCTGTCTGGTCAGTTGTGTCTCAGGAACTGCTACAGCCCACGGCGCCACTCCAGGCCCGGCAGAGCTGGGGATGCTGCAAGGCAGGGAGCACCCTGAAACAGGGGCCTTAAGACTTTCGGTATCAGGACCCTGTAACCATCGAGGCTAGCAGTAGCTTTTGTTTACGTGGCTCATCTCTATCACTATTTGTCATCTTTGAGCAAAAAAAAGTCGAAAAAAGAATTGATTTTTTCGTGCATGTTTGCAAATTTCTATTATGTCTCTTGGCGGAGGTGCTGGACTCACGTCTGCCTTTGGATTTGCTTGTCATGCGTGTTCTTGTGGCTGAGGTAGATGAAGGGGCTGCAGCCTCACGCAGACACACTGGAAAAGGGATGGCCCTTTTAGATCAGGCGGATGTTCTTTGATACAATGCCGGAGTTGTGAGCTTCGTGCAGGTTGAGTGCAGCGTGGGGCGTGCACCACCTCGGCTAGCTCCACCTCTCTTCAGCGACACCCCGCAGCCCTCTCGCCCTCTGGGCTCTGCTTTTCCCATTCAAGGTTGGGGAACAGTGTGCATCACTCAGCTGGAAGACACAGGTGGCAGGAACATGTTCCAGCTTCCTACTGACGCCGCAGCTCACTGCGCAGAACAAGTGCGCATGTGTTAGCAGCACCACCCATCTCATTCGAGAAAGATCTCGGTATTGGGAAGCTGCCGAGCTCACGGTAGTGGACATAGACTTTTGAAATACTAGTTTTTCGTGAAATCTTATCGTTGCCGACAAATACAACAGTGGTTTTCTTTGAAGTGGAAGCCCTACCGTGGCCGCTGTCCAGAAAACATCTGCCAGATGTCCCAGTTGCTCGCTTCAGGGTGTTGGCCAGGTGCGGCCAGGTGTCGGGTGTCCCTGACACTGGGCTCTCTTCCATGCGAGTGAGGTGCTGGAGGAACGCATCTCGCAGGTGCGATGAGCTCTCGGCTCAGGCTTTTGTCAAGACCAGAGGAGAGAGACAGGGAGCCAGAGAGGAAGACTAACTCTGTTGCTCCCAGTGCCTGCATTTGGGGAAGGGTCACCTCTCCTGTAGAGGCCTCGCCTAAGTCAGGCCCACCCAGGTTTATCTGTCCGTTGCGTGATGCACCATCAAGCTGACTGGGAACCCAAGTGATAGCTGCAAAGCCGCCCCCTTCATCACGGTGCTCTGTGCACACCTCACGGTCCTTCTGCCATTCTTTTCTGAGGGCACATCATGTAGGGTGTGTACTTCTCGGGGCCCTGTCAAATTGTGCCTACCGCAGGCCTCAAGGACATTCTGAGGGCAGCTACTTTCTGGGGGTATTAGGCGCATCGACAAAAGTTTCCTGTCAGTGAAAAGTGATTTTTGGCCTTGAAATATCTGTTTTGTTCTCTCCAGGAATTTCGGACAAGGATCTTGAAGACATATTAGGGGATTACAAGCCCGACAAGGGTAAAGGTAGGAGCAGCGCCCCCTTATTCCCATTGAGAGGTGATCGCGTGACCACAGGTTGACTGGGCCGTCTGGCCCTGCCTTTGGCTGACAAGTTCCCAGACGTCCCTACTGGCAGGTTGGGGCTCACTTGGAGTGACGTGGGCTGTGCAGCTCGCGGCTGGGGGGCGTTTACAAACCCACTTGGGAAAGCCACGTATCTCGCCTGCTGCTCCTGCGGCCACACGCTGCGCGGGTTAAGGTCTCCATTCCGCAGAAACGCCAGAGGCCTTCCCCAGGGCTTGCGGTGGCTGGGAACAGCCCTGAAACAAGATCCTGTCACCCTTGGGATAAGAGAAGCAAAGGTCACTGTCACCAGCATTTAGTAAGAGACCCCAGCAACTCAGAAATCTTTGAAAAGTTTTTTTTTCTTTTGAAATAGCTTGACTCCTAAATTGTGAAAATTGTTCAGGAAAATTCCTGGGCACCCTTCACCCAGCTTCCCTTGAATATCATGCTGCGGTGCATTCACAGTAGCCTTGGTACATTGTCTAGACCCCAGAGCTGACGTGCAACGCTCATGAGATGCGGATCTTGTTCAGAGGCCGCCAGATTAGGCAGACTCTCACCACGTGTGCGTGCGTGCATGCGTGCGTGCGTGCATGTGGTGTGTGTCCACGCACATCTTTGAAATTTTGTCACGTGGCAGCTTCAGCCACCACGCCCACGACCGGCATGAAGGACGCACGTGTGTTCTGCGCTAGCCCTTCAAGGTCACCTCCTCCCCCAGATATGTTTGTTCCCCCTAAATTGCCCTCTTGATTTAAAAATTTACATTTAAAAATTTACCATAACAAAGGTCAAGGTCCCAGAGACAGTGCTAGCCAGACTTGATGTGGCTGAACAGGTTCTCATGAGTTGTGATTGTGGCTTGTGCTGTCCTGTGTTGCGATGGCGAGCGTTCTGGTTTGTGCCGCGCTGATGGCCCGTGTGTGGGCATTGTCCTGCAGCCCTGTGCAGTGGCGGGTTGTGGGTGTGAGCGCCAGGAGTCGCGGGTCGTCAGCTGCCATCGCCTGCAACAGGAACTGGGCTCCGCGAAGGGACGCGGATTACGCGCGGCCTACGGAACACGCTCCAGACTGTCTCTTCTCGAGGAAGAGGCTCCGAAGCCGTTAAAAGGAACTCACAGGTGTCAGGAGAACATGGACATTTAAAGGGCAAACCCTGCAAATTAGCCAATTACTCCTGGGTGACAAATGGTATTTCCAGATGGTGAGACTAGGGCAGCGGCGGTGTGTAGGCACACACACGTGGAAGTCTGAATGACATGCCTGCGTGTGGGGGGCCTTATTAAAAGTACATGTTTTAGTAAGGAGGAAGTGTTAGGAAATCCTTTAATTAGGCTCGTATTTGAACTTCTCTTGTAAAGAGTAATCAGCTGTTAGCTTAAGCTATACCCTCTGTCGCTATAGGTGTCAGCCAAAGAAAATGGGGGAGGGGCCTAGCAGAGCATACAAATGTGACAGTGTAACGTGGCCCTGCTAAGTCATGAGAAATTCACAAACATGCTAATGCCGGAGCGGAGACAAAGCAGCACACTGAAATCGATGATGGTCTCCAGCATGAGAGAACCTAATTAACTCACCTCACCTTGGCGCTTGGGCCCATCTACTCAACCGCAGTTCTAGGGCCTAGTTCTGAAATACGTGCTGACACGTTCTTCTCCAGAAATTACTTCTCCTGGCTCTAGGTGCCACTTCTGCACCATCCACCTGCCGCCTACAGCTCTGGCACTTTGCCACCTGACAAAGTTGCGGCCTGTGGGTTCACTCCTCATGCCCCGCTGTTGCTGCCATCCCAGACTGCGCTCCCTCTCCGCTGCCCTTGCTCTTGGTCCCCAGTGGCTTCTTCCTGGTCACCGCAGTGCTCTGGCTTTGCGGCCTGTTCCTGCTGCACACCCTGCAGGCCAGGGAGCCTGTGACAGATGACCCTAAGTGCGTCGTGAATGCATGACATGTGCCACAAGATGGCTGAGGGGAGCTGGAGGAGCTGGTCAGATGACAAGGCGTGTCACACGTCATGCAGCCATTGACATGACGTTCAGAATAGTCCATGGAGGCAAAAGAGATTCAGGATATTAAATAGGAAACTGCTCTAAAAAGGTTCTATAAAAACACATTTGCCAGGCAGCCACGCTGTAGTCGCTCCGTAGATGCAGGGCCTGCTGCTGCTGTAGTAATAGCGAGCCCTGCAGCGTCCTGTCACCAGACCCACACAGCGCTGGCTTTCGGACCGGCTTCTTCACTTAGCAATAGGCATGTGGGGCCTGCCGTGTCCCACAGCTCGCTGCTGTCCGCATGGGCCCCTCCGCGTTCGCCCTTCGGAGGACCGCTGGGTTGCTGCCAGTGTTTGGTGCTGTGAAGGAGGCTGCTGTAAGGATGCACAACCACGTGCACGCGTTTTGTGCAGGCGGAAGGTTTCCAGTGGGGGCTGAATAGCTGGCGTATGCCTGCTGTTGTCCCAAGTGCCAATTTCTTCCCCACGAGCGTCCCCCCAGCATCTGATCACGTCGGCTTTTTTGGAGCTGGGACTTTAGCTGGATGAGCGCCGGGAGTTCCTTGTTTTCCTTTGCAGTTCCCTCACGAGAAGTGACGGCGAGCATCTTTTTATGGTTTTTTTTTTTTTTTTGGTAAATTCTGTTCAGATATTTTGCCCGTTTTAAAACTTGATTTTTTATATAATCTGATATAAATCTTTTATGAGGTCTGTGAATTTGCAAATATTTTCTTCTAGCCTGTGGCTTTTCCTTTAAGTGTTTGAGGAATAAAAGTACTTTTATAAAATTCCATTTTTCAATTTTTTCTTGTTTGGACCTGTGTTTGGGTGTTTTAGAACACTCTAGATCGTGAAGAACTTTCCGCACGTCACCTGCTGCGAGTTTTATTGTGTTCGCTTTCACACGTGCGCCCTTCCTCGCGTCAGCTCCTCTCCACCCAGTAGTCCCGGCACCGTTTGTCATCCAGCTCATCCTTTCCCCGTTGAATTGTCTCGGCTCCTGTGTCCAAGACCCAGTGACCGCCTATACTGAAGCTGTGCACACAGAAACTTGGGTGTTGGCGGCAGGCCTGTAACGTGCCAGGGAGAGGAGGGGCCCTGGAAGATGAGCTGTCAGTCCCAGGGCCGGGTTCCGAGTCATTTGTAGGCTGCTCATTCGTCCTTTTACTTTTGTATGTTTTGAAAGATTAATTTTTTAAAAAATTTTTGTGCGTAAGAGCTGGGGCACAGGCCAGAGGTGCGGGGGGTGAGAGGATCCACCAAGACAGAGCCGGGAGCAGAGCAGGCAGATGGACTGAAACGCACTGCTGAGGGGGCAGCGGGAGGCAGGAGAGGTCTGCTGCGCCCTGCGGGTCCCCTCCCTGGCCGGGGATCAGACTCGGGCTGCAGGGGCTGCGGATGCTTGACAGCGCGGACTTAACCCCTGCGCCACCTGGGAGGCTCGCCTTTTACTTTTAAACCGAGTTTGACATAAGCACGTCTCTGTGACCGGAGAAAGAGCCAGCACATCTTACGGCGGCAGGGAGCGCAGAGCAGGCTCCCCTGCCCAGACCAGCATGGCCACTACCAGAGCACCCGCCCCCCAGGCCGTGACATGCTCAGTGCGTGGGAGCTGTGAGGAAGGGGGGGTGACCACGTGGGGTGACAGCGGCCACTAAGCACTCGTGTCCTCTGCAGGTGACAGCAGGTATGATGGCAACGGCGGTCCCGAGTCCGGTGCGTGTCCACGTGCAGCCCAGCCCAGGGGACCCCCGCCCCCACCAGAGGCAGAGGGACGCATCGTGTCAGGGCTGGGTTGTGAAGATGGGGACCCCGGGGTGCTGGCCCAACAGAGAGCTGCGTGGCCCCCAGCAGAGGCCCATCCCCAGCTGCTCAGCAGGGAGCCCCGACTGAAAATGAGACGTGCTGTGCCTGCCCCAAGACCGGGTGGCCCGGCGCCTGGTGGGGGCCGGGCCTGGGGGCGGCGCCAAGGGCGCCGCGCCCTTACCTCCCGCACTGTCGTTGGCAGGCATGTCGGCTGAGACGGGCACCATCGCCGGCGTGGCCAGTGCACTCGCCATGGCCCTGGTGGGCGCCATCTCCAGCTACGTGTCCTACCAGCAGAAGAAGTTCTGCTTCAGCATCCAGCGTGAGTGTGGCCGTGGCGCTGTGCCCGTGGGCTGGGGACGTGGGCGGGCAGGGCGGGAGGGGAAGGGCAGAAACGGGCGGGGCGAGCCGAGGTCGGAGCCCGCAGCCTGCCCAGCTGGCTCCTGAGCAGACTCCCCGGGGTGCGGGGTGGCCCTTGCCTTTTGGGACGTCCTCGGGGACAGAGCTCAGCGAACCAAAGTGCCGGCAGGAGGGCAGGGCCGGACACAACGCCCTTGACCCGCCCTGGGCTCTCGCTCCCGGAGGTGACCGGAGCCTTGTCCAGCAGCACAGCGGGACCCCGGGCGCTGGGGCTTCCCCCAAGGTGCTTGGGGTCTTCAGAGGCCCTGGGTCAGCCAGCGCTCTCCCGCTCTGGAACCTTCCGGGACAGAGCCGAGGTGCCAGCGCCCGGGCGCCTCTGCTCGTGCCCGTGGGCTGCAATCTTCAGATGCGGCCGTGGGCTCAGGCCCGTCAGCGCACCCCGGAGGGCCACCCTGCGCCCGCTGCTCTCGCTCTGTGAGGCGGCTCGCTGGGTATTTCCGGCTCGGGCTGCGGGTTTGCAGTTCCCGGAAGAACCCGAGCTGGCCAGCGGTCCTCATTGCCATCCTCCGCACTCCCGCCCGGCTCGACAGCAGAGCTGTGTCCTCGCAACTGCAGGCCAGAAGCCCAGGACCGCGACGGCAGGGGTGGATCCTTCTGGAGACTCTAGGGGAGGATCTGCCCTGCCTCTTCCAAGTCCTGGTGGCCCCACCTTCCAGTCTCTGCCTTGGTCTTTTCGTGGCTTCTCTGAGTGTGTCTCTTGTCTTTGAGGACCCTTGTCACTGAGTTTAGGGGCCCTCTAAGCCCAGAACCATCTCATCTTGGGCTCCTTAACTTAGTCCCCCAGGGACTCTCTGAATCGGGGCATAGTCAGGGTTCCAGGCATGAGGATGCGCACGGCCTGTGGGGGCTGCCACTCACCCCAGTATGGTACCACGCTGAGTCCCCAGTTAGCAGGGCCTGTGCTTACCGTGCAGGCGGCTCCCTGCCGGCCTGACCCTGCCGCCTGAGACCCCTCACGCTTTCGACAAGGAGATGGGCCTCCGAGGGCCGCCCGAGAGCTGGAGTAGGGCAGGGCCGGTGGTGGGGGTGGAAGGGCGAGAGGCCCCGTCTCCCCGCAAAGCAGGTGGCAGAAGCGTGTCTGCCTGTCTCCCTGGGGCAGTAGGGAGTGAAACTACATCCTGTTCACACTTGGCCCCGAAAACGAAGACACGAGCGGTCTGCAAGCTGGATTGCCTGCGATGGCGGGCTGACGGTGCGAGCGCGGAGCGGGCAGCTTCTATGGTGCTTGAGAGCAACAACCCAGAAGCAGGGGTGGTTGATGACCGGAGGGTGCGGGCACGGCCTCTTGGGGCTGCAGACTCAGGTGTGGGCCTTGCCGGGCAGGGCAGTGAGGCTGAGCCGGGGGCCCTGCTGCATGCTCTGCCCGTGAGGCTGATGGTGCCCAGAAGTTTGGGTCACCTGTGCCCCCGAAGACCCCCCGAGTGGGCTCCTCAGCCAGACCCAGCCAGGTCAGCAGGTCTCTCCCCAGCCCTCACAGACTTCACACTGCACCCCCTTACCCTCTGGAACTCCCCCTCCTGCACCCTCCCGCCCCGTGTTCGCTCTGTCAGTGACGTCACTGCTAAATGTCCAGTTCCCTGCCCAGACACCTGCTAGCCCCACCGTCACCCCAGTGTCCACAGAAGGGAACTGAGTGCGACGTGTCTCCCAAGTTTGCCAAGTCCTTCCTGTTTGCATATCTGCTCCCCGAGCTTACCAGCACTCCGCATCTCTGGGGAGTTTGTAAGTTGTCCCCACCCATCTTCATGGCCCCCTCACGAATTCCAAAGCCCCTGGGTCCTCTCCCCCTCATCAGTGGGTACCTTGATCCCGGGCTCACACTTCTCCGTCGCCGCTGCCCTGGTGCCTGCCAGCCCATGGCCAAGGGCTCCCCTTCCTCCGTCTGGACGGTCCCACAGCGCTCCAGCTCCCCAGCGCCTCCACAGCTGCCAGCAGCTCACACCCCAGCCTGTAGCGGGGCTCTGTGGAGAACGCACAGGGACAGCTGCACTGGACGCCCAGGCCCACTCCTCCTGGCACGGCCCAGCGCTGAGCTCGTCACTCAAAGCGCCCACCTCAGCCGCCTCCTTCCGCTCCCACCACATCTTCACGCTGTTCCCGCAAACAGAAGCCTCTCTTGGCGTCCAGTCCCGCGCCTGCCTGTGCGGCTACAGCGCCCCCTGCCGATTGGGCCCGGGGCCGTGGGGCGTGATCAGGCTTGTCCTTGCAGGGACTGGGCGTGGCGGGCACTGTCCGGCTGCGTCCGCCTGTGAGGCCTGTGGATGTGTGGCGTGCTCCACCCAGAGTGACCTGGGGACGGCGCGGCACCCAGTGCTGGGAAGCCTCCGGAGCCAGGGTGGCTGCTAGGATGGCCAGTCCCCACTGGCACTCAGCACCCCAAACTCCGCTGCCACCAGCAGCCCGGGCTTGGGGGACAGTACGCTTCCTGTCTGGGCCCTGAGTGCCCGGCCCGGTGTGGCACAGGAAGCCTGGGTGCTGTTGCGGGCAGCTCTCACTCCGGGGTCCTAAGCTTTGTGTCTTGCCTTCAGATGCAGCAGAAGGTCAAGGTAACCACGTGCTCCACTTCTTACTTCCCCCTCGCTGGCCTCGGCCCTCGCCTCCCCTCCCGCCTCCTGCCTCCCACCTCCCGCCCCGCCCCACCCCAACACTCACCCACTTGGCGTCCCCCTCGCTTTCCCTGACCCCATCTGCCTGGGAGGGCGCCACCCCAGAGCCCTGTCTCCGCGCTGGCACAGCTGACGGTGCCTGGGCTGGGAGCCTGTTGGGGTCCCAGGTGCCCACTGGTGCCTGCTAAGGTGGCTCAGGGCGCTCCCCCGGGCCCGTCGCCTGCCTGCTCCCCCGGGATGGGCTGCTAGGCCCCTGGAGCCTGGCGAGCCTTGGCCTGAGGCGCAGGCACGGGCTCAGGGCTCCTGCGGGAGCTGTGCTTTCGGCTGCAGTAGACGGCCCACTCGTGGCAGGCAGCCCTGGAGCCACCTCTGCTAACCCGCCCTTCACCCCTGCAGAGGGGCTCAACGCAGACTACGTGCGGGGGCAGAACCTGGAAGCCGTGGTGTGCGAGGAGCCCCAAGGTGAGGGCTTGTCAGTCACTGGCCGTGCTGAACCCCGCGCCCCGGGGCGCCGTGCTGTGCCTGCATTTGCCAGCCAGAGCAGGGACCGCAGGGGCCTGGGGGCCTTGCGGTGTGCGATCGGCCATGCGCCAGCCTGTGGCACCAGCGACGCTGGGGAGGCGGGCGTGCTGGGCTCCAGCTCTCCCTGTGCTTCAGCCGAAGCTGAGCCCCGGGCCCATCCGCTCCGTCTGTGAAAACATATGTACCCGCGGAGTCCCACACAGCCATGGGGGTCTTCACCTGGACCCCCATAACCACTGCTTGAAAACTGCCTAAGGGAAGAGGGAATTTGCTTAAAACAGACCTGTTCTCAGAGTCCATGACCCCCGAGTGCCATCCAGCACTGGATGCAGCAGCTGGCGCAAGTGCTTGGACTTGGGGCCTCCAGTGGCCAGCCACTCAAGGGAGGTCGCCCCAGAATGCCAGCGAGGTGGCAGGAAAGGCTTCAGGAGGAAGAGCAGGCCTCGGGCGGGGTGGGGGGCAAGCAGGCTAGTTGGCAAGACCCGGCTGTACCTTGGGCCTGGAGTGAAGGGCAGCAGTGGGGGTGCCGTTGGGGTGTCAGGGCGCCACAGCCGGGCTGCAGGCACGTTGAGTGATTCCAGGTGGGGAGGAGGAGTCTACACTGTCCTGAGCACGTCCCTAAAGTCCAAGATTTGGACTCTTAGCAGAGACCTGAACGTCGCAGATACATTGATTCTCAACAACGAGGTCGCAGATACATTGATTCTCAACAACGAGCACCTGAAACTTACATTGTGTTAGCCTGCAGCGCCACCCGTTAGCAAACAAGGAACGGAGATTTGTAGTAAAATCCAGTCCTGCCAGCGGCCCCGGGGAAGGGGAGGCCCGGGGTGGTCCGAGAGCACGCCAGAGGGGAGGAGGTCCTTCCCAGCGGGGCTGCCCTGTGGGTTTTGGCCCGCTCACTCCTACTCTCCCTGCAGTGACCTACTTGGCGCTGCCGTCCCAGGCCGCACAGCCGCCAGCCGAGTCCTCCCGCATCTGAGCCCCTCGTTGCGGCTCGCCCGCTGCGCACTGCACCTGCGATGCCGCTGCTTTTCCCCGAAGGTCCCACGCGCTCCGGGCACCTGTGAGTTTGGTGTGCGCTGCTCAAGAACTCGGCATCGTGCTCACTGGGAGCCCTGCAAGGAGCGAACCACTGAGCCGCAGGCGCCACCACGCACATGCACGGGGGTGGGGTGATTTCAGTCCTTCTGCTAGAGGAACTGTAAGCAGCAAAGGCCAAGCCAGCAAATGATGCTCAACGAACTCCACCTTTGATGTCCTCCTGGACTCCACCCCATCGCTCGGCTGACCAGATCTCAGGTGCCAAGGACTACAACTCCCAGCATGCCATGAATCTGGCTCCCTAAACAGAGGCGACTGCTGGGAACTAGGGGCCGAGCTGAGTGGCCATGTTGACCTTTAAAGGGCTGAACACTTCCATGCTCTTGCTTTTCCAGCTTTAACTTGACTTTGGTGTCTCGGGCTCAGACGTGCTCAGAGGACATTACTGCCAGATGTGTCAGCCAATTAATCTCTCGCCTCATTCTCACTTCCCTTGTCAATAGCCTTTTGTTTCGTTTGCTTTAATTTCTCTGCATGCTTTCAGATCTTGTCCCGAGTTCAGTGTTTGGGTNCAATTAATCTCTCGCCTCATTCTCACTTCCCTTGTCAAGAGCCTTTTGTTTCGTTTGCTTTAATTTCTCTGCATGCTTTCAGATCTTGTCCCGAGTTCAGTGTTTGGGTAGGGACTCACAAACTGAGGAACCCCCTATTTCCCCTAGGGTTGCCCTAGGACCCTTCCAGTTTCAGCTCTTCTACCCTGGGTTCCGGGGAGCTGCCCCAATTGTAGGCTTTTCCTTATTTAAGTGTAAACCTGAATGTCAGGTGGTCCTGCCCTGGGCTGGGCCGGGATGGAGAAGCTGCGACTCTCAGGCCTTAACGCCCATCTGATCCCACAGGGGAATGGGTGTGGGCTCCAGGCCTACACACTGAGGTTCAAGAATCCTTTGTGTTGGACGTGAACACAGAAGGGGCTTCCCTCTCCCCCCATGTGTTCGTTCTGCAGCTAAAGCCTCAGACATCAGGCAAGAAGACTGAGGCCTGTGGCATGCTGCTCATGGTAAACATGAGGGGTGGGTGAGGGGGAGGCTGACTGCGTGTTAGTGAACTACATCTGTGTGGTCTGTCTCTGGTGACCCAGCCTGTTCTGATGAGGAGCATGGGGCGGTGGGGCGGGCACTCACAGGCCGGTTGATGCTGTCTGGTTTGCACTGCAGCAAGCTGGCTTCCTGGAACGTTCCTTCTGGCCCACACATGGTTCAATCTGGGCCTCTGCTCTCAGAGGTTGATTAAATCTGTCATAATGAGTTTGCAATGTCAAAAAGCACTTCTGGAAGCATCATTTACGTAGACAGGAAGGTAGGCTCCTAGCCCCAAAGCCCCAAATGTCCCTGTACTACATGGTGGCCCTGCTTCTCAGCAGCCACGACAGGCTACGGAACCGCCCTGGCCATTCCTCGCAGCAGCTGGTGAGTGGTGAGCGGTAGTGCTGCGGGCCAGGTCCTCCCGTATAGGCCAGGGGCATGTGTCCGAAGGCTCTGGGCCTTGAAGGCAGGGAAGTGTGGCCTCCCGAAGTGTGGGAAATGAACCCTAGGGAGGTGCCGGTGTCAGATGCACCTCTCCCCAGTGCCTCCCGCCCTCTCGGTGAGACTCATCAGCTTTCCCGGACCAACCGTCCCGCCCTTGGTCGGAGCTGGTGGAGGAGCTGCCCATCTGTGGCCTGTTGGGGCAGACAGGTGGCCTCGGGGCAGGGAGGGTAGGACCCCACGTCTTCAAACCCATCACGTCACCCCTTTGCAAGAGGCCACGTAGGCCTGGTGCAGCTGCAGCTCACGAACCAGCGCTGGGAACAGTCTAGAGAGTGATGGACCTGGGCCCTGAGAAGGGCGACCCGCGAGGAGCGGTTTTTTCCTCTAGGCTTTGATAACCCCAAAGGTCATATTCCTTCTCGAGACTGGGGGTGACCTGGGCCCCACTGGAGGGCCAGGACCTCAAGACCTCCACTTCGGGGCCTCCAGTCTTTGCCGTGGCCTTGACATCTCAAGGTCAATGTCGAGGGCCATTTCAGCCAAACAATCACTGACTTGCATTTACTTACCATTTAGTAGTGAAGTAAATTTACAAAGGCACTTTATCTGCCAAGCCCACTTCACACATGTAAACTTTCAAGGCATGTTTTATTACTAATTTACCCTCAAGGGAAAAGTCTACCAAAATACATAGACAAGAAAAACAGACTCGGAACAACGTTTTAATTACAGGTTGAATATGGGGCACCAGATGCAGCAAATACAATACTGTACCAGTTTTTAAAAACCATAAAGGGTTGACACTTCAGGACACTTAGACAGAGGACGAGGGTCGCGTAGGTCACAACTAGACGTCAGGTTGGCCCGGAAGGGTCTGCGCTAGGGACAGAGGGTGTCTGGTCTGCTGCTACACAGCTGAGCTGCAGTTTCAGGGGTGCCCCCATGTGCTGACCTCAGGAAGAGTGAGCCCACTTTGCTGGGGTGGTTCTGGCAAAAGACCAAGTCCACACTGCCTGTCACAGACTAGTGCGGCCGCCAGACTGAGACCTGGGCAGACACGGGAGCGCCCCCACCCCCCGGCCTGTGCTAGTGCAGCGTGCCCGCCGAGGCGAACCTTCACGTGTTGGGGGCAGAAGCCAAACTTGGATCAAACTGATGGACAAACAAGTCCCCGGGCGATAAAAATGGAGAACTGATTTTAGGTTATCAAATTACCTTGAATAAATATGGAATTATACCAGAAAAACTTTGTAAGAATCAGAAGGTTCCACGTTGAAAAACATCTAGTAGTTGACTGTAAAAATCCTGGACAAGGTCAGTCACAGGCCCCATAAGGCACTGACCACCAGGGCGGCTTCCTGGGGCCTGGCCCCGCGCCTGCACGAGAGGCGGCAGGCGGCTCTAAGTGCTAGCGGACGGCCCCGCGGAGACAGCCGGCTGTAGAGCGGGGCCCCAGAGCTCTGCGTCAGGGCGTGCGGTTGGGAAAGCGGGAGCAGAGGCCCGACTGGGACACTGTCATGCTTTTGGTGACTGAAGCCACGGCAGTGGCGCCTTTAAAATGCTGACGTGCACGAGTAAACTGAGTCAAGAGGGATTTTCCCATAGCGGGCCGTGGGAAGCAGGCGCACCAGGCTATGGGCAGCAGCAGTGGTGGGCGGGCAGGACAGACAGCAGCCCAGGAGGGGCCTGGCGGGCCACTTAGGCCAGCACCCTCGGTTCCCCTCTGTAACGCCGCCAATGGCCCAGCTACCTCAGGAGGCAAGTACTGAGGCTGGGTGAACACAGATGCCATGGCCACTTACGTGGCCGTACGCAAGTCACGTGTCAGATGTACCATGTAAAGTGAGCCCAAGCGTGGGTTCAAAAGAACGTCTCACAGTCTGGTTAAGCAGATACGCGCTCAGGTGAGCGTTCGGAACCTAGAGGACATAGGAAAATAAAGGTATGTTTCTCTCATTAAAAAACACCTTCTATGTACAGGCCACTGACTACGGCCTCGGGCCCCTTGCACGGAGGTAAGTGCAGAACACAGGGCCGCCGGCTGCCTCCCCACCGCACGCTTCGTTCCAGAACAGTGTCCAAGTCGTAGCCAAGAGCCACAGGAAGCCATGGCTGCCCTGTGGTCCCGGCGCTCGCTCGTCTGCGGAGGCTTCTCCGGCCAACAGGGGGTACAGGGTGGCTCGAGAGGAAGCCGGTGTCGGGGCCAGCAGGGCGGGCGGCGACCAGTGCAACAGCCGACAGCAGGGAGACGGCACGCTCACAGCACACGAAGCAGCCACACAGGGGCACAGACTGGGAGGCCCTTCAGAAATGGGGGCCAGGCCCAACCCTAAGAGACAGCATCAGGAGCGACGGCCCCCGGGGCAGGTCTCTGTGGGCCCCGAGCCATCAGACCGAGGTGTGCACCGGAGTGGCCGAGTGCGACGGCGAGGAGCCCCGCTCGGAGGAGGACGAGGCGCGCGTGGCCACTTCCCGCTGCAGGTCCTCCACCCTCTTCTGCAGCTCCGCGCGCACGGCCAGCAGCTCCTTGAGGTTCTGGTGGACCGGCATCTAGGGGCGACACAGCCGGTTACGGCCTTCCTGGGCACGGCACCTCACAGGCGTCCCCGGCAGGGGGTGCGCGCCGGGGCGGGCACCTGTGCAGCAGGGGACAGCGCGCCTCCTGCGTGCCACGACCCTTGGGTCAGCGCAGCCGCGGGGGCCCGCAGAGATGCAGAGCCCAGGGCGAGCACAGGCCGCACTCGGGTAGCCCTGCGGGCTTCCCGGCATGCCGCCGTGCCCCTCTGCGTCCGGAGCCGAGTGCTTGCCCGCCCGTCCTCCTGGCGGCTACGACAGAGAACAGAACCGCCCGTGGAGACCACAGCGCATGCCAGTTGGGGGGCTGCCGGCAGGCTGACGCTGGCGTCGGCCCTCGCCCCGTGTCTCCATCCTCTGCCGGGAGCCCCAGTGACAGAACAGCGGCACCCCCTGGCTCAGAGGTCCGAGCTGTTCCAGGCATGCGAGCGCTGCTGCGAACACAGTTCTCCCCCAAGCGTGACTCGCTGTGGGGAGTTCGGGCTGATCTAAAGACAGGAGGGCTGCAGCGAGGGCACGGGTCCGAGGGGTGAAATGACAGGTTCTCAGCGCAGCCTGCCGTGCAGAGCCCGGAGCCAGCGCATGTGGCGGTGGCCGGCCAGAGCCGCCTGGAGGGGGCTGGCTGGAGGCGGCCTCTTTTCAGCCACATTGGCTGGGTCTGCCCTGCAGTTTCAAGCTCGTGGTCTGGGAGGCAGCAGCGACACACCGGGACGCCCCCTTTGTCATGAATGCGGCTCGTGTGGAGGGCAAGCACGTGGTGGCCCCAGAGTGGGGGAGCAGGCAGGAGAGGCAGCGACCACCCAGCGGCAGAGGGCAGCCACAGGCCAGCCGGGGCGGGCAGTGGAGTGATGGGACAGAGTACGAGCAAGGAGGCATGAAAGGGGGGCAGGCTCAGATGTGACACTAGGACACCAGCAAGGCAGGGTGCCAGGCCAGCTCCACAGGAAGGCGGGTGGGGGGGTCGGGCGGCCCCACATGGAGGACCCTTCCTGCTGTTCTGCCCCATGCTGCCTCCCCAAGAGCCCAGAGCAGCGGGTTGGATTGCACCCCGGTACTCCTGTCACCCCCCCATCATCCACAGGAGGCGAGGCCAGCAGAAACTTGATGGAGCCTCCCCCGAAGAAGACAGAGGCGCCAAGATTCAGCTTTAAACGAGGACCTGAGGGCACAAGCCCTGGTAGGGCAGGCAGAGGCCCTTTCTAGAAGATGCTGCGAGGTTTGCACTCCCTCCTGCTCTACTCGGAAGGAAAAATTCATTTTTCACCTGAACAAAAACATACCTGAGGCCTCATGCGTGGATTCCATCGCACGTAATAGTTTACCCATAGTTCCAAGTGACTCTGACTACCGACAGGATACAAGACGTGGTTTTCATAATTCACAAAGAAGGGATTGGAAAATTCATCAAGCTGGCTATTGATGTAAGACCACAACGACACAGTCTTCGAGCACACATCCTGCAAGATAAAAAAGGGACACCTGGAAATAAAACTGACTCTCTTCATCGCCTCCAGAAGTGGCGTCACTTAGGGAAAACGACTTGAAGACAGTTGTGCGGACGCGCCTCGGCGCACTGAGCAAGGCCCACCCACCCTGCGGCCACAACAGTCTTGGAAATGAATGTGGAGGGCTCAGCCCCCAAACTATGACTAAGCTACAGTAGTCAACAGGCTGGACAGGAACCCACGTAAATGGGCCTCGGGAGGACACCTATATGAAGCCCTGCGTTTACACCCAGCTGATTTTCAACAGGGCGCCAGGAAATCTGGGGGGCGGCGGAGGGAGACAGGCTTCTTGACAAATAGTGCTGGCAAAGCTGGACAGGACATGCCAAAGAAGGAAGCTGGACCCTTCCCTCACTCAAACTGGCTCCTAGATCCAAATGTAAGAGCTAAAACCATCAAACTCTTAGACGGAATCTTCATGAACTTGGGTTAGGCAGTGGTTTCTTGGATATGACACCAGAAGTACAAGCAACAACGTCTTAAGATAAATTGAGCCTTCCTCAAAACTAAAGACTTGTGTGCTTCATATGACACCATCAAAAAAATTGACAGGCACAGAATAGGAGGAAAGTTTTGCAAACCCTGTCTGATAAGGAGCTTGAATACATAAAAATATGTAAGGGACTCTTATAACTCAACAATAAAGACAAGTCGACTGAAACGGGCAAAGGGGCTGCATAAACACTTGTCCACAAAAACCGTACAGGTGGCCGGTAACCGCACGATAAATGCCTGTCAGCCCACGAGGCCCGCCCGCCCGACCCCGCCGCAGTGGCTGGGAGCACACCCCGAAGTGCAAGTCTCTGCAACGACAGGGCGGTGGGAATGGCAGCCATTGCAGCCGCCTGGAAAAACAGCCTGGCAGGGCCTCGGAAGGCTAAGCGAGCCACCATGAGCCAGCGGTCCCAACCAGGCCAATGCCGAGATGAAGCACACGTCCACACAGACGTGTGTGCGACCACGCGCAGCAGCAGCACAAGCCACCAAGCCAGGAGGGAAGCCCTGAAGTCCCTCTGCGGTGAGGGAGCCGCACCGGGAGCGCTCTTCCTTCAGGAGGACGAGAGAAGCCTTGGGTCTCTGCAGGCGGACGCACTTGGGAAAGGCGCTTACTTAAAGCTGCCAGTTGTGGGGGTGGGGGGCGCATGTCGTGAGGCGCCAGTCATGTGAAGCACCCCGGAGAAGTGGGGCCAGAGGACACAAAGCTGGCGGGGGTCGTGGGGACAGGGGCGTCCAGTGGCCGGGGTTGCTCTTAGGGACGATGAGTGTCATGAGGTCAGACGGCGTCAGTGGTCGCGTGCTGAGGGGCTGCACACCCCAGGCAGCAGACTCCACAAGGGTCACTAGTATGGCATGTGAACAGTATCTCAAGAGAACCATCTTGGTTTGTAACGAGTACATGTGGACCAAAAAGAGGAAAGACCAGAAAGATTTAAATTCTGTGAATGAACAGCATTCTTCTGTTGCTATTTTTAAAGACAGCCTCACTGCGCCATCATCTATCACACATGGTAAAATTCACTCGTCAGTTTTTCAGTGAAGTCGACAGAGGCCCGGGCACGTGGGCTCTCTCTGACAGCAATGGGGAGCTGGGGCAGAGGCAGGGCGGGAGTCAGGTGCCGAAGCCCTTTCCTGGGGTGCTGCACCTTAGCCAGATGCGGGGCAACAGGGCCCGATGCAGGCTTGTGCTGAGAATTCAGCAGGAAGAGGAGGCAGTTTAAGAAGCTACTTAACCCAGGGACAGGGCAGCAGGGCTACTTAACCCAAGGACAGCTGCCTGTGGCAGCTGGGAGGCCCTGTAGACGGGACCTTGGCGTCTATGCAGGCAGAGTTACCACTAACTGAGCTGGAGAGTGGGGAGGAGCACAGTCTTTAGGTCCCTGGCACGGACCAAGTCACCTAGAGATCAGAGTCTGGGGGGAGAAGATGAGCCAAGACTGGGCCCTAGAGATTCCAGGGTCAAAGGTGGATGCCAGGAAAACCCAGGAGGTGGAGCAGGGGCGGCTGGTGCTGGAGAGCTGGCGGGAGGTGGCAGAGAATGGGAGCGTGTCAGCTGTGGGCAGGCTTCTGAAGGACAGACGGAGGTAGGTGCGGGTGACCTGCCAGCTGCCCCTAAATTCTACACGGTTCCAACACACTCCGTCTGTGGGCTGTCGTTCTTTTTTATTAGCCAGAGGGCACGCTAAGCTGTCTTTTCGCCAGGCTTCCCTCACTTTTGAGCATGTCTGTCTCAGTCCCCAGTGAGGCAAACAGGAAACAGAGGAGACGTAGCTGAGAAGCCAGTGGCTGCTTCTTTTACCAGCTGGATGGAAAAGAACGGTCAGCCTGCTGCTTAGAGGGAGGTGCCGGGCCCCTCCACGGGTGACGTCTGCCGACATCTGCCAGCCCCGGCAGCACAGGCAGTGAGAGCAGAACGTGCCGCTTTGGAGTCGGTGCGGTGGAAAGCCCTCGGACTTGGAGCTGGAGGCCCAGGGCCAGGTGCTGACTGGAGAGCTACGACGTGAGAGGCGTGGGCTCGCTGGGTCGCAGTCCCCAGCACCCATCGCGGGGGGTGCCAGGTAAGCTGGAAGACGAGACATGGCGCTGGGGCGGGGGCTGGCCTGGAGGGTGTCCAGCGCAGGGCGCTGAGTGGGGAAGCCGGCCAAGTGGAAGGGCAGGCAGACAGGCTGTAACACACTTACCTCTTTGAGTCGCTGCTGTTCACAGTTGCATAAGAAAGTCCCAAAGAGACAGCTATAAAGGTGATCCAAAATTGTAATCAAGAATAGTTCATTAAACTCGAAGGCTGAAGGAAACTTAAATGAAAAGAAAAATAAAGTTTAATTTTAAAGTTCAATCTCTGAAACAAAAGGCCCCACTTTTTCTGTGAAAGCTCCACGCCACTCAGAGTGAAGCAGATGACAAGGAAGACGGAGTCCACACAGCACTGGACAACCTTGAGTCTCCCGCCCACGTCTGCAGTCTACCTGAGAGGAAACCCGAAGCGAGAAGCGCCGTGCCTGTCCATGACTGAAATAGGTGCCGTGGCCCCCAGGACGGTGGCCCAGGCTCACCCTGCTGCCAGAAGAAACTAGAAAACTGCAGAAAAACACATGAAACGGCTGTTTGCAGCCACTGGCAACAAGCAGCTTGGGACTGCGACCCCGGAGGGAAGGGGACAAGTGAGGGGAGCCCTGTTCTTGTCCCAGCTTTTCCCCTGGGGTGCACTGAGGAGGGAGTGGGGACGCAGGCACCAACAGTGCTCAAGAAGCCTTGGAACAGCTCTAACACTTTGAGAGCGAGCTCACAACTGAAGCTCTTCCCAAAGAGGCAGCTTCGCGAGCACCCATGTCCAAAGCCTCGCCTGAAACCAAGGCAGCCAGTCAGTACGTGCAAAACGTTAACTCCCAGGCCAGACGGGGTTGGCCACAGGAATGCAGAGCTGGTTTAAATATTCGAAGACTGGTATCACCAAAAAAATCAGTGACCGCAGCGTCCCGCAGTCACATACTTAGGAAGGCTGGCACAGGACCGGGAGGCAGTTCTTAACACGGCTTTTGAGAACTCCAGTGCAGGCTTTAGCACGGCCAGGAGGCGCTAGCCAGGAGCAGGGCCCTTAGTAGCCGGGAGGCGAGGACTGGGGGCCGGGCATGAGCCAAAACCCCAAGCTAAGCCCGGCGAAGGACTCTCGGCCTTCCAAGACAAAGGCAAGCGGAGACAAGCAAATACGAGCGCCGGCTTGCCTGTGGGCAGGCAGCTCTAAGGCCTGTTGCACCCTCGGAGGGAGCGTGTCCTGTCCGCTCCGAAGAGACAGGCGGGCGGGATTCTGGTGAGCCAGCTCTCTGCTTGGCCTAGTTTTATCACTTACTAGACCGAGGACCAGCTTCTGAATTGGAACAGCAATCCGGACTGTCCAAGCCCCACTGGGAACCTATTTTCCAAGCTAGCTTCTGCTCAGCTACCTCTGGAGGACAATGCCCTCCTCAGGAGCCTGTCAGAAGATGGCGCCTCCCTGGAGCCAGCTGCGGTGGCTTCTAAGCAGCAGTCCTGCTCTTAGACGGACGTGACCATGGCCAAAGCAATGGGGGCCGGCTGAGAAGCGAACGACTGTGCTGGCCCTCCCTCTGCAGAGTACGTATGGCTCTGCCCTTTCGCGACTCCCACAATGCCTCATGTTCCAAAGTGCTCTTTAAAAAAGGCCACATGCATGATGTCCACTTTTGCCAGTGTTTTTCTGTGCAGCTTACTTACACTCGTTTGCAAAGGAATGGCGCCATGAACTCTGAGTTGTAAGTGGTTATGTACCACCTATGTCTACTGAGGCCTTATTAACTCAAGGACAGAAATGCACAGTCTCCACGTTATCTTTAAACACTAAAGAGGAGACTCACAAGACAGCCCATTTTGGCAGCCATACGAACCTTCATTCCTAGCCCCAGGCCTCCCCCCTTGGAGCGGGGGGCGGGGGGGCTGGCGAGTGCGCTCCAGCGCCTCTTGCTGGCCAAGCAGCTGGCAAGTACAGATGTCGGCCCAAGCCCATCAGCACCCGCGAAGCCACAACACAGGATGCTCTTGAGCTCAGGGGCATCATGCCATCCAACTCAACTCAGCACAACCCAAAGGGGAAGTAGCAGCGGCTATAGCGACACGAAGAAAACAGTCTCTGGGCTCCATAGCCAGTTTGGGCCACTTCTGGAAACCGCACCATCTACCCACAGAAACACATCGTGCCATTCCGCACCTCTGGAGGGACAAGAGTAGCCACCACTGTGAAACCTGCCCCAGCGCACGTGAGTGCCCCGGCAGGAGGGCTGCAAAGAGCCTCGCTCTGTGACGAGCACTGTGAATCAGCCTCTTCTCCGCAGGCTCGCAGCTCTTCCCCTCATGCCCTTTACGGCAACCTGGGCTCACAGACAAGGTCATTTTCCTCTGGGACTTCTGACAACCTCTTGCACGAATGTGCCTTTTCTAACAAGCTACATCTCGTCCGCTCAGGACTTAGCTGATAAACAGCGATACAAACAGCAAAGCGCAAGGCCTTGCGACGAGACGACACAGGGAGCCTCAGGTGTGCGCCATCTGTCCCCTGCCCCACCAGGTCCGCAGGTGCCTCCCCCTAACTAACTGGCACTCCAAAACCATCAGCGCCCAGGGGCTGGGTCTGGAAGTTCTACGAGGCCCAGGGCCTCCAAAGAGCCTTCGGCAACTCAGAACCCTCTCCCGCCTTTCCTTCTTGCTCCTGAAGGCTCGTGCACCATCTACACCCGCTTCTGCAGCGCCAGCAGCGCCGCCTGCGAGCGAGCTTGCTAGAAGTTGCATTTTCATCAGTTCCTGGGGAGTGGTGGGCTCCAGGCTGCCCAGAGGCCGCAGGACTGGGTGGGCTGGGAATGGGCAACACTAACAAGTACCCAGGGGAGGGGGGCACCTGGGCGGACTGGCTCTAGCTCAGTTTTGCACACCAGAGCCATCTGGGGAAACTGAGCACCCACAGAGACACCCCCACCCCCAGCAGAGCCCCTGAGCTGCGAGACGTGAACGTCCCCACATGTGCCCTCCAGGTGGCCCGCAGGGAGGCTGGGCAGAACCCCCTGCCCTGCCCCCAACACACCCTACAGGTAACTGGAGAAACAGGACGGCTTCTCAGACTTGGGGTGCAGAGGAGACAGACATCCTCCGCAAAGCACAGGGTACTGGGCCAGGCGGCAGGAAGGTCGCCGGTGGCGCGGTCACTGCAGGCCTCTGCCGCCCTTCTGCTGGGTTCCCTTCACGGGACTGAGACAGCCATGGCCAGGGCTCCGGGCTGACAGGAAGGAGAGAGTCCAGACCTCCACTCTCCACGCTCCACCCGTCTCCATTCCCCGCAAGCCCTCTCCAGCCCAGCCCGGCGCAGCCATGCTGGCACGCACTCTGCCGTGCTCTCTCGAAGGCTCCCTCGCCGCCTCCATCTCTGCGTCTCCCTCTATGTCTCTGACACTTCCGTCTCTCTGACGTGCTCACCCTGGCTCCTTCTACTCCCAAGTCCGTCTCCGGGCACGATCTCCTCTTTTGGGAGTCAGACCCACACTCGGGTTTGGGTGTTGGAGAAGGAAGAACAGCACCGGCCTTCTGACCCGCTATGATCTGAGGTCGTCGGGGCCTGGCCGGGGGTTCTCCCCAGGGCCTGCTTGCTTCCCAGGGCTCTGGGCTGTGGGACTTGGAAGTGAAGCTCCAGGAAATGGCAGGACGCCCCGAAGCTGCCTCCCTGCCCCTGGGCCTTGGACACTCATCCCCACAGAGAGCTTGGGGTGGCAGGGCCGGGGCCCACAGTCCTTGGCCTAATCCCCTTTGCAGGCCTTTGGGTCGCATCCCATTCCTAAGATATGGCTGAATCTTACAGGAGTGTCCGGGAGGGGTGGCGACCTTACCGACAAGGGGGCAGCAGGAATCAGTGACTCCAGAGAAGCACGCTGACGGACAAAAATTTGCACGAGAAAAGTACCTTTTGGTGCAAAGGTGATTGTTGCCAACTTTCTACTATAATTCTAGGTTAGACTCAAACAGAATTAAGAACAAACAACGGAAGGGTCATTTCACACACACGTCTTCATTCTGAATGACAGTAAATGAAAGTATCTAACCCTCAACTTCAAGATGGGTTTGAATCAGACTACAGAGTCAGAAATGTACTTGACATCTCTTACCTGCCTTGTCATCTGCCAAACACAATCGATAAACTGGAGAAATATAGGGGATCGGTCAGCATCCGCGTGGTTGTCGTTGCCGTGGCCCACTCGCTGGAAAGAAACGAGCTGTTAAGCACGGTCTTCCCAAAGTCTCTTTAAACTGCCTAGTGGCAAGAGCTGTGTCTTATTTGACTGTCCTGAGGCCTAACAGAACTCAAACCAGCACTCAAACAGTCACTGAACTGAAGTGACTTCCATTACTTTTCAGAAATAAAATTGCAGTGGCCAATATTTTTACATGTTGATGGTTTTATAACTTCTCTTCAGTGTAGCTGAGATCCAGAAGCTGTAAGCGTAACCAGCGACCCTTTTGGGCCGGATCGAGCACACCCTTTTGACGCAGGTTTGCAAGTGGCAGTTCACAGGGCACACTCGTAGGACATTTGTCCCCAACGGTAAGGACAGTTTTTTCATTTTTCAGAGATGTCAGAAATCTGACAGTCGAGCTACTGATTAACGATGTAGAAACTTAACCAATTCTACATGACTCAGCGAAACCGAAAATCTCACTCTACAATGGTAATGGGGAACCCTTCCTCAGGGCAATCCAGGACTGTATTTCACGCCTTTTGATATTTTAAGGCATAAGATTCGTCCTAAAAGGAACGATAATATCAACTGTATGAACAGCACTGGCAAAACAAAATGTCAAATTGAAAACCAGCTCACGAGTGATCATTGTGTGTGAGGCTTCAAACAAACTGAAGACGAAGCAAAAGGCTCAAACAAAAAAACAGGGGTCCCTGGGTCTACGAAACTGGCAGCAAAAAAGGCCAAACGAGGACATGGCCAAGTGGCCTTCTTCACCTGGTGAAAGCAGCACAAACTTACCATCTTAAAACGCTTGAAGTTCGGTGGCATTAAGTATTCACATGTGCAACCACCCCTGCGCCCATTTCCAGAACTTTTACTTACACTAAAGGTCTGTCTCTATGAAACAACCCCCACTGCCCTCTTCCCAGCCTCAGCACCCACCATTCTACTTTCTGGCTCTGGGCCTGGTGCTCTGGGTACCTCGTGGAGTATAACCACGCAGTATTTGTCTTTTTGTGGGTGGCTCCTTTCCATTCAGCATAATGCCCTCCAGGCTCATCCATTTTAAAGCCAAGCAGCACCCGGCTGTACCAGAGCACGTCCAGTTTATCCACGCACCTCTCGAGGGTCACCAGAGTTGCTGCTGTGACGCGTGCGGGGACAAACACGAGCACGTGACTGTCTGAGTCTCTGCTTTCACGATCTGGCCTACAGGCAGAAGTGCAGGCCGGCCCTATGGTGGCTGGAGCTATAATTTCCTGAGGCAGCGCCGCACCGTCCTCCATGGCAGCTGCGCGCATCGCCTTGCCTGTGCGCCCCCACAAAGCACAAGACCCCGCGCCTCGCCAGCAAGGCACCCGGGGGTGAATCTGCACGGGCAGCAGTCCACAACGTAGCTTTGCTCTTTCTGCTAGCGAGCGCTTGCTGAATGCCCACAGTGCGCGCGAGGCACCCAGCCTGGTCCCAGGGTTCGGGCTTCCGCACGGTGCCAAGTGTGTGCCAGGCCTCGGTGAGGCACCTGGGGCACCAACATGGATGAGACACAGTATCTGTGCACTGTGACTGATTCCTTTGCAGTCTAGTCATGGGAGAGAAACTTGTAAATGATGAGCGCAAGAAAACCTTCTATGGGCTTCCAAGTCTGAGATGGGCCACAAAGGAAAAAGTAGGTCGTCCTAGGATGGGGCTGGGGGGAACGAAGACGGAAAGGAAAGTCACACCCGTCACCGTCGTGGAGGTGGTTCCAGCTGAGATAAACCTGAAGGGACAGAGAGGTGCTTGCTTCTGGAGGGCCACAGACAGTTTCCATTAGGGGCAGTGGGAACATGGTGAGGAACCCCAGGGCACCAGAGGTGGCTGGGCACAGCTGAGGTTCAGGGCATGAGGCAAGGTGAGGGAGGCGAGATGAGAGCGAACTGTTCAGACCAAGTAAGAGGAGTGGAAAGCATGGTGGTCGCCGCACACGTGTGGCAAGAGCAGCTGGGGGCCGGCGGGCTGTGAGGAGGGAGTCTGGCTGAAATGGGTTCCAGTCTGCCCCGAAGGTGCAGTGAGAACATATGCAGCGCCAAGGAGCTCTGCTTGAGGGGGAACAGATACTTCAGCTGGCAGCTGGAGGGGAAGGAAGGCCAAGAGGACTGGTGTTTTCAGGGTGGGATAAATAACGTGTTCTTGACCAGTGGGAATGGCCCAGGGGAGAAGGAAATGGGGCCGGGGGCCAGGGAGGGCTAGGAAGCAGCCCATGTTACGACCATGAGGCAGCCGGCGGAGCAGGCCTGAGCTGGCACTCGGCAGGCTCATCCAGCCCAAGGGAAGGCAGGCAGGGCCCAGCAGGTGGGCAGCTGAAGGCTGGAAGCCACTGGTTACATGCTGGCTCCACCTAACTAGCGGTGACCTGAGGCTGGTAACTTACTTCTTGAAACCTCAGTTTCCCCATCTGTCAGTGACAGCACCTGTTAAGCCAGGCGAGTCGTGCAGGTGTATGGCAGCACAGCGGTGCCAGTGTGAAGCTTGTGACCGAACGGCCTTGGGGCGCACCAGCGTTAGCAAGTGGGCGTGGGAGCGGGGCCCTGTAGGCGGGTTGGCACACCTCCTGCCACCGCCCTAGATCTCCACGTGGCCTCACCCCTGCCCCTCTGGTAGGCCCTGCCAGCTTTTTCTCACCCAAAACGCAGTTTGGGGAGGAAACGGGGAGTGAAAGGGCCCTGAGTGCTCAGAGCTGGCCAGGGGCAAACACAGGGGAGATGCCACGCTCTGCTCCCGAGAGCCCAGCCCTGCTGGGGCAGACACGACGGCGGGGCTCACAGCACAGTCCGAAATAGAAAGAGCATGGGGCGGGGCAGGTGCCGGGCAGGACCGTGCCACAGAAACCGGCGCCCCACACAGCCGACTCCAGAGCAGGGAAAGCACAGCAGAGTGGCGGCAGCTGGCCCCAGGAGGCCCTGTTTGCCCTCCTGCCGCCCACGCTGGGTTGAGCGCACATCAGCCTCTTCTGATTTCATGCACGATTCGCACCAAACCCCAGCTGTTCGATGGCTCCAACTCACACAGAAGTAACTACATTTACAAGACACAAAAGGTAACCCGGAATGCCCCAACGACTCCACTCCTGGGTTTACAGCCAAATGTGCAATGGGCTGCGACAGGTGGAACTGTGCGCACCAAACTTCACACGCGGAACCTGACCCTCAGTATGTCAGGATGTAAGCGCCTGGACAGGGCCTTTAAAAGAAGTGATCACATCAAAACGAGGCCGTGAGGGTGGGTTCCAGTAAAGAGGAAGTCGGGACATCATCAGAAGAGGGCATCGGGACAGACAGCACGCGCCACGCAAGAAGGGGGGAAGGTGGCTGCCATCAAGCCAAGGAGAGAGGCCTCAGGAGAACCAGCCTGCCACTGTCTGGGTCTTGGCTTTGCAGGCTCTAGCCCCAGGAGACAAGACTCTGGGAAAGCCCCGTGTGCAGCAGCCCGCACAGCACTGCCCGCACACTGGTGCTCCTGTCACGCTCATCACCACGCCCGCGAGTGGAAACAGCCCAGTCACCTCCCGGTAGATGCGCCAGTAACAAAATCTACACGATGGAAGGCCCCTCGGCCATGGAGGCCCAGGTGCCAGCACATGCCGTGTGGGGCGTGCCCGGACATCGTGCTGGCCGGGAGGAGCCGGTCCCAGAAGGACAAACGCGGACTGCACCTGCCTGAGGCGCTGGAGTAGGCAGGGCCGGAGAGCACTTGGTGGCTGCCAGGAAGGGAAGCGCAGGGCTGACTGCGTGGAACGGGGTTGCCTTTCAGACCAATGACTGTCTTGGCGCTGCACGTCACTGCGCGTGCACTTACTGCCACTGAACCGTGCTTTCAGATGGTGGATTCTGTTCCATGCATTCTGGAAGGTTCTAAAGAGGCAAACTTGCACAAGAAAGCACAAGGGCAAACGCCCCCAGGAACGCCAGTACTGAGGTCCATAGCATTGAAACAGCATAAAGAGCTTACGCAGAGCAGAAAGTCCAGGCATGCGTGTGCCGTGTCGTGTGACGGGCACGTGCAGATGTAGAGCAAATCCGCCAGGTGTGTGTCCGCTGCTCCCACTTACCAGTGCAAACCTGTGTCCGAAGCTGACCCACTCCTTCTCTATGAGCGCCTCGAAGCCCTGGATGGTGCGGTAGTAGCTGTCCAGCATGAGCATGGCCAGGGACGTGAGCTGGGCCGTGCGGTCCCAGCCATCGCTGCAGTGCACCACCACCGAGCTCTTCCCAGACTCGATCTTATCGGCGATCCGCACTGCCCCGGCGAGAAGCATCTGAAAGGCACAGCAGACCCGGCTACATGGCACTTCTACTCCGGCATAGAGACTTGTGGGGAGGAGGATGACGTTCCACCACTCAGCCAAACAAGAAGGCGACTGGGAATCTCTAGGACACAACAACACACACTGCCGTTCTACACTATGGCCGGAAATAGGGGCCTTTACGAACGCCCTGAAACCACTGCGGAAACAAAGCTTAAGTCCACAAAGACTGCTGGGAAATGTGACAGACAGCTCTGGGCACACGGCGGTCCCGGCCAGAAGGCCCACGCGGGCTGCCCCTTTACCCGTATGTACTCCAGCCAGTGTGTCGCGTCCACGTTGGACAGCCACCGGGCCTCGTCGATGGAGGGGTACACGATCTCCTTCAGCTTGCGCAGGGACTCTCGCATCACGTGGATGTTGTGGATCTCCAAGAAGACCAACTCGGCGTTCGGGTACGCACTTTCACTTTCATACCCTCCACCCTTCGCCTGTTGAAGACACAAGATCACACAACGTTGCCCCGTCTGAGTCAGCGCCTCCTCCCTCGTGTCGCCTGAGAGCACGAGCGGTGAGCCGTCGGCTGTTTACAGCCAGCCTCCTGCACCTAGCCGTGTCTCCCGTGGCGCTGCAACACAGTGCCCCAGTCCGTGGCACTCCAGGAATGTCTCCTCGGATTCTGCAGGCTGGACGACAGAAATCAGGGTGTCTGCAGGGCCATGCTCCCTCAGGATGCCCTTGGGGAGGACCCTTGTTTGTGGGTCACTGAGCACCAGGAACCACTGAGCCCAGGGCCCATGGCCACCTCAGGGAAAGCCATCCCCTCCTGGGCTTTTTGAAATTGAGGTGATATCCACATGTCAGTGAAACTGAAGCCCACACTCTACTCTCCTACCATCTACTCAGTGGTTAGCTCTGAGCCAAATCCTGGGGTACTGGTGAGAAACAAGGGGAGACCTGTTCTCAGGGCACTGACGCTCTGGCGGAGATGGAGGGCGAAGTGAGGGGAACATGCAGCAGGGCCGCACCGCCAGGCCAGGAACCACAGGACGGCGGGACACGGACCCCGAGACAGCGCCGGAGGTAGGTCAGGAACACAGGCTTAGGAGCCACACAGGACAGTGGCGTGGTGGCAGGCCCTTGCCCCACCCTCGGGGTGAGACATCGCAACACTCCTCAGGTGCAAGCTGAAGGGTGGACCCAGTTTCCCTCATTTCAGAACAGCTGTTCGGGGCCTGTCAGACGTCTGCCCACTCCCACCAGCCAGTGGGCTTCCAGGTGAGCTGTGGACGTGGGGAGGGCAGGGTTATCACCCCAAGTTTGCACAGTTCCGCTCACAGGTCGCACGTTCATGTGCACACAAGACTCACCCCTCACATTAGTGCCGGGAGTGACAGGTCTGGCTGAGAGAGTGAGGGTGGGGATCCTGCCTGGCACCCAGGTTTTCACGAGCCGAGGGCCTGGCTCAGCCACCAAGAGAGATAGGCCCAGAGAGTGGCTCTCTACAAGCCAGGAAGCCCTTGGGCCTGTCTCACATGGCACCTAGATCTTGGACAGCCTGGTCAACTTCCAGGGCTCTGAAAAACGAGTGCTTCTTGTTTATCAGCCCCAGCCTACCCTAGCTCGTCAGAGCAGCCCAAGCTGAGTGCGAGAGCGTGTGCCAGTGTCCCCAGACCCCCCATCCCCTGGCCTCCTTCATGGCCAGTACATGAAAGGTGTGCCGCGTGGCCCCGCTCGCGTGGCCCCGGCTCCTGCAGGGACCTCATCCCCGCCCTTCGAGAGTCAGCGCCCACCAACGCCCTGAGCCCGACTCACCCTCCAAGCTCACCTTCTCCGGGTCCAAGCACTTTCTCTTCCCCGCCCGGCTCCGCAAACGCAGCAGGATAAAACTACGTTCTGCGCCCCCAGCATCACTTTCTGAAGGAGGATCTGACTCTGGTGCGGCCCTGCCACCAGGTCCTCTACCCCACAGTCCTGTCCCTTGCCGGCGACCCGCCCCGCCGGCAGCCCTTCCGCCCAGTCACAGAGCAGCAGTGCTGGGGTGGGCTGGCTGGTCTTTTCCCCACACCCTGGCCTGCTACGGGCACCTGAAGTCTGAGGAGGAGGGTGGAGGGACTCGACTTTAGCTGGTTGGTGAGAAGCACAGGCGCAGCCTAGGTGGTGGCCGGCGTCTGAGGCGGAGGGCAGACTTGGGAGACTGAGCCGTTAACCTGTGGGCTCTGAGCCTCTCATCAGACAGCGTCAGAATCGAGTGTGCTTCTCGGACACCCCGCTGGAGCCCGCAGGTGCTTGCTGTGTAGCCAAGCCTCACCACCCGCACACAGCAAGAAAGCTATTGAAAATCATAAGCGAAGGTAATCTATGGCAGGGGCTACGAACTGTACAAAAACCCGTTACATTTCCACATACAGTGAATTAGTGAAAAGAGAGGTCAGGAAAGCAATCCCATCTACAGTCCCATCAAAAAGAACCAAATACCTTGGAATACATTTAACCAGAGAAGAGAACGACCTAGACACAGAACGCTAAATCTTCTATCAAAAGAAATAAAAGCCAACACAAAAAGATGCAAAGATATTCCATGTTCACGGGCTATGCTACCTACAGCGATCCAGATTAGACACCTCCCTATCCAAACCCCAGTGGTATTCTTTACAGAACCAAAAAAAATCATGAACTTTACTTAGAATTACAAAAAAACCTAGAGTAGCAAAAATACTCCCGAGAAACAAGGACAAAAATGGAGGCATCACAGTCCTCGACGCCAAAGTCTTCTATGCAGCAGAGGTAATGACCGTGGCATGTCATTACAAGACAGACACTGATCAATGACACAGAACGGAGTCCGGAAATGCAAATGGACAGCTAAGCAAGTAAGCATCTTGTTCCACAGGTTAAAGGAACTTCCAAGGCCTTCACAATCGTCTCCTTAAAATACTTGAGGCCTCCCTGGTGGCACAAGGGGTTAAGGCGCAGCACTATGCAGCATCCGCAGCTCCTGCAGCACGACTTCCATCCCTGGCCAGGGAGGGGACCCGCATGGTGCAGCAGACCAATCCTGCCTCCCCGCTGCTCCCCTCAGCAGTGGACTTCAGTCCATCTGCCTGTTCTGATCCCCACTCTGTCTCTGGTGACTCCTCTCACCCCCCACACCTCTGGCCTGTACCCCAGTTCTTGTGTGCATAAATAAATCTTTTAAAAAAGTACTTACTTGATTTTTAGGCGATAATCTGTCTCTGGTTTTTGCTCAATTTCTGCAGCGCACAGATTATAAAGAAGGCACGAGGTGGACGAGACCCTCATAGTACAGTCACAACCCAGGGAGTGTACCTGGCCACCCCGCAGGGCCAGCTTCGGGCAGGGAACAGCTGGACAGGACATTCAACCTGCAAAGACTTGCAGGCCCTCGAACTGCTCTGCCACTGCCACAGCTCAGTGGAGAACGTACCTTATTGGTGTCGGCGACGCTGTTCTGGCGGGCGTCGAAGACTGTGAGCTTGTGAGACTGCGCATTGGCATCCATTATTGTCTGCAAATATTTTTCATCTTCTTTGCAGCGTTTATCATTGGGGCCCACCAGTGGCTGGCTGCAGCGGGTAATGGTCGCCTGAGTTTCTGGATGAATCCATGATAACACCTAGCATTTGTAAGCAACAGTATTAGTCGGGTTGTGAAAATGGAATATGCACAAGGTCGTGAGTGTTTCTTTATGAGCGCAGCTTCTGCATGTTTTTCTCCAAGGCAAGAGGGCAGGGCCAATTAGCAGGAGAGGGTCCGTGGGCCGCAATGTCTGGTTGAGGTTGAGCAAGTCTGACTAAAGGTCTAGAAATACCCTTCTATCTCCAAAATTTGATGATTCTAAGAGATGCAGAAACTAAGTCAAACTATTATTAACCTAAGTCCCATTCCTGTTGAACTGACTAGCTTTGTCTCCTGACGTAAAAACATGGCTGTGTCTCGACGATGACATAGGTGGTAGGGGCACAAAGGGAACAGATGCCCTCAAGCCTGTACCTCCCTCCAGTGACCACGAGCCTCAGGATCGTAGCAGACTCCATGTTCTGGGCGGGAAGTGGGCACCTCCCCCCAGCGGTGCGGTTGGATCCACGGGCGTGTGCTCGTGCCCACACATCAAACCCGTGAGGGGTACTGATATACCACTGAGACTGCAATGCAGCTGTTGAGCTCACCCCCTTGCTGGCCATGCTTAGTTTTTTAATGGGGTCTCCCTGTGCAGCTGTGGCACTCTGCTCTGTGTCTGAGACGCAGCATAGCTTCTCCAGGAGGATCTGGGGAGTGACGTCAACCGTCAAGGCACAGGCGGTGGCCCTCAGTTCCTCTTACTGTTCGCCAGCTATCAGAAGCCCCCAGTACTCAGCAAGGTGAGGCGGAGCGGGCAGAACTCTGACATCATCAGGTAGCTCTTGAGAAGCAAAGCTACATCTAGGTTTATTATTTATTGTTTATCAGGATTATCTTTCCACTTGGCTTTTACTCACTAGGCTTTTTTGTCTTGCTCCTTTCCATATTAGAGCTAAAGCCAGATTCGTTCAGGTCTAAATGACAGCATTACTCACAGGGATTCTGCCTTTTGCTCGAAAGGCTGCCACTTTTGAAAGGTCATCATCTTTCACACTAGTTGGCACGACAATGACGGCAGGATAGGTGTCGCACAGCTCGTAACTGCTATTTACTCTGGATATTTTCCAGCTCTCGTTTGGCAAGCCCTGGGGGGAGAAGAGCAAGGGGCGAAGCGCGCTTTTACAGTTTCAACAAGTACTGACCACGAACCACATCCAAGTCTGGGTTTCTACTAAAGTCCACTTACAATGTGACAGTCACTGCTACTCGGTGAAATATATGCTCCGCTAACATAAGCCACGCTGACCTATTTTTAAAGAACTGCCGAAGTGCAAAGATTTCCAAGCATGTCCATTTCTAAAATGAACACGACATACCGACTCCCATCCTGGATACCTCTCGTGTTTTCTCTCAAGAATGAGCACAGTGTTGTTCTTTAGAGACACAAACTTAGCCAGGGAGCTGACCCACATGGTGCATCAGACCTCTCCTGCCTCGCCAGCAGCTCCTCTCAGCAGTCGATCTGCCTGTTCTGCTCCCCACTCTGTCTCTGGTGAGTCCTCTCGCCCCCTGCACCTCTGGCCTGTACTCCAGTTCTTGTGTGCATAAATAAATACTTTAAAAAATAAATACATTGCCATACCAAGTGTAACGGGGGACCAAGGTCAACTGCCGTGAAAACAACATGGCGCTGGATGTCTGCAGACAACACACTGAGGCGCGCCGGCACAGGAGCACCACCACACCGACGTGGCCATGCCCTGCACGAATCCTAATTCAGACCGCTGCTCTTGAGTCTTGCTCATCAGCTCATTACCAGAAGGGCTACTAAAAACCATCTGGCTGGCCCACTCGCTAAAGCTGGTTTCATGTCCCACCGACACTGGGGCAGACAGCAGAGGGTCGGGCCCGGAGAGAAGAGCACGCAGAGGCGGAGGACCACCACGCTGGGTAGCTGTGCCCGCAGACTACACCTTTTAAAAAGGCTTCTTCTCCACTGTATTTCTAACCTTTACAAGAGGAAAAGATGTTCAACCTATTATTTTCAGTTTGATGAGCAACATACTTTACCTGTCTCTTATATTCAGATACTGGATCATAAACTTTCCATCCATTAACTGGAAATTTTTCTTTATAGTTGAACGCAAAAAGTGTCTAGATAAAAAAAAACACACACAGAATACACATCACCATTTCTCCTCTAAATCACGTGCCCAACACTGAAGCTGGTCACCAGTGGCAAACTGAATCTGTGAAGACCCCCATTTTAATCTGTAAATTTTGAAACAAAAAATTGGCAGCTTTTCTTATTCATTACACAGAAGTTACAAACTTCAAATGTTATAATAATAGTTATCAAGGGACAAAGAAAACCTCTCAAAAAAGAAATAATTAAACATGAAAACTGTGGGCCCTCCACAAACACATGCCAAAAAAAGGTTTATTTGGGTGTATTTACCTGCCCAGTGGAAAGAGGAAATGCGTGTTTGTTGAGATTTTCAAATATCCCCAGTTTACTCTGTTCTTCCTGTTTATAAGCCAGTCGCAAGTTCCTCATATCCTGTTAAACAATCATCAAACTCAGTTATTCAATACACATTGAGTGTGGACCAATCAGTTATCATGATATAAACAGGTAAATATTTTTATCCATTTCTCATGTTACACTGCCTTGCTCCAACCAACATAAGGCAATGAACACAAAAACCTCAAACAAGATTAAAATCGAGGAAACGGAAGCCAAGGGGACGTGTTGGCGATGGAACCAGATGGAACCAAGAGGAAGCCTAGTGCATAAAGATGTGCCGTCGGGTCGCACGCACTCACTGGCTACCCGCTGGCCACAGAACAAGCTGTAAGTGTGCAGCTACTGACCGAAGCGAGTATGGCTCTCACAGCCCACCGAACACGAGGCTCCTCCCGTCCTCAGGGCAAGGGCTCTGTGCCATGGAGACTGGGGCCCGCGGACTTCCTGACAGCACTCAGAGTGCTGCTTACTACGATCACAAGTTCTTAACGTGCCGCCTCCCGCCCCTACAAGAGCAAGAGGGCAGGAGCCGTCCAGCCAGGGGCCTGACACGTGCGTCCTTCTCCGGCCTGGCCTGAGCCTGCCCTCTGCCCCAGGCCTTCCTTAAACCGATGCTCCCGCATGGTTTGTGGGACGCAGAGACCTCACTCTTCTTTAACATTAGAAGAAGTGTGGGATGAGTATGACCAGAAACATGAAAGCAACAGCTCTCATCAGAGGCTCCTGCCACGCTTTATACAGGGCACGGACAGACACATAGACAGGGGGTGGCTAACTACGGCGCGGCTGCGCCCAGCAGTACTAAGGAGCCGTTGCAAGTAAGCAGCAGCTGTTCATGTGGCGACACCAAGGAACCCCAGGACATCCTACTGCGGGGAAGCGGAAAGGGTAGAACAGCAGGTGTGCTGTGCCCCACCCAAATCTTCAGCTGGCACGACAGTCGCAGGAGGAAGTCAGTGACGGTGGGCGCTGGCAGGGGGAGAGCAGGGCTGGGTGTTAGGTGGAAGGAGCCTGACACAACTTTCTCACGTTTTGAGTTGGGGATCAGGTGTTTAGAAACCAAACCTGGGGTCTCCCTGGTGGCGCAAAGGGTTAAGTACCGCACTATGAATCTATCCGCAGCCACTGCAGCGCAAGTTCGATCCCCAGCCAGGGAGGGGACTCAGGGCGCAGCAGACCTCTCCTGCCTCCCCGCTGCTCCCCTCAGCAGTGTGTTTCAGTCCATCTGCCTGTTCTGCTCCCCACTCTGTCTCTGGTGACTCCTCTCACCCTCCCCCCACCTCTGACCTGTACCTCAGCTCTTGTGTGGCCCACACCCCACCAGGCTCTCAGGCATGGAGCAAAGGGAAGAGCGGGAACAAAGATACTGGCTGGGGCGGCGCCAGGCGGGTGGGAGCTACTCAAGAGACTGGGAGGGCAAGGAGGCGGGGTAGCTGTTGGCCTGCGGGGGGGGGGGGTTCCCTCTGGCCTAAGAGCCTGCCGAGGCCTGAACGGACGGACGACAAGCTCTCGAGCCGAGCCGAGAGCCCGCCAAGCTGCCCTCCGCATTAAGTCCAGTTGGCAGCTGCTCCCCCGGCTCTCGAGTGGAGCCCGACTGAGGAGGACACAGCCATTGCTGGGGCAGTGCCGCCATGGAGTGCCCGGGGGCCGAGCAGGCAACAGATTCGTGACCTGGACTAGTACCAGGTTCTCTGAGAAAAGTGGGGTCAGCTGCAGTCTCTCTCAGGCCACCCAGAGGGAGCTGGCTCAGGGACGTGACCACAGCAAACAGATGGCAGGAACGCACACCCCACACTTGGAAGGGACCCTCGGGTTCTGCAGGAGGAGCCCTTTCTTGGCACTTCACGTTGGGCTGTCATGGAGCTGGAGTCCACAGGGCAGAGTCAGAGGGGTGACGAGAGGTCAGTTCAGGTGCTCCCTCAAGCTCGGTCATCACTTCTACTTAACTGGAAGAAGGGCGCACAGCCAAACAAGTGGCTCAGGAGGACACTCAGCCAGCCAAGCTGCTGCATCGTGTTTTGGCCACGGGATTTACAAACACCGCTGCCCTTCCGAGGGGCGTGAGCATCCAGTGCTCTAAAACGACAAACTGGACACAATACTGATCTCTGCTGTGCACCTGATTTCTCTGCAGTGTTACCAACCCTGCTGGCACGAAGGCCTGAGCTTCACGTCAGTCAGGACACTGCCACGGAAGAGAAGAGCCTTCCTCCCTGGGCACACGCGACGGCCTGTGGCCGACCCACAACTGCAGAGGTCTCTGTCCCGGAAACAGCGGAGTCGGCTGCAGCGCCGGTTCCTCTGAGTTCGGAGGCCCTGAGGAAGTCAGAAAGGCCTGGAGCCCGCCGCCCACGCTGCCACACTTGTACCTGCACGTACCTTACACACGATCTCGATGCCACAGGAATTGTCTCCGTGGCTCTGCGCCCCGATCTTCTCAACTCTGCTGATCACGCCAAGGGGAACATCCAGGATGAAATGAGGATCCTAGGGTTGAAAGTGCAGATACACATGCGCAGTGTCAGTCAACCCCGCTCACAAACTCCCCATAGGCTCAAAAACGACTGCTTACCCCTGCACGGTAAACACAGAAGCACAGCACGCTCTCGAGCACTCACCCGCTCCACGTTTTTGAAGTACATCTTGAAGTCCGTCACTGTCAGCGTCCCGCTCACGGCTCCCAGGAACGGGCAGATGTACATGACGTCCTTCACTGCAAGACAAACCCGGCCACTGCCGCGGACAGGCCTCCAGCGACCCTGACTGAGTTTTCAGACAGACATAACATGATGCGAGTCCTCTAGGAACTTTAACTGTATTACTTAAAAAATAAAGACATAGATGGATCGTCTTCTAATAAAAGCCCATTTTTTTCAACGAAATCCTGATTTGCTACTTAATGAGGTTTTAAGTAAAGGGCTCCATAATAAGTTACAACTGTCATTTTGTTCAGGTGGCTAACATTTTTCCTGAATGATAAATTAATCAACCTCAAAAACCCATTAATTAAACTCTGAAAGCCATAAATCATAGACTCCCATCACCAAAAAGGAACTGAGGCTAAGCACTGTCACTGCCGTACCTCCTTCCTAAGGCAAGGGCTTTGGAGACGACAAGACCTAGAACCACATCAATGAAGTGGAAAAAGACTTCTCGGCTCAAACTCCTCATCCGCTCCCCTATCGCTTTTTATTTTCTTACCGAGAATACCGCCATCCACATATCTAACACCGGTGTCAACAGCACCTCGATCCCTATGGGGGTGAAGGAGCTGGCGCCTGTCACCAAGCCACGACGTGCCCCTGGCTCCGACGGACCACGCCCCCGGACTGAGCGGGTGCGCGTGGTGGCCCGCGCGTCAGCAGGACCATCAGCGAAACGGAAGCTGCCACCCGTCCAAATGCGCGCGACGCTTCCTTTAAACTTTCCTGTAACACGTGACGTGCACGCGGCTTCTGTGGATGGAGTCCTGGTGTGAGTGGACACGGGGCCTGTCTCCCAGCAGCCTGTGACCCGACAGGCCTGTGAGACGCAGCACACGGGAGACGCCCACTACTCTAGCGCCTAGTCATGCCCCACGGCAACACAGACATGATGATGACACCTCAGGAAAGGGCCCACTAACTCAGCAGGAAACGGGGGGTGGGGAAGGGAGGGCAAGAAGGAAAAGAGCAGCGAGTGGTAGGTTAGCACGGCTAGGTCAAAGGACACATGAGGACAATGGGGCATGAGGCAGAAGACTTGTCCATGAATGGGCCGAGCAGTTTTCTTTGTCACAGGCAAACAGAAATAGCCCAGACAGCCATCAGCAGATGAATGCCTAAGCAAACGGTGCAGCTGCCCAAAAAGGAGGCTGAGGGCCCAAGCCACAGTGAGGGGACATCAACACAGCGCATGTCGGGAGGAAGCAGCTAGACAAAAAAGAACACATCCAGCAACTACATTTCCAAAACACATCAACTAGTCTCTAGTGCTTGGGGGCGGGGGAGGAGGCACAGGAGGACAGGGCCTATGAAGGGGCACGAGGAAGCTTCGGGGGCAATGAGCACGTTCACCATCCTGACTGGGATGGCGACGCCCGATGGACGGTGCGTCTGTATGCCCCACGCTGCGCACGTGGCGTCTGTGCAGCCTGCCATCGGAGCAGCGCAGAGGTGCGGCATACTCAGCGCTGCCACGGCAGTACTCATTCTGAAAGCAGCGCAGAGGAGGGCGAGAACTTCTGGAGGAGGGCCAGAGGCCAGAGGAGCACCAGGAGTGAATGAAGTTCCAGAAGCCAAAGCCAGCGCTCCAAACCCCAGCGGGGAGAAGCGGGTGCGCAGATGGCACTATCGGTGGAGACAGCACTGTCGGACGAGCCAGGAGGCGAGTCCAGCTCCGCCAGCGCCCCCCACACGAGGACTGTCCGGGAGGCTGACACATCCGTGGGCGCGCCGGGAGGGAAGGCGGTTGACACTCGGCCAGCCAGCCAGACTGGGCACCCGAGCCTGGCCACTGGGAAACGGAAAGGCTGCGGGGAGCTGTCCCCCCGCTGGAACACACATCCGGCTCAGGGTGGGTGGTGGTCGCCAGGCCAGGACCCTTCCAACCCAGGTGGACGATGCGTGCCCTCTTCTTGCGCTAAAACTACTTCCTAGAAGCTTAAGATCCACTAAAACTCCTTTGCCAGTTCTCAGAACTGCCATTAAAGTGTGCTTAGGCTCACCGCTGGACAAGGTTCTGGCGAAGGCTCCACAGTCTTAATGGGCTGACGTGACAGCATCTTACCACGTTCCGTTTGTCAGGAAAAGTCGGGTCCTGCTGGTCATGCCACCTGATGCCCAGTCAGAGCTTAAAGTGACCCTCCATAGCTTCCAGCTCTTGGGGTGACGACATTAATAAGAATAAACAGACCTGGTCCATTAGCGCCTGATTAAATTGGTCGGGCTGGTTGCCAGCACACACTTCACCTGTGCTTGCAAATAAAGTGAAGTTCATTTCCCAGGTCCCTTCCAGCCATGGGAACTTACTACACTTACCAATGGCCTTGATTGACTCTCCTGGAAAAAGTGGTGCTTCTTCCATCTGTGCCAGTTTATTTCCATCCCGCAGAGCCTGACAAGAAAGCAAACAGGGGTAAGGCTCACTTCTGTCTGTCTACCTGGGGAAGGAGGGGGGGGGGCCTGTGCTCTTGCTACAAAGCTACAGCAGTGTGCAAAATACAGGCCCCTCCCCCGACAAGACAGTCTCAAAGCTCAGCATCACAGGACACCATGCTGAATGTTCCAGCAAATTGTTACACGTATTTAAAGTTCACAGTTAGAAAGCATTAATATAGAAATGGCTTGACATGACAGAGAGAAACTAATCATTGCACAGATAGCTATTATGAGGTGTCTCCTGAATCTGGAAACAAGGTCAGAGAAAGGTTACCCTCTAAGCGTAAGACTAATACGAATCAAATCAACATGCGACATAGGCGCTTAGCTAGCTGTAGAAAAGGGCCAGCCTGTGAGAGAGCGTGGGCATCCCCAGAGTCTAATGAAAGTAGCAAGGGAACGGGGCTCAGGGCAATAACACTGCAGAGGAAAGCCCTAGACTTTTGTACCGCAGCCCTGTGTGCTACCTGTGCACACAGTGGAGGAGCAAAGACTTGGCGAAGGGCCTTGTCGGGCTGCATCCCAGCCAGGCCATGAGAGCGCGCCCCCACCTGGCAGTGCAGCAGGTGCGCTGACCAAGCTCCTCCAGCCAGCTCGTTCACCCTGCAAGTTGCTAGGGAGTGATTAGCTTTCCTGGCCACGATGACACTGGCCTCAGGACGTCTGGGACGGGCAGGGAGCTACATGCCCACATTCTTAGATGTCCACATTGGTGCTACGGCTCACTGACCGCTCTCTTCTGAGCTTAGCTGGGTAGCACTGGTAACTCAGGGGAGCTGAGGAAACGGGTCTACATCTCCAAAGCCAGGGAAGAGAGCCTGGACTCGGGACCTCTTCCGAGGTACTGCAGTCCCACGAGATGTTGCCCCAGAAACCGGTCACTTCCTCCCTGGCATCTCCAACGTGATGTGGCACATCTAAGAGTAAGGTGCTTCACAGAGCATTATATTCCCAAGGGATATAAATAGGTCTTTAAAAGAAAAAAGGTGTTTGGGAAATGCTGGGTAAAAGAAAACAAACGTTGGTCATTTTTAGTGAGACAAGTCTTTAGTGTTACTGCACACTGAATCCACAAGAGGGTGCTAGAGCATGCGGTTTTCTCCAGAAAATACCTGTTCATGTAGGGAAGCCACTGGTGGTCGGGGAAATCATGGACAATGTTAAACTGTCAGCATAACTTGGTGAAACAAAATATTAGAAATGGATCTTTTCTAGTTCTAGTCTAAACTATCAAAAATTCAAAATAATTACTTTTCAGTTACAACGGTATTTTAATGTTTTATTAACAGGATTTAAAGGTCAATTAAAAAAACAACACGAGAGCAGCTCACTCCGCCGCACACAGTCGTGTAACCCAGCTTTAGAGAGCAGAGGGGCGCGTCAAAATGGAAAGAGCACACTGCGCAAGCATCAGGCCCAGTCTGCTTACAGCGAGGGCCCCGAACGGCGCCCGCAGGCCGCCTCCAGACACAGCCTTGAGAGGACGGAGATGAGGACTCATGGCTACTCCAGCAAGTCTAGTCATTTAAAATTTTGAGGCCGCATTAACACTTTTTAGCCACAATTTGTGGGAACAGAGAGCTGCTAAAGGGGATGTGGAGAAGCAACTGAGGATTCATTTTTATGCTCACAACTGATTTGGAAATATATCTTCTACACAATAAAGTATAGCCAGTAGCTATACTTTTGAAGGTCCAGTTTGAGAAACACTGAAAACATCACCAATCTTAGCAGAAGTCTTAGTTTGAAAGCCTACTTTATTACTCAAACGAGTGACTAACTTTATGGGTTAGTTATAAAGCGAAAACGCTACTTTAATACCCAAGCTTTAACTTACTTCAAACATAACCCTAACAGAGCTTATTTTAATGGCTATCATCATGTACCATACAAACTTCAGTTCCTCAACTGGCACTTAAAAATAGGCAGGAACAGGTTCTTTTGGCATCTGTTGACCAACATACGCTGATCAGCTGAGTCTGGAAGTAGTGGGGAGACACAGGTCCACTTCCAGTCACATCAAGTGCTGTACAGTTCGGGACTAGTGGAGAAAGGATAAAAAGCTGCAGATGGGAGAGGGCACGACTGGGTGTCTTTGGAGGTGAACACAGCTCTCAAGATAAAGGCTGAAGAAGACACATTCCTCTCCTCTTCTGACAGCCCTGTTGAATTTGGCCTGAAACACCTGTGCATTTACATGATTGAGGGCAAATGCATTGGTGAGAATCCTCTACTGGTATTAAATCTGATATGCTTTTTAAGTGATGAAAAAGCCAATATCAGGATAAAACAAAGAAATGATCCCTCTGCTTTGCATTTCCCCATCAAAGGGTTACTGCACAGGAAACATTTCGCTGCAGCATAGGAATGCAAGAGAACAGTTTCTAAAGGCTCACTGTTTTGGCGTACAGTACATTTCCTTCGTAAAGCTGGAGATGGGACTTCAGCTTTGACTGCAACTACCAAGTTGCATGGGACATGATTTGATGCTTGATTTATCCAACCACGTACTGCAAAATCAGAGAATGGAGCGTGCGTGTGGACGAGTTCGATCAGGGGGGACTCTCCCTCCTCTTGGCTCCGAGTACCGTCCACTTGAGGACAGCTCTCAACCGCTCCTGTCCTGTCATCCTGGTCAGGTGACCATGAAGGGCCGAAGTGAAGGCCCTCCAGCTGTTTGGACCTGTGCCCAAGTGCCCCAGCCCACCAGGGTGGCCTTTTTTCCTCCACGGCTTTGCCCCTCATCCTGACCCTTGGCGGTGGAACGGTCAGTTTCTATGCCAAGAGCAGGGGCTTCCAAATTGGGTCGTTAAAGTGCTTCCAGGGCCCCCAGAGGAGGGTGGGGCTATGCCAAAGCCTCCTGCCAGCCTTCCCTAGAGCTCTGCCCCCAGCAGTTTCGTACCTGGCATTTCTACGTAAGCTTGGGGGAATGTTCTGCAGCTTTAAAAGACTCTGGAGGGTCTAGCGGGACTGGAGAAAGAGGACGCACTCAGTACTTAGTGAGTTTTTTCCTTCTGATCAATAAACACAAAGTACAGGGACCCAGCCCACAAAAACCTACCAGCCACCAGGTACGGCGCTGGGCATGGGCCAAGTGTGCAGCTCAGGGCCCCCCGGGCACCCGCGCCTCAGTCCTTTAAAGACGCTTCCGAACCCGGTCACGCCGGAGAAGGCTGGCTGACCTCGTCAGTAACCCTCCTGGGAAAGCCGAGGGGCACCGATGAACAAATTTCTGCTCAACAAAATGTTGGATAAACCAATTCTTGCAAATAATGTCATAATGGAGTCTCCCGAACTGGACAGGAAGGCGCTGCTGCAGCGGTGAAAGCATTTGCAAAGTTTTGCTTATCGCCTAGAGATCTAGTATGAAATGGGTTCTAAGTACACGGTCTGTAACTACACACAGATGAACACGTAGAACTTGCCACCTGATCAGCTTCGGCTTCAGGAGGGTAGCCACTGTGCTCTTCCTGAGTCTCCTGCACAGCACCAGGTGCATGAACAAGAAAAGGCGGAGAGGAGAAAGAGAGACACGTGCAAACAGACAGGTGAAAGGACAGAAGTTCTTTTTTCAAAGAGACAGTAAGCATATAAAAGTCGACACACCTTTCACAGCTTTGCAAGTCTCAACACCCCCCCAACCCCCGGGGTAAAGGAAATAACGTGCAGGCGTCTATAGCTTCGTGGACCTAGGACAGGGCATCTGTTGTGTTTGTGTTGAGGTAAAAACATAAAAGGCAAACAAACATCATGGGTTTCAAAGAACGCAGTGTGTTTTTTAAATCAAGCAATACTAACAGCAAAGAAAAAAAATCAGACACGTCATATGCTCGCAGAAAATAAAGTACAGCACAGAGCCAGGTAAAGGGCCAAACCAAGCCAGAACACAAGGACAGCTCCAGACACGCAAGCGCAAGTGCCCGTCTACTCAAGAGAACTAGACTGCCCCGGGTCAAGGCCACGGTACTAACAAAACGCCCCCACGCATGCGCATGCACATGTCGCATGCCGGAGAGACACAACATACACATATGCATAGCCTGTCACTCGTGATGTATGAGCCAACACTGTATTACTTCTAATTACAGTATCAACGTGCTTCAAGCAGCAAAAAGTCAACTGCCTTCAAATTTTCTCAATTCCTTTAAAGGAAAACTGTTCTTAATCTCATAGAATCAATTAATTTTTTTTGAAACTTAAAAAATTGGACCTTTTGGTCACCGGGAAGCTAAAGAACATGGATAATGAAGATCAAAGTGTCTACCCCCTTGCTGAAAGGATCAAAATTTAGCATGAATAAATTTTTCCTTTCACCAAACTCTGGTTCCAAAGACTGTATTTCCCCAAAGGCAAGAAGTGAAAGAGAGTGAGGGGCTCAGAGCTGATCGCTCCCCCCACCTCCTGTTTTGCCACGAGGCCAACAGCTACTCCACACAGGCCACACCGCTGCAGGACGCAGCCGCGCGCAGCTGGTTCTGCTCTGGCCAAAGCAGTGCAACTTGGCGATGCAGCCAGTTTCTTGAAATTTCCATTTTACAAAATACAAAGAAAACGTTATCATTCTTAGCAAAATTCTTGGAAAAAGAAAAATGAATGAATAAACAACAAAAGCCACTGGTATTTTCAAGTCCATGCAGAAGTGTAAAGTCAAAGATGGATGTGTAACAATGTGAATCAGTGAAAGAAAATGGTTCCAGGAGCAGAAAAAGCGAGAGTAGACAAAGACAGACCAACTAAGACACCAAGAATCTGATTCAACCTGATTTCTGTACGACTCCATTGGCTTCATAAGACTGAACATGCTAAATCGAAGTCATTAAATTAATATCAAAACCCACACTGCTCATTTACTGGATATAGGTTAATTTTTGACACCTGAAACTCAGGTTTCAATGCATGCACATTACCAATCTGCGTCTTGCTTTATGAGTATTCTGAAATAAAGGGAGGGAAAGTCATGAGGAAAGAGCAAGCTATCATCCACTAGCTGTGACAGTTACACCTGTGTTTTAAGAAATACGAAGTGGGTCTGGTTGCGCTACAACTATCTGCAAATTAATTCTGCTTTTGGATTTGTGCAAACACAAAGGTGGCCTGAAAGCTCATTTGGGGGGAGGGCCCTCCCCTGACCACTTAGCAATTGCTGTAGCTAAAGTCTGCAGCCCAAGTTGCAGGAGGGGTAAGGTTCTGGGAACGCTGGGCCCCTGCTGGGAACACCCTTTCGCCCCAAGTCACAGCGAACGACAGGAGTCAGTCAGAGCAGGCCGCTGGCATGTGGCCGTCACACATAGTGCTCGTACTGCACACGACGTCGGGACAGATGAAGCACTTCTAGTGAACACTTAAAGCTTTGACACAGCAGAGCAAACTGATCTGGGTGGCTCATAAAAACCAGGGAGAACGTAAGAAACACTAAATAGACTAAGTGTTCGATAAAGCGCAGACACACACGAGCAGGAGGCCCATCTGCCGAAAGCCAAATGTCCTTACCCTTATATCAGGCCTCCTGAAGACCTGTTAGTTAAAATACAGAAATCATCATCATGGACACGTGGCTACCGTCCGCGAGAGATGCGTTGTTCACCAGCCCGTTCCCTCGAAACCTCCTCGCCAAGCAAAACCGCGCGGATCAGTCCCAACACATCTGCCCTTTAAAGCTGTACTCGGCAATAAGTCAGTCCTAACACGTTTGTCCATGGTTTTCAGGCAGGTCCATGTTGGGGAAACTCAACACCCTCAGGCTGAGACCACCATATCACCGTGAGCCCTCCGCCCCCTCGCTTCTGTCAAGCGCCATTACAAGCCTTGTGAGCAGGCTGAGTTTGAAACAGTCCCTGTGTCTGTCTGGAACGCTGGCTGCATTTTCCCTATGAAAACAATGTCATAAAAAGGCAGTTATGCTCCCACAGAAACAAAACCAAACCCACAAAAGCCCCCATATTTGACCCAGAGCACAGCTCAGTTATGTTAACGGTACCATAAAATCCAGTAACTACAAATCCTAAATGGTTTGTACTGAAAATGGTTTTTCAGTTGTACTTGGGACTCCAGAATTCCACTCCCTGATGGGGCGACCCCACAGAGAGCTGGATGCGTGCCCCTTACCCATTATCTACTGTCCCAAAGGGGCAGCTCCCAGTGGGAACAGGTGGCTGGCTGGTCCTGGAGGGAAGGGGGATGTGGTGCCAGCAAGGCAAGGAGTAAGTTCTCAACGATTCTGAGCAGACGGGTCGAGGAGGAGTCCCAGAGCCCTCGGTGGCTTTTTCAGGCTTTTATTGCATCACTACATCAGAGGCGACCAGGTACACAGCAGGCAGGGAGCCGGGGGGCCAGGAGGCTGGCAGGCTTCCTAGCCCACAGAGCAGCTTCACTATCTGGGCTCTCCAGCCTCTCATGCCCCTGCTACTACTACTGCTGCCGCCTCTGCCTCTCTCTCTGCTTCTGCTCTCGCCTTCTCTGCTGGCGCCCTCGTGATGCTGCCCTTACGCGCCCGTGTCTCAGCCCAGGTGCGCCCCACTTGTGCATGCCCACTCAGGCCCGCAGGTGTCCATGGTCAACACCAATGGCGGGAGGGCGGACAAGCCTGATCACTTTTCCATTTACCCTACAGGGGAGGAAGGGGAACAGCCCCCACCCCGAAGCTGCTAACCCACACCAGAAGGCACGCTTCCTCACACTAGGACCCTGCTAAGCCTGCTTTAGTGGCGTCATCCCTAATCTCCGCCGCCCTAACAGGACGTGTAGTGGGTGCACTCGGGAAGCCCTGGCAGAGAGGCCCTCACAACAGCTGGAGCACTGGCAAAGCCAACGGCGGAACAGAGGACTCCAGCTGTCTCCAGTCCCCACGCCCAGTCTGAAAGCCAATCTCACCACTAGAATTCTATGGGAACAGATCATCCAAGGTTTTTACTAACTTTTTAAGTTTTACTCAGGATAAAGACCACAGGATATAGCTTTCAAAAAAAAACAGCACTGTATCATCATTAAAAAAAACTCCAAAATAATATGTGGACTTTATCATTCATTAAATACATCTCAAGAAAACCAGTAGAAAATCAATAAAGCACATGCATAGGCTGATTTGAAAAAACCTCAAAATGGGACACATATGTCAATAAAACCCCCAATCAAGTCTCCTTTCCGAGACGCAGCGCCCAGTAAGTAGCACACGGGACCAGCTCTGCGTCCATTCTGCGCTGAGGCACTCCTGCACTTGCCCATTGCAAACACTTTTTTAAATGATGAGAAAACCCGTTTGCCTTGTTGTAAGGTCAGAGAACGATCAGGTCTTTCCACCCTCCCACCACTGTGATGATG